>JAJOZX010001598.1:97500-445000 GCA_023014485.1 Bathynomus jamesi
TTATCAATAGAAAACGATATACCAAATTCATTAGATTATTCTCAATTAATTGAAGAGTTTAGCTCGAAGAAAAGTAGAAAAGCATTGCTGTAATATTCAAGGAGCATCTGAACCAAATATTAAAGCATTAATATTTAGCCTGATAAGTCGATCGCTCACTATTATAAAAAATGAAATGTCAACATCTCTTATACATCACATATGAAAAACGTTTGTATACTATGGAAAGTCATTACCTATAATATTATATAAATCTTAGAAATCATTCTTATATTTTCGATACAAATCTTGATTCATATTATAATTTATACTTATTTGTATGGTTTATTTATATTTCTTATACAATTTCCATGCGTGATTTTGGTTTGGTTTAATTTTTAAGTGCTGGCATAGTTCTGTCTATGCGGGATTCTAATATTGCTGGTATAGTGCCGATAATTAAGTCCATATTTTCATATATACAGGGTGGCCCAAAGAAAATGGCACCAATTTTGAGAAGTGATATCTCAATAACCATTGCAGCTAGGGACTTAAAAAAACAACCAAATGAAAGATAATTCCTTTCTCTTTAAATACGTATTCTATGGCTTGATGGTTATAAGCCCATATAATGCCAAAAATTGGCTTCCACAAAAGATATACAAAAAAAGTTGCGCATTTATATTTATTCCTTGATCCTAATTTTAAATGAAATTTTTCTATTCCAGACCTCTCAAGATGGGATTGAGAGAATCTGATAAGAACATTATACAAGCACTACGTGAAGAAAAAGGATATTCATTAAACAGAATCCTTTACGAATTTCCAAATAGAAATTGGAAAAAAAGAACTGTGGCACATTTTTTACAAAAACTTAAAGAAACCGGCAGCAGTCAACGGTGTCCGGGAAGTGGTCGACCAAAAAGTATTAGAACGCCAGAAAACATTGAAAAAGTAAATGAAATGGTTTTAAGTCAAGAGGAACAACCGGGAACAAGTAAAAGTGAACGTGAAGTTGCGAAAGAAACCGGGATTTCACGTTCATCAGTACAGCGAATAATTCGAAAAGATCTTGGGTTGAAAACATTTAAGAGGGTGAAGGTTACTGCTTTATCGGAGCCTGTGAAAGAAAGACGTTTCCATCGATGTAAAAATCTATTGCGAAGATTTCGGTCAAATGAGTCTGTGAAAAAAATTTGGTTTTCTGATGAGAAACGATTTACGGTCGAAACACCACGAAATACCCAAAATGATCGGGTTCGTGCAGCAGTGGCGACAAAAACTCATGTTGACCCAAAACGACTTTTGCGTGAAAAAAAACACTTTTCAGATTCGATAATGGTTTCCCTTGCAGCGTCATCTGAGAACAAAACATCCATCATTTTTATTCAGCGAGGCGTTAAAATTAACTCAATTTACTACTGTAATGACATTTTGTCTCCAATGTTGTCAGAGATCAAGGAGACGAGCACTGATTTTGTGTTCATGCAAGATGGAGCCCCATCTCATACAGCCAAGGAAACAATAACATTTCTCAATAATAATTGTCCTGGTTTTATCGAACCAAATAATTGCCCACCATGCAGCCCAGATCTAAACCCCATTGACTACTTTGTGTGGTCTGCCTTAGAGGAGAAGTCTACCATGGTCAGAAAATCCGTGATGTGAACCATCTTCGTGAACGAATTCAGGCTGCATGGGAAAATCTCTCACAAGTGACGATCTCAAAGGCAATTTCAAAATGGAGGGCGAGATTACAGGCTGTGGTTGACCATAATGGAGGGCAGATTGAGCCATTTATTGAAAATTAGGTTTAACTTAAAACCACAGAACTTCGTTTAAAGACCGTAAATTAGAAGATAATTAATTAGAAAAAAATAAAAGGAATAAATATAAATGCGCAACTTTTTTTTGTATATTTTCTTATAAGCCAATTTTTGGCATTACATGGGTTTATAACCATCAAGCTATTGAATAAGTATTTAAAGAGAAAAGAATTATCTTTCATTTGGTTGTTTTTTAAAATCCCTAACTGCAATGGTTATTGAGATATCACTTCTGAAAATGGGTGCCATTTTTTTTGGGCCACCCTGTATATAGGCCTAGGGCCTCGCAATTTCTAGATCTGCCTAGGGCCTCGCAACTTCTAGATTCGGCCCTGTATATATATATATATATATATATATATTTGTTTATATATATATATTTGTATTATATATATATATATATATATAATATATATATATATATATATATAATATATATATATATATATATATATATATATATATATATATATATATATATATATAAACAAATAAATATATATATATATATATATATATATATATGGGATGAATTTCACAATAAAACACGTGAAATGAATGAATGCTGCGAACCCACAAGGAAAAAGAAAAACGATTCCAAGGTCTTTCGTGTATTCAAAGCTACACCTCGTCAGGGAATGAAGATAAAAGGCGAGATGCCCATAAATATATACAACGTACAGAAAAAACAAAACAATTAGCACATACTTAACAAGGGTTAATGAGAGGCAAAAGAATTTTTAACATGATATCGTCAATTTTATACGTCCCCGCACTGTTATTGAAATTGTTTTTAAAATGAATAAATGCACATTCTAGAATATTTCTTTCTATTATATCTCTCTTTTTAACAAGCGCTTTAGAACTATCCCACTTGATGCTCTGGTTACATCTATACATATGGTTAAACAAAACATTGGAATTATTAGCTGTTCTACAAGCATATTTATGCTGTTTTACCCTAATATCTAATGTTTTACCGGTTTGGCCTATATATACTGAGTTACATTGTGTACATCCGATCGAATACACACAACCAACAACATTATCAGGGCTATTCTTTATTAGGCGTGATTTAATAGTATTATTATACTTAAAGATTACATTAATGCCAATTGCTTTAAGTACAGTTGGAAGGTATTGAAAATTAACATGGTAAGGTAGGCTAAGGATATTTTTACGCTGAAATTCCTTTACAATTACATTATTATAATACCTATTCTTGGCTTTCTTAAGACAGTTATCTAAAAATGAAATAGGATAACATAATTTAGTACCAATATTCATGATATTGCATAACTCGGAATCTAAAAATTCAGGACTGACAACTCTCAAAGCTCGAAGAAACATAGCAGAGAATAATAATAATAATAATAATAATAATGATGGAAGCCTATCTTTTCTTGATCTAAAAATTTGGAGATGCTCTAATCAGTTCAAATATGAAGTCGACCGTAAGCCTTCTAATAATAACTCGTATGTGCATTTTTATTCTGACCATCATCCTTCGAAAAAATCCTCTATTTTCTCTGCTATGTTTCTTCGAGCATTGAGAGTTGTCAGTCCTGAATTTTTAGATTCCGAGTTATGCAATATCATGAATATTGGTACTAAATTATGTTATCCTATTTCATTTTTAGATAACTGTCTTAAGAAAGCCAAGAATAGGTATTATAATAATGTAATTGTAAAGGAATTTCAGCGTAAAAATATCCTTAGCCTACCTTACCATGTTAATTTTCAATACCTTCCAACTGTACTTAAAGCAATTGGCATTAATGTAATCTTTAAGTATAATAATACTGTTAAATCACGCCTAATAAAGAATAGCCCTGATAATGTTGTTGGTTGTGTGTATTCGATCGGATGTACACAATGTAACTCAGTATATATAGGCCAAACCGGTAAAACATTATATATTAGGGTAAAACAGCATAAATATGCTTGTAGAACAGCTAATAATTCCAATGCTTTATTTAACCATATGTATAGATGTAACCATAGCATCAAGTGGGATAGTTCTAAAGCGCTTGTTAAAAACAGAGATATAATAGAAAGAAATATTCTACAGGGTGTCCCATAAGTCCGGCATCATAGGAAAAATAATAAAAAAAGACAAAACAAAAGCTTTTATTTACAAAACGTGCTCAATATGTCCACCATTGTTTTCAATACACAAATTCAGACGTGATACCTAGTCAGCAAGCACACGGTGAATGATGTCAGGAGTAATGGTGTTACATGCCCCAATAATGCGCTGCCGCAAATGTTCAACACTCCTAATTTTCTCTGCGTATACCAGCGCTTTCAAGTGGCCCCAGAGATAAAAATCTAGTGGCGTGAGATCCGGGCTTCTAGCTGGCCATTCCACAGGCCCTCGACATCCTATCCAATGACCAGGGAATTGTTGGTACAGTATCCCCTTACTTGGGTGCTGTAATGTGTTGGAGCGCGGTCTTGCTGGAACCATGTTGGGAAATTTCCTTCTTCGTTCAAGACACTGGGAAATGCTTCTTCCTTGAGCATACGTAGGTAGGTGCCTCCAGCGACATGTTCAAAAAGAGGGGGCCTATGATACGATCCTTCCAAATGCCACACCATACCATCACCCGAGATGCACCTTGTTCCTTTGAAGAGGTATACTAGTGAGGGTTGTTTTGAGACCAGTAGGGGTGTTCTGTCGATTTACCTCACCATTTCCAAAAAACAGCCTCGTCACTGAACAGAATGGTGGACGGGAAATTGGCATCCCGAGCATATGAATTATGGTTTGTAGAAATAGAAAAATACGAATTTCTCCTATGATGCCGGACTTATGGGACACCCTGTAGAATGTGCATTTATTCATTTTAAAAACAATTTCAATAACAGTGTGGGAACGTATAAAATTGACGATATCATGTTAAAATTTCTTTTGCCTCTCATTAACCCTTGTTAAGTATGTGCTAATTGTTTTGTTTTTCCTGTCCGTTGTATATATTTATGGGCATCTCGCCTTTTATCTTCATTCCCTGACGAGGTGTAGCTTTGAATACACGAAAGGCCTTGGAATCGTTTTTATTTTTCCTTGTGGGTTCGCAGCATATATATATATATATATATATATATATATATATATATATATTAGGGTGTCACTAGGTAATAGGGGGAAAATTAAACGATGGATATTTTCCTATGACACCCCCTAAAATTGTTCCATTTGGTGTAAAACATACGGAAGAGAAATTTGGTCCTGATTGGTCATCATTTAAAGGTCGCCCTCGTCACTGAAAACAAGACCCATTTGTTGACGTCAACAAGCTGTTCAGTGTTCACAGCTTGGGCCGAACCAGATAATAAAAAACAAGGCAATTTGGTGAAATAACGAAAGTAAGACACTTAAAAACGCAAAGAATACAAACAGTTTATTACATAATCAAAATAGAGAACATAATTTGGCGAATAATGGTACAAAATGGAGAAGCAACAAAAGCAAAACTTTGAGAAATAAAATACATATACAGTAGCAGAATAATTGGTGCTCATACGCTGATCAGTGATTAGTTCTTTCGCGTCCTCACTAATGCTGATTTGTTCGGAGCTGGGTGTTGCTTTCTGTGGTCAGTGACAACTTGAACGAGGAACTGGAGCTGTTCTTCTTTCACTGTCAACTTTCCGTTCAGCTCCTTCACCAGAGCCACGGCCCGTTCTGCTCTGTCGTTCACCACTGCAAGTTTGGAGACCACATCCCGAGCTTGCACGTATTCAGAGTTTGACGTCCATGAACTGGATGGTGGAGCAGAAAGCAATCTGGCAACTGAAGTTTTGAGAAGAATCCTCGGGTGTTCTTTGTGATCAGTTGCTCCAGTCCTTTGCTGTCACTGAGGAACATAGTATCAAGAACCAAAGGTCGTTTTGGCGGCATGTGAGGGGCTTCTTGATCTAACGCTGCAACCATGCTGCACTTCACTTCCATCGATATCCTCTCATCAAAGAACGCCAGACCCACTGCCTCCTCCGAATGGTACCACAGGTGCGCAGACAGCTTCTTGGTGGTACCATCAGAGATCTTCTTGTGCGGGTATCGAAGGAGCGTCCTCATCAATTCCCAATCATTCAGCGGAGCTTCGATGGACAGATGAGCTGTTGCCCACGCTTTCATGTAAACTAGAACAGAAAAGAGGCAGATATCTCGAATTCCGCGTTCCTCAGTGTTCGTCAGTTTAAACTGTCTTCGGAAGAGCCAGATCTTGATGGCATAGAGCCCCTTAGCCATCCATCTCGCCCGGTGCATAGCACCAGGGGCGCGGAAGTTTAGTCCCTTGTATGGAACTCCTCCAAGAAAGATGACGGAAAGATCGAGGAATTCCTGATAGTCATCACGAACTTGAAGTGCTTGTGATTTTGCAAACTCAATGAGCTCCGTTCTATGCTTAAAAATAGCTGCTTTGGTGAACGCATCTGTGTCCGCAGTTTGGAACTGTTGCTGGTCAATGCGGGTCCAATAATCATGGAAGCGCTTGAAAAGCAGAATTTCTGGACCGGTAGATACTGAATCTAGCGATGCGCGAATGCCGCCTGTAGCACCAACTCCAGTACATGGTGTCTGCACGCGCAGTGTAACAGGTCACGTCCAACTTTTTCTTCCAGAAGAACACAAGTTCCTCCACGGTGGCCTGTGTTTGTCGCGGTTGTGTCGAAACACATAGATTTGACATGATCGGTCACTCCCCATTCATTCAGGCAATCTATGATGGCATTTGTTTGTGCCAGCGCGGTTCCTGACAGAAGTTTTGGCACCCCGAGGAGCTGCTCTGTCCCGGAGCCAGATACAAGAATAGGTAAGCGGTCAACATATTCTCGTGACGTCAGATCTTGCATGAGTTTTCCGTCCCAGTGAACAGTCAACGGACTATTGCCTTGGAACTCGCTCTTCAGTTGCCGAGCCTTAAGGGTACGGAATTTTTCACGCTAACGATGAATGGATCCACGATTGATGTTGTAGTCGCTAGCATCATGCCCTAAGCTGGAAGCTACCTCAAACAGCAGATATGTGGCCTTTCTTGACGAGAGTTGCGTGCGATCAAGCGCTGCCGCCAATTCCGATGTCATGATGTTCTTCGTTGCTCTTTGTTTAGACGCTAACGAACCACCACATGCTCCTTTTTCTTCGCTATCATCTGAGCTGGAGGATGAGGACTCCAAAACCGCTTCGTTGGATACTGCCTCCATTTCAGCTGCTGATCGCTTTCTTCGTTTCTCCTCTTCCTCCCGACGTCGAGTACAATCTTTGACTTGGCGCTGATGGGTCATGTCCAAACCTGCCATTGAACCTGGACGTCCTTTCTGGCGCTGCTGCTGAAGGAACTCCCAATCCTCTGGGTACTTGACCAATTTCTCACAATCAGCGTGGGCGATGTCAAAGAGACGATCGAGGCGTTCAATGAATTCTTTTTCTTTCGTCTTGTGTGAATCGCTCGTCCTTGAGGCGTGTTTTTTGAGTCCTTTCCACTCCTCGAAGACTTTATCCAGTTTGCTGACGCAGTGTGTCTCGAGTCTGGTTGGAATGTGAGCTTTCTCCCAGAAGGACATCACTGCTCGAAGTGACTTCCTCAACGCGTCACGTATTGTCATTTTCTTTTCATGGTGAAGGTAAAGGAAGTAACCGAATGCTTGCCTGTAGGAAGGAAGCTTGCATCCTTCCACCTCATCAACCGCTGCCCCTAATAGGTATATACACTTCCGGGTTTCCATCACCAGAAATCACGTAGCTGAAATGAGAAACGGTGAATCGTTAAGTATTGTTCACTTTATTTCTCAGATATTCAGACACACACAGATACACACACACACATATATAGAGATATATAGATATCTAATGAACGATTATGGAGACGCCGCGCAAGCATTAAACTTTGGAAGGCGGGGGCGACCTTTTATAATTATTCAAATAAAAGGATTTTTCAGTGACCATGTTTTTTTTACCAATGGAATAGATTCGCGGGGTGTCAGCATGAAAATTTCAAACTTTGCATTTAAGTGACACCCTAATATATATATATATATATATATATATATATATATATATATATATATATATATATATATATATATATTATATATATATATATATATATATAGCATACAACAGTACCATGCGATAAGAACTCAATTCCAAATGATTAATAAGCAAACAAGTATGAGAGCCTGAATCCGATGAAGGAAATGCTATAAAGGCTATCCAGACGCCCTTTGAAGTACCGTTAAACAGAGCGTATCGAAGCGTGTGATTTCGTCTTCAGTTTGGACAGCTCTGCGGTTCAATTGAGAATGATTTGATACAGAGAGAGAAGGTACGTGAAATTCTCTATGATACAGTAATCTCTCTCTCTCTCTCTCTCTCTCTCTCTCTCTCTCTCTCTCTCTCTCTCTCTCTCTCTATCAGGAGGCAATTTCAGTTTCGGAACAAGGAGATTGTGCTCTCACTGTACAATTCCCTTGTTCGGCCGTACCTGGAGTATGCTGTGCAGTTCTGGTCGCCCACCCTCAGGAAAGACATTGAGAGGCTGGAGCGAGTGCAGGCGAGGGCCACAAAGTTAATCCCTTCCGTTAGGCATATGGGCTACAATCGACGGTTACGCGCCCTGAACTTGTTTTCGCTTGAAACTCGGAGGCTGCGCGGTCAACTGATCGAGGTTTTCAAGCTCTTACGAGGGTTCAACGATGTCGATTTTAGAAGTATGTTTAGTTTAAATGATAACCCAACTCGCAACAATGGTTGGAAGTTGGATTTGAAACGGTTTAGGACTAGTGTGTGTGGGAATTACTTTACGTATAAGATCTGTGACACATGGAACAGGTTACCTTCGGAAGTTGTGAACAGTTCCTCTGTGGATCAGTTCAAGAAAAGGTTAGACGAAATCTTGCACACTATTTGAGTGTGTAAAGACATTTAGGACCTCAGTCTGCGGAAATTTCTTTTCCTATAAAATAGTTAATATCTGGAACCAACTTCCCTCAGAGGTTGTTTCCAGTCAAAGTGTAAATCTGTTTAAAAATAGGCTAGAGAAAGTACTGAACACACTCATAGTTTAAGATTAAAACCTCAGAAAACTCTGCAGGAGTTCGCTTGCTCGGTGTCTCTGTGAGCAAGCTAAATATAGAGCTATTTATATATTCTCCACTTTCCTGTAAAATTTCCTTGGCTACTTTTCCAGGGTCAAGGTATTTTCTTCAACCTTTTTCCGTACCTGCCTCTGGCAGGGAGGGAGCGGAGGGTGGGGAGAGAGCCTTCTACTTTTCTATCCAGTTTTCTACTACTGCTAGGATAGTTGAAAGAAAAATAAACCTTTACAAAATTTTCCCTGGCACCCGTTGCCATTGGTACCTCCTCGGTATGGGCCGCAAGGCCTTTTGAGGTACTTCTTTTCCTTGTAACTCCTTGTAACTCTCGTTTATCATTTACATAAATGATATCGACGCTGGCATCGTCAGTCGGATCGCCAAATTCGCTGATGACACCAAGCTTGGGGCCAATGTTGGGACGCCCAAGGCGATCGAGCAACTGCGTGCGGACCTACGTAGGATAGGAGAGTGGTCCGAAAAATGGCAAATGCCGTTTAACTTGGGTAAATGTAAAGTGATGCACATTGGCTACGCTACGCCAATCTCAAGTCGGACTACTCCATGTTGGGGAGTAATATCGAGGCCACTGATTTGGAAAAGGACTTGGGTGTGCTAATTAGCAGCGACCTTAAGTTTACGAAACAGTGCGTAGAGGTGGAAAAGAAAGCCGAGAAGTTGTAGGGTTATATCAGGAGGCAATTTCAGTTTCGCAACAAGGAGATTGTGCTCTCTCTGTACAATTCCCTGGTTCGGCCGCACCTGGAGTATGCTGTGCTGTTCTGGTCGCCCACCCTCAGGAAAGATCTACAGAGATCTACAGAAGCTAAGGCTAACAAAGACCCTAATATCCACTCTAAGGTTAGCCCGAGAGAAAGGAAAGAGGAGGGGGTTAAAAGAGGAGAATAAGGGGTTAAGTAAGTAGCAAAACCTATCATTCGTGGGTTAACATTCATTCAGAAAAAGAGAAAAAAAGACTCCCCATCATCATCCGCCGGCCACTGCCGACAAGTCGGAAAAATAGTCGAAGAGAATAGGAGAGGGGTGAAAGATGAAAAGAAGTAAAATAAGAACGCTTACAAACCATGCAAACACAGTCTTAACTCACTGTCATACCATACAAACGACAGACATGCAAGTAAGGAGAGGAAAAAAAAAGAAAACAGTCGGTAAGAGTATAACAAAAAGTGGGTTAGTTTACTCTACGAGCTACATCTACGTTCGTGTTAGTCTAATTTTTTTTTTTTTATAATTTTATTGCTGGCATCACACGCTAGCATGTCACAAGCTGGCATTGATCGTCAACAAACTCATCCTCGACCACCACCCCCAGAGCTCCTGTTGCTAGAGCTCCTGTTGCTAATTGTTTTTTTATTTCAAACAACGTTAATATTTATAAAATGCCTATCTAAACGGTTCTTAAACATATTAACGCTGGTAGAGTTAACGACTGACGCGGGAAGATTATTCCATTTATCAATTACTTTAAACGTAAAGAAGTTTTTAGCGATATTAGTAATGAAACGTCTGTCACGCAACTTAAATCCGTTATTACGAGTATTGCTGTTATCGAAAGTGAACAGTTTGTCAAAATTTACGTTATCGATGTTATTAACGATTTCGAAAACTTCAATAAGCTCCCCCCTTAATCTCCTAGTTTCGTGTGAATGCAAGTCTAACTCTTTAATCCTATATTCATAAGGCTTGTTGCGCAATGACGGAATTAGTTTCGTGGCACGACGCTGAACCCTTTCTAACCTATCAGTATCCTCACGCAAATACGGGCGCCAAAACTGAACGGCATATTCTAAATGAGGCCTGACTAGAGACTTGTAAAGGGGCAATATAATATCCTTCGATTTAAATTCGAAATTACGCGCTATGAAGCCTAACATCCTATTAGCTTTTACGCAAGACTCCATGCACTGGTTCCTAACTTTTAAATCCTTAGATACGCGTACGCCTAAATCTACTTCCTCGTCAACGCTCGCTAAATCTCTATCATCTATCGTGTACGTGTAATTATTGTTACGAGAACCTATATGCAAAACTTTACATTTGTCTAAGTTAAACTGCATCTGCCACTTATCCGTCCACTCCATAATCCTATTTACATCGTCTTGGAGCCTATTTCTATCGTCCTCGTTAACAACCTTACCGCCTATTTTAGTATCGTCCGCGAATTTTGACACGTTACCAGTCAATCCTACATCTATGTCGTTAATGTAAATTATGAATAGCAATGGGCCTAACACTGAACCCTGTGGAACACCTCCACCTACATCCAACCACCCCGATTCACTACCATTAACAACGACCCTCTGTCTCATAACACGAAACATTCCTCTAACCAGTTAGCTACCTGACCGCGTATACCGTGCGCTTTAACCTTCGCAATTAATCTTCTATGCGGAACTGTATCGAACGCCTTTTTAAAATCTAAATAAATAACGTCAGCCGCTCTATGCCTATCGTATTCGCGCACTATTTCGTTATAAAATTCGAACAAATTAGTTAAACAAGATCTATAGCGTCGAAACCCATGCTGACTACTATTAATCAAATCGCGACTTTCTAAGTGATCGATGATACGATCCCTAACGACGGATTCCAATAGTTTACCGACAATTGACGTTAAGCTAATGGGCCTATAATTGCTAGCTACTGTGCGGTCGCCTTTTTTAAAAATGAGCGTGACGTTAGCTAATTTGAAGTCTTCAGGAATAATTCCCCTTTCGAGTGACTGATTAAAAATCTTCGTTAAGGGGCCTACAATAACGTCTTTCAAATCTTTCAAATGTCTGGGATAAAAAGCGTCAGGGCCTGGAGCCTTGTTAACGTTTAGCCTATCGATATGATGCTGAATCTCACCCTCGTAAACAGTTATTTCATCCAAAATAGTCTCGCTACTAAATGGAACGATATCGTCCACGTCGGGGACATTATTTACGTGTTCTACGGTAAAAACTGTCGCAAAAAAGTTATTGAAAATACCCGCCATTGCCTGAGCGTCAGAAGCCAAAGCGCCGTTAACATCCACTAGAGGGCCTATGTTATCTTTTATCGGCTTACGATTATTGACGTATTCAAAAAACTTTTTTGGATTATGTTTACTATCCGCAGCTATAAGTATCTCTAAATTACGCTTAGCATTCCTAACTGATCTTTTAACCTGACGTCTAAGCTCGATATATATATTAAAGTTAGCTGCCGTGCCATTGTGCTTATTAAGTGTATACGCTCTGTTACGCTCGTTTGTGAATTCGCCTATTTTCCTAGTCCACCACTTGGGCCTACCATGATTTCTAGCGCGCTTGGGCCTACGAGGAATAAACTCCTTTTCAATATTCATAAAACTTTCTTTGAACGCGTCCCAATGCAAATTTGTGTCATTACCCACAAATAAGTTATCCCAGTCCACTATTTTCATCCTTTCCGCAAAACTGGAGAGGCTGGAGCGAGTGCAGGCTGGAGTGCAGGCTGGAGCGAGTGCAGGCGAGGGCCACAAAGTTAATCCCTTCCGTTAGACATATGGGCTACAATCGACGCTTACGCGCCCTGAACTTGTTTTCGCTGGAAACTCGGAGGCTGCGCGGTCAACTCATCGAGGTTTTCAAGCTCTTCAACGATGTCGATTTTAGAAGCATGTTTAGCTTAAATGATAACTCAACTCGCAACAATGGTTGGAAGTTGGATTTGAAACGGTTTAGCACTATTTTGTGTGGGAATTACTTTACCTATAAAATCTGTGACACGTGGAACAAGTTACCTTCAGAAGTTGTGAACAGTTCCTCTGTGGATCATTTCAAGAAAAGGTTAGACCAGATCTTGCACACTATTTGAGTGTGTAGAAAATTTTCCGTGGCACCCGTTGCCATTGGTACCTCCTCGGTATGGGCCGCAAGGCCTTTTGAGGTACTTATTTTCCTTGTAACTCTCTCTCTCTCTCTCTCATGCTTTTTTATCCAGTTTTCCACTAATGCCAGAATAAAAAATGCACTGGTCTATAATGATGATGATGATGATACTGATAAGCTTTATTGGCACGATATAAATCCAATAAAATAGTGCTATTAATATTCGTGAAGGTAATAAGCGGTAAGATAAATCAAATGATAATACATTTAAAAACAAACAAACTAAAAATTATGACTAAAAGAGAGATACAAATAAGACACGTAGTGAAATAAGTAATAATAAAAAACAACCTACCCACCGCTAAGACTATAAAAATGATGTTAATGATAATGACATTAATGCTGTTTATTGGCAGCAGACAGATCCCCCAAACTAAAAAAAAAATGGTACAGTATCCATCAAGGTTTAATAACAGGAACTTCCCCGAGGGCACCAAAAGGTGTTTGAGTCTTTCTCTTGTCCTTATAATTCCTTATAATTCCTTGTAATTCTCTCTCTCTCTCTCTCTCTCTCTCTCTCTCTCTCTCTCTCTCTCTCTCTCTCTCTCATGCTTTCCTATCCAATTTCCTACTAGTGTTAAAATAATTAAAAAGGCACTAGTTTAATAACAGGAGCCTCCCCCGAGTGCACCGAAAGGTCTTTGAGGGTTCCTCTTTTCCTTGTAACTCTCTCTCTCTCTCTCTCTCTCTCTCTCTCTCTCTCTCTCTCTCTCTCTCTCTCTCTCTTTACACACACACACACACACACACAATATGATGTTTAATTTTTGTCTCAAGTTTGAAATATATCTCATTTGAAAAGATAACAATAGATGCGGGAAAAAGGAAAGATAGAAAGACACTGGCATGATTTCTTCTTTGTTTCAAGTTTTGATAATTCAAATATGCAAATGATACATCTGAAGCAAACTCTTTGAAACGAAGAAATACAAAGTTTGCAAATGCCTTTTGCTTTCTATGATTTATAGCTACGGAATGATGCAGTTCTCTCTGCTCCTATATTTCTTTGTCTTAAACTATTCTCCGTGTGTATCCCGCTAAGACTTAAATTGCCTTGATAGTGTAAATTAAGACAAGAGGTTCTTCAGTTGGCGGCCCGCCAGTTGTCTCGTTTTATGCGGGCTCGAGTAAAACCTGTTCTAATGAAAGATAACTCGCCTCGCGGCGTTTCTATCGCCCTAAAAAATATTTTTTAAAAACGTGTGTTCTCTTTATTTTGCCTTTCTAAGTTATAATCTAGTCGACTTCTATTTTTGGTAAGCAATATTGCGTAATATGAATTCCAAATAAGTGTGATAACACTTCGTAAGCAACAATTCATATTCGTGTCGCGGGTTCAAGGAACGAATTTCACGGCTGAAATCAATGTTAAAACTAAGATGGAGAAGCCATTGTTTTTCCTCCTTACGTACTCCTGACTGTACACTGTACAGTATACACTATACAGTGTGTGTGTGTGTGTGTGTTATATATATATATATATATATATATATATATATATATATATATTAGTGATGGATCGAATAACCGCAACCGCAACCGCAACCGCACTACAACCGCACAAAAATTCACAACCGCAACCGTAACCGCAACCGCCGTTCCATAAGTGCGGTTGCGGTTGTAAAAGCTTAGTTAATTTTAATTTTAGGTTAACAAGAAGATGCGAGTTAACAAGAAGATGCGAGATCAACAAGAAGATGCGAGTTCTTCTAGACAACTATCACAAAGAAAAAAGAATTGCTCCCGACGATGATCCTCTTCAGTGGTGGAAAGATAACGAACTAAAATACAAAGAACTTGGCTGTATTGCAAGAACATATCTTGCTTGCCCTTCAAGTAGCATTCCAAGCGAGCAGCTCTTCAGTGGAGCGGGAACGTTGTACGATGAGAGGCGTTGCCGCTTGAAAGGTGAAAATGCAGCAAAAATATTATTCTTGAAATTCACACTGCCTGTCATTAAGTTTGACATCAGTTTTTCAAATGAATAATAATCCATAACTTTCCAATGGGTGGAGGCTGGGGAAAGTGGTAGGTGGGATGAACAGTGCGATGGGTCCTCGTCCCTCATCCTGGTAACACACTTAGTGCAAAATATGGTTTTAATTAATTTGACCTATTCTTTCATAATAGCTATATAAGTTTAGAATATACTTCATTTAAATAGTATTTATTTAGTAAATACCTTATGTTGAACACAAGTTTTGCAACACAAATAGCGGTAGCGGTGTATTGCAAAACTTGTGTTCAACATAAGGTATTTACTAAATAAATACTATTTAGTATATATTATGTACCAAGTGTGGCTAAATCGCACTATAGTGGCTAAATCCAGTTAATAATTACGCATTTTTCCTAGTATATGATAACCGCAACCGCAACCGCGGTTGGAAAAAATTCGACAACCGCAAACACAACCGCAACCGCGGTTGTGAAAAACCGACCACTCGATCCATCACTAATATATATATATATATATATATTATATATATATATACACACACAGGGTGTCCCAGAATTAACTATCTATTTCAATGAAATCGGACAAATTTAATAAAAACTGACATAATTTTGTGTTTATTACTAAATTATGATACAAAAACAAATAGATTTATAAATCATAAGTCAAAACTTTATTGAGAAGTTTCAACATGTGCACCTCTGTATCTCTGCAAATTTCAAATCTATCCTCAGCGCTGCGAAACACATTTTGAAGCATTTCAGGTGTTATCTCCCGCACTGCCAACTGGATGCGTTCTTTAAGTTCAGCTAAACTATTGATCTTTTGGCGATAAACCTTTGTTTTTATGAAACCCCATGCAAAGAAATCCAGGGGTGTCAAATCCGGAGAACGCGGAGGCCAAGGTCGAGGTCCTCCACGTCCAATCCACCGATTCGGAAGGCGTCTGTTCAGGTATTCTCGAACAATTAGAGCATAATGACATGGTGCTCCATCTTGTTGAAACACAACATTATCAAAAATGCCATCATCAAGAAGCTGTGGTTCGAGAAACTGCTGAAGCATATCAAGGTAGACGGTACCTGTTACAGTTGCTGCCGCAAAGAAGAATGGGCCATAAATTTTGGATTTGGTCATTCCAAGCCACACGTTAACTTTTGGAGAGTCTCTTTGCCATTCTATGACTTCAGACGGTCTTTCTTTGGACCAGATAATGAAAAAATTATGAAAATAAAATTATGAAAAAAATTTAAAAATTATACATTTTTAACACATATTAAACATGATAAACATAAATAAAAGTGTGTTTTTAAAAAATTTGTCCGATTTCATTAAAATAGTTAATTCTGGGACACCCTGTGTATATATATATATATATATATATATATATATATATGCAATTTGGTTCTGAAGTGAATTGCAAAGCTCCAGTCCGAACAGTCCTGAAATGGTTTGGAATTGTACAGTGCCGGATTGAGGAAATAAATTAGAAGGCATATTTTCTGTCTGAATTCTTTCAGGCGATATTTTTAAAAATGCTTCGTGAGATTAGGCGGTTGTATATATATATATATATATATATATAAATGAAAAGAGAGAGAGAGAGATTAAAAGGCGGTGTCTTTACGTGTTCTGCAAGTTTTGCTTGTGATATTGCATGTACCCGAATCCTGTCTGAAAATCAGGATCAAAGCATCACCTGTAATTAGTTTACACTAGTTCTTTCTTAGATGTTGGTCAAGAATACTTCAGGCGCGTTCAGCTACAGTGGCGCTCATAAGTATTCCTACAGAGAAATATTTTACTTATATTCGTCCTTATCTTTTGTATCTTTTAGAAGATAGTTATGAAAAGTTTACCATTAGTGTAAAAAATTTTAACAAATAAAAAAATTGATTAACTCCAACATATGACGTAAAACATCAAAGAATTTGAGGAAAATAAAAAAAAGGTTAAAATACAAAAGTTTTCTTACATTCACTTACAAAATTAGTTAATACTTTGTATGTCCACCTTAAGCTTGAAGAATTTCAAATTTTTATCAGTAGTTGGCTATTTATTGATTAGAGACTGTTGGCAATTCTTAATTCTAGAATTTTTTCTGTGAATCTTCATGGAAGATGGATGACAGTACAAGCCATTAGTCAGCAATGGGTCGTCGTGGTAAAGACCTGTCAACAGATCTTAAGAGATCCGTTATTGTTGCACACGAGTCTGAAAAGAGTTGCAGAAAGGTAGGAGAAGAACTTCGAATTCCATTTACGACGGTTGCTGCAGTCCTAAAGAAATGGAAAGGCTTTGGAACAATCAAAACTCTAACAAGGTGTGGACGACCATGCAAGATTTCAGAACGTACAACTAGATGGATTGACAGAATGGCTGCTGCCAATCCACGAATGACTGCAGCTGATATTTGCCAAACATTAAGACCATTTAAGATCGATGTCCATCCCTCTACTGAACGTCGTACATTGAGAAAGAATGGGCTGCACGGAAGATTTGCACGAAAAAAACCTCTGCTACGAAAAGCGCACAAAGCAGCTCGTTTATATTACTCCAAGGATCACTAAAATAAAGGAAGAAGAAATGCATTCTGGAAGAAATTTCTCTAGACAGACGAGGCCAAAATTAAATTATTCACCAACAACGAGCAACAGTATGTTTGTCGAGAAATAAATACTGCATTCAAGGCAAAAACATCCTTCCTCCGGTTAAACATGATGGTGGTAGTTTGCTTTTTTGGGGATACTTTTGTACTTCTGGGCCAGGAAAGCTTGTTGTCATTAATAGAATCTTGAATTCCGAGAAATATCAGTAAATTTTAGAAGAAAATGTACTGCTTTCAGTTCAGGAGTTGAGAATGGGTCGCAATTGAATACTGCAAAACATAATGATCCAAACCATAAAAATAAAAGCCATGAAATGGCTTCAACAAAATAATTTCAAACTTCTCGAGTGGCCTAGTCAAAGCTCAGATCTCAATTTAATCGATAATTTATGGTTTGATTTGAAAAAAAATGGCAGAAAGACCTTTCGAACCTGAATGAATTGCAACAATTTTCTTTAGAAGAATGGGCTAAAATTTCTACTGAGATGTCGAAACCTTGCAGAAAAATACCCAAAACGAATCAGTGAGGCCATTCAAGCAAAAGGTGGACGCACAAAGTATTAAATAATTTTGTAAAAACATGTACGAAAACTTTTGCATCTTGACATTTTTTATTTTCCTCAAATTCTTTGATGTTTTATATTATATGTTGAGTTCAACTAATTTGTTTATTTATTAAGTTTTTCCATATGAACGGTAGACTTTTCATAACTATCCTATGCATGGTACAAATGACACGAACGAATATAAGTAAAATATTTCTCTGTACGAATACTTATGAGCGCCACTGTAGGTTCGCATCAGGCGATTGGCCAGCCTATGGCAAACTTCTGATGCCATGTCTTTCTGTCATATTCGATGTATGTGAACACTGTAAGCATGAACACGATCTTCTAGAGGAATGACCACTGTCATAAACAGAGAGCAGTCCCTCCCGAACGATTTTATGTATCGACAGTTGTTATACAGCTTCTTCCCACACTATCAACTGTAGCCCAAATCACAGACAAAGCCATGACGTAAATTCTGCTGTATTTCGTGTAGACTTTCAGATATTTCGTTGAAAACTCTTGTGTAGGACACCGTCAAACCCAGGTGCCCACTATCAGAAAGATGAAAATATGGGCTCATAAAAAAAAAGTTTCCCAAAAGTCTAATAGATGAATTAGTATGTCTGTTTCCCGCTGATATGTGTCTGGCGTAAGCCATAACTAGAGTTTCGCTAGTCGGCCACTAGGGATAGCTCAAAGTCATGAGGATAACTTCGGATGGTTCTTATTGAAGTCTGGATGCCTGCCACTACGTTTATTTTTTCCATCAGCATTTCCACAGTGCGAAATGTCCTTCTGATGAATTTAGAGATGTAAGAAGTGTCTGTACAAGTGTTAGAGTTGACAGCTACTCTATTCCCAGTCGACAGTGGAATGTTCAGTGACTTCGCTGTTCGACGCTGCATGGCTCACGTCCAACAAAAATCCCACTAGCCATTTTTATGTCCTCTTTCAAAGCCATTAAATTCCCATGAATCTCGTTTCGTTTCCTTGACCGCCATCAGATACATAATTATAACATTTTAAACATTTTAATTTTACTTAATTTAAAAGTGAAGTATTTTATAATATAATGGTGGTTTCACAGCTTATGGGTCTCTCTTTCCCCGCAGGGGGTATAAAGGTTATGCACATTTCTTCTGGATGTAGTAAACTTTATACTTGGGGTGTGACAGCCCTCCGGTCCCGAGTCGTGGGATTCTAGAGGAACTGGCTGCCAGCTCCTTTAGGTTCTCTCTCTCTTTCGGGAGGGCGGGTAAAGTATTTTGCACAATCCCGTCCCGTGGGTTACTAGGACCCCATCCCATCCCTACTCTGTCCTTTTAGATTACGTTAAGGTTGTTCTCCTCTCACTGCAAAAAAAAAAAAAAAAAAAAAAACTTCTTTTAGTATTAAGTCTTTTTCTCTTCTTTTACTATTAGGACCCTACTGCTACCTCATGCGTGGGAAGAGAGGCTTTGGAACCTCTATAAATAACACCATTTAACGCTCGTAGGTTGTGAGAGACTGGGATGGAGGGGTCCCAGGCGTAGGGGCGCGATGAATGGAGTGTGGCTAGTGCCCCGTTAAGCCCATTCCTAACGCGTAATGGCCTGACCAGCCCCCTGCGACCGTTCTTTGGTGACCAATTGATGGTGCTTGGCTGTACTGCTCTGAGGTGAGAGAGCTTTACTGCCCAGCTGGCTGCCAGGCCAGCGTAAAGTCTCGGGCGTAGCCTCTGGGTCTGGTGGGATATCCCTTGAACACTGGATTCTAAGAGTCTGGCCGCTTGTGAGTGACTAGTAAGACTTAGTAAGGGGCTGCATCTCGCTGTCGCTCCTGGCGGAAAATCCGTGACGCTTGCGTCGCGAGTGTTTGTCAGTTGGTAGCTGCGACACGTTTGGGACGTTCCGGCCCTGGGGAGACCTTTGGTCGGTGCGGCAGCAGGAGAGGTGTAGTCTTCTGGAAGGAATGAACGTCACTTGCAAAAAGGCGGATGCGTCTACGCGCGGGATGAATTCACCCCCCCCCCCTTTTTATATACTGGTCAGAACGTTTTTGGATAGTTTTCATTGCTAGAACGCTTTATCTTATTCAGAGTATTCAGAAAAAACAAAACAAAAAAGAGAAAATATGGCAGGGCCAGCTAAATTGAAAGCAGAATGCTTTAAATGTAAAGTTAATCATTGGTGCGTAGACTTCCCTGAGGGTAGTATCAGCGATATCACATCCCTTAGTGTATGTTTGTTTTGTAAACTTAGAGACAACCACGAAAAGGAAGTTAAAGAGCTAAAGGAATTAGTAAAAAAGCTTGAAGCTAGGGTCGTAGCACTGGAAATCCAACCCAGTGGACAAGATCAAATTAAAAACACACCAGCAGATTCAAACTGTAAGATTAAGTATCTAGAACAAAGGGACGGCTCAAAGAAGGGGCTGATAGAGAAGGGTGGGAAGGGATCGATAGAGAAGGGTGGGAAGGGATCGATAGAGAAGGGTGGGCAGGGGCCAATGAAGAAAAAGGGTGGGAATGGGCCTGCTGATGGCCCAAAGAAACCGAAGGATGTAGCTACCTGTCGGGGTGGGTCGGGTGGTGTAACTGCGTGTATGGGTGGCGACGGGTTTCGAAAGGTCTCGGGCAAGAAGGCTGCGAAGCCGAGGCCTGAGACCCCAGTTGCCCCTGTCAAGACCTCTAACCGCTTTAGTCTCCTGTGCTTGAAGGAGGAAGACACCGTTTTGATTGGGGACTCGCAGATCAGGGGCCAGGAGAAGTACTTTGCTTCTGCAAACCGGGATGGGAGGAAGGTAAGGTGCTTACCTGGGCTGGGAACGGCGCACTTAAGGAAGGAGGTAGAGAAGGTGCGCGTGGCTAGTCGGAGGACTGCGATCGTTGTCCACGCTGGTGGAAATGACCTGTTCCTCAAAGGCGGTGGGGTAGGTCTTACAGATTTACAGAAGGGATCATCACCGAGATCATGTCTCTTGCGGATGATCTAAAACTGAAGACAGACAGGGGAATGTTAATGGGTATTTTACCGCGAATGAATGCCAGTGACCACGCGCTCAGTAAGGTCATTGGCATCAACGAGAGGGTACAAGACTTGTGCGTTCCGCTGGGCGTGAAGTTTATTGACCCCTTCGATGCATTTTCGGGTAGGTGGGACCGAGACCAGAGGGATGGTGTCCACCTCAATAACAAGGGTAAAGGCGTGCTAGGGGCGCTGCTCGACCGGCACCTATACAGAATGTTGAGGTCGAGTCCGGGGAGAGATGATGGGCCCCCACCGGGGAGAGATGAGGATGAGCCGGTGGCGGACGTACCTTCAACTGAAGGGTGCGTCGAAGTACAGGTGGGTGACCCTCCTCCTACGTTGGAGGGGGCTCAGTCTCCTGCGGAAGTTGCCCCTCGTTAGTGAGGGGCTCTTCAACTCCCGACAGCCCTGGCTGTTCGGGAAACGGGTCGTGCTAGGGGGCGGTCAGAATAGGGAAGGCTCCCTCCGTGCAATGCTTTTTAATGCTACGTCAATTAGGAACAAGTTTCGCGAGCTACGGGCCCTCTTAGCATCAGAATACCAGGATATCGTTGCTATCACCGAGTCCTGGATTCATACTGATCGTAGGGACTACGTTGGGAGTTCGAAATTCCCGGGTATAGAATGTTTCGCAAAGACCGCACCCGTGGGGAGGGGGGTGGGGTACTAATGTACGTCAGAGACACGTTGAGTCCGGTTGACTGCCAGTTCCGGTCGGAACGGGAGCTGCTTGGCGTCGATCTGAACGTGGGAGGGACGAACTATAGGTTAATCTTGGTGTACAGACCTCCGCATCTCCTCCTCGAGGAGGATACAGCCCTGTACACCGAACTCAGTAGCCTGCTAGGGGATAGGGTGTATGTAGTTTTAGGAGACTTCAACTGTCGCGGCATAAAGTGGGAAACAGGACTGCCGATGCTGAAGGGAAGAGGCTAGTTGACTTTGCTGATGAGAACTTCCTCACTCAGTGGGTCAACGAGCCTACACGAGGCGAAAGCGTTCTAGACTTAGTGTTCACGACCGAAGACAACCTCGTCACTGGCCTGACCGTTGACGAATCGTTGGGCGGGAGTGATCACAGTCTTATTAGGTTCCGTGTGTGCGTCCCTCGGGTGAAGCGTAGTAACTCGAGAGGCAGTAAGCTCGATCTCCAGCGGGCGAACTTTGTTAGCCTCAGGGATAGCGTAGGAGATATGGGGTTAGAGGTCGGCGGCGATGTTGAGGGAGTGTGGAGTGCATTCCGGGACGAGTTTATGGTGCTGCAGTCTGCTGCCATACCCTCAAAACCGGTCACCCCTGCTTCAACGCAGCCTAAGTGGTTCAATCGTGACATCGCTTCGGCTATCCGAAATAGGAAAGTAGCGTATAGGAGAGCGATGGCCAATCGTTCCCATGAGAACACTTTAGCGTATGTCCGCCTGTGTAGGGAAGTGAAGGCGAAGGTTAGGCTAGCGAAACGTAACGAAGAACTACGGGTGGCAAGCCTCTGCAAGGGGAACCCTAAGGAGTTCTTCAGTTATGTTAATAGTAGAAAGCCCATTAGAAGCGGCTTTCTGCGGACCTCGGACGCGGACATCGCCAATGTGCTTAATGAGTACTTTGCGGGAGTGTTCACCAGGGAGGACACCCGCATCATCCCCGAGCCAGGTGTGAGGCACGAAGGTGCTGGCCTGGATAATGTTCGATGTACCGCGACAGTCGTTGCCGATAGAATAGACAAACTGAGCGCGTTTAAGGCTCCTGGGCCAGACCAGTTTCTCCCCAGAGTGTTGCGGGAGGTGCGCGACCAGGTGGCTCCCCACCTGGCTACAGTCTTCAACAAATCGTTGGAGACGGGCCAGTGCCTGGTGACTGGAGGGAAGCCAACGTGACCCCTATCTTTAAGAAAGGGGATCACGAAAGTCCAGGGAACTATCGTCCCATTAGTCTCACTTCGGTTGTAGGTAAATTATTAGAGTGGATAATAGCGGATAGGATCGTTGACCATTTGGATTCCTACAAGCTGCTTGGGGACTCCCAACATGGGTTTAGACGGCATAGGTCGTGTCTCACCAACTTGCTCGAGTTTTTCCACGTCATGTTGGGTGAGTACGATAAGAGTAGGGCGATTGATATACTTTATCTCGACTTTCAGAAAGCCTTTGATAAGGTACTCACCGCCAGCTAATGGCGAAAATGCGCGCGCTGGGTATCGGTGGGGAAATAGGTAGGTGGATTGAAAACTAGCTGAAGAATAGGCGGCAGAGGGTTGTAATTAAAGGTGCTAGTTCGGGTTGGGCCTCGGTCACTAGTGGGGTTCCTCAGGGTTCCGTTTTGGGGCCGCTCTTGTTTATCATTTACATAAATGATATCGACGGTGGCATCGTCAGTCGGATCGCCAGATTCGCTGATGACACCAAGCTTGGGGCCAATGTTGGGACGCCCGAAGCGATCGAGGAACTGCGTGCGGACCTAGGTAGGATAGGAGAGTGGTCCGAAAAATGGCAAATGCCGTTTAACTTGGGTAAATGCAAAGTGATGCACATTGGCTACGCCAATCCCAAGTCGGACTACTCGATGTTGGGTAGTAATATCGAGGTGACTGATTTAGAAAAGGACTTGGGTGTGCTAATTAGCAGCGACCTTAAGTTTACGAAACAGTGTGTAGAGGTGGAAAAGAAAGCCCAGAAACTATTGGGTTATATCAGGAGGCAATTTCAGTTTCGGAACAAGGAGATTGTGCTCTCACTGTACAATTCCCTTGTTCGGCCGCACCTGGAGTATGCTGTGCAGTTCTGGTCGCCCACCCTCAGGAAAGATATTGAGAGGCTGGAGCGAGTGCAGGCGAGGGCCACAAAGTTAATCCCTTCCGTTAGGCATATGGGCTACAATCGACGGTTACGCGCCCTGAACTTGTTTTCGCTTGAAACTCGGAGGCTGCGCGGTCAACTGATCGAGGTTTTCAAGCTCTTACGCGGGTTCAACGATGTCGATTTTAGAAGTATGTTTAGTTTAAATGATAACCCAACTCGCAACAATGGTTGGAAGTTGGATTTGAAACGGTTTAGGACTAGTGTGTGTGGGAATTACATTACGTATAAGATCTGTGACACATGGAACAGGTTACCTTCGGAAGTTGTGAACAGTTCCTCTGTGGATCAGTTCAAGAAAAGGGTAGACGAAATCTTGCACACTATTTGAGTGTGTAAAGACATTTAGGACCTCAGTCGCGGAAATTTCTTTTCCTATAAAATAGTTAATATCTGGAACCAACTTCCCTCAGAGGTTGTTTCCAGTCAGTGTAAATCTGTTTAAAAATAGCTAGACAAAGTACTGAACACACTCATAGTTTAAGATTAAAACCTCAGAAAACTCTGCAGGAGTTCGCTTGCTCGGTGTCTCTGTGAGCAAGCTAAATATAGAGCTATTTATATATTCTCCACTTTCCTGTAAAATTTCCTTGGCTACTTTTCCAGGGTCAAGGTATTTTCTTCAACCTTTTTCCGTACCTGCCTCTGGCAGGGAGGGAGCGGAGGGTGGGGAGAGAGCCTTCTACTTTTCTATCCAGTTTTCTACTACTGCTAGGATAGTTGAAAGAAAAATAAACTTTCACAAAATTTTCCCTGGCACCCGTTGCCATTGGTACCTCCTCGGTATGGGCCGCAAGGCCTTTTGAGGTACTTCTTTTCCTTGTCTTCTCTCTCTCTCTCTCTCTCTCTCTCTCTCTCCATATATATATACAGTATATATTTCATTTTGTAAACATAAATTAATTTTCTTTACTAAACATTGAAAAAAGAATATACAAAATTTTTAATTGAAAATAAAAATTAAAAAGATGAAGGAAATTCAAATTTTATTTTATTGTTTTTCCATAAATTAAAGTTTTTGCAAAAATGTTGGATATGTACTGTCATTTGCAACTGCCTCTCAGCGAACACTGGCCATGGTCTTTATATTCAATTAAGCCTATATACGTGGATACAGCAATGAAAGTTACAGAGTGTAACCGTTTACAGTATACCAATTATGCTCATTTAATTAGCAAGCTTTTGCTGAAACTTAATGCTGCATATAAATTACAAAAGAAGTAAAGCAATTTCCCTCACACTGTTCCCGGTGTCTGATAAAGCTACCTCCCTTCTATAATTTCAGATGTAAGCCTCTGTTGGACAAATGAAATATCTGAAATCCTTTCATTAAATCCCGAACGTTTTTAGACTCTGAAATGGAGTGTATTCAAAATCTGGAAGTGCGTAAGAGTTAAAATAAGAATCTATACCAGGGTGCTCAGTTTTACGCTCAGTTTTACGCGCTGTGGGTGACGAACATGTCAAACTTGGCAACACCGCAGTCATTCCGCGGACCGATAACTGTTATTACAGAGTCGTCAGTAGCCTGAGAAGAAGTATATTCGAGTGTACTAAATTCCTGAACTTCTAAACTTTTACAGAAAAAATTACTCCAAACGTAGGTTTCTAGTGAATTTTTCAATTGAAATTTTAGTGGAGGGCTAATCATAAGTGCCGGACCAAGCAACAAACATCAAAATCTTATCATTTTCACAGTGAGTGGGGAGGAAGATTATTTTCTTCACAATGATGAATCCAAAGTGCGTGTGTTTAATTTGCCATTCGACCATAGCTCTTGCTAAGAAGGGAAGTGCTAAGGCATTTCAAAACCGTTCACAAGAAATATGGGAGCGACTTTCCAGCCAAAAGTTGAGAAATGTAGACGAACATGAAGGAATTGAGGTCTCAACGATCTATATTTACTAGACCCATCGAAAAATCAAAGGCAGCCACAACTGCATCCTCCTAGGCGAATCACGTTTTAGCTAAGCGCAAGAAACCGTTCGAGGATGGAGACATGGTAAAAAATGCATTTTGGGGGGCAGCATTCTCATTGTATAATCATTGTATAATCATTTCAAACAAACTGGAAACAATTTCAGCTATTAAAGAAAATTAGTGCGTTTTCTTTTTACTTCAATTTGATGAGCCAACAGATGCTAGTGACACATCCCAGCTGTACATTTTCATAAGAATGATATTTAAAAATGTGGCTGCAAAAGGAACTGTTCAAGATCATACCACTGAAGGGAAAATCTCGAGGAGAGAACATTTTACAAGCATTTAAAGACTGTTAATAACACTCAGTTACCCATTAACAAACTTGTGTCCATTACCACCGATGGAGCTCCGGCCATAACTGACCGTACCTGTGGTTTCATTGCTCTCTGCAAAAAATTATAATGATTTTCCTAACTTCCATAGTCATCAATGCATAATTCATCAACAGGTTTTGTGTAGTAAAATGCTGACTATGAAAGAAGTCATGGATATTGGGCTCAAGATCATATGTTCTATTCGGGCAAGAAGTCTGCAGAGGTGCCTCTTTTAGTCTCAACTGGAAGAAAGTGAAGCTGAACACAGAGACCTTTTGCTACACATTAATTTAAAATGGCTTAGTAGGGGAATACTTCTTTTGAGATTTAGAGATTTGTTGACTGAAATCGAGGAGTCTCTGGTCTCAAGAGGTGATGAATATAAGTAGCTGGAAGATGAAGTGTGTAGTTATTAGACTTAGTTTTTTTGACTGATGTCACTGCTCAGCTGAACGAACTCAATTTAGAACTCCAAGAAAAAAATGAAACTATTGTCCAAATGATTAGTTCTGTGAATGCCTTTAAACAAACTTTAAAACTGTTCTTCTCACACCTGCAGCGACACAAAATGAGGCATTTCCCACATATGATGCCAGAGTTAGAAAGCCAGGGAAAAAACTACAAATTTTGACAATGATCGATATGCGGAACAGGTGAACAGCCTCATCACAGAATTTGAGAGGCGCTTCCAAGACTTCACAATGCTAAAACCTGTAGCAAGATTTGTGTGCTTTCCGTTTGATGCAGACGTAGTTGTTGAAGAAATTGCATTAAAAATGGCAATACTGTTTCACCTGGACACATCTTACATCGAAAGTGAAATTTTAACAGTGCAGAGCGACCTTGAAATTAAAGCAAGGGCATCCGATAAAAATTTGTGGAATCTTATCGTGCATGAAAAATATCCAAATCTGAAAAAACCGCCATGTATTTGGCAGCATTTTTTGGTTCCACGTACCTCTCTGAATCGGCGTTCTCAAACCTGAAGATCATCACGTCTAAGTACCGGTCCACTCTAACAGATAATCATCTGGACGCCTGCTTGAGGCTAGTAGTCAGCAACTATAATCCAAACTTTGCACAGCTTGCTGACGCCATGCACTGCCAATCATCTATGTCTATTTGATAATGTAAGAACCAAAGAGTATCTTATTATTCCATAATTATTATTATTTAAATAAATGTATTTTGCATAAATAAAGAAAATATATTGGTGTGCGAGTGTGCGATTTTTTCTTTTTTTCTCAATTTCAGTGCTGGTAGATTGTGTTAGGATGAGGCTAACAAAAGTAGATCTTAGGTACCTAAAGTCTGAGCATACCATCCGATCGACAAGACCACAACATGAACACTCTAAAAGATTAACTTAACCTAACTTAACCTAGCGTAACCTAATCTACGCTAACTTCACCCAAGCTATATTTGTGGATGGACTGTCAAATCAATCTATGTCGTAATCCCGTAATATAATAATCCCGCAAGCTTCGGAGTTCTGAGATTCTCATACAAAGGAATTCACTGAAAATTTATAAATTTGCTTTCACGCTTTAAGTGTCTCGTGGATTTAAAGAAAATGTTTACAGAACTCTTACTGTCTCCTTTCTGGAGGGGAACGGGATGGTGGTATATGAACGTATTTACCTTTATCGCGAACCCGAATAATAACCTTAATATACCTGCCTATTGGTAAGGCTTACGTGAAGTGCTATAGATTGTAAGTAGATAGGCCTAGATGTAAATACTCTATATTAGGGTGGACTGACTTCTGTTCTGACGCTTAGTTTGGAAGATAAAGAGCAGAATTTGTTAAAAAATAGATAGACAGATAGATAGATAGTTAGATACATACATATTAAAATTACTGTTATTATACTATATGGTTACGATTTTGTTAAGAATTAAGTCATTTCAAAAACGCTGTTAAATGGATATGAAAGCTCGCGAGAGAACTGGGACTAATCTGGGACATAATTATGTCCCGAAAGCACTACTCGTGGACGCAAAGAAAGAGAACTGAAAATGGGGAAGGGGTAAAGTCCCATAAAACAGGGACACCTTATCACCCAAACTTAAATCAGCAGCTGGAACTTACCTCTGCAGAATTCTTCGCACAACATATATATACACACACTGAACCTACTGTACAGTAGATTTTCATCGCTAATGGACAAAATTGTAGAAGGATCATTGATTCAAGAAGAGTAGGCCAGGCGCAGCACGGCGGCAAACCTATTTATTACATTATTGTGCGCATCTCACTCCTTCGGATCATTGAAGTTTCAAACGAAAATATAAATGAATAAAGATATAAGTAAAAATTTGAATTCAATCACACTGTGAGAATTCTTGAAAATAATCTAAACTTATCTTCTGTTTATAATTTACCCGAAAGCTTCTTAATTTCATTTGTTAAATTAAGTTTATGGATAGGCCTACTTCTTATTTTGATTTTCAGTCTCAGGTTAGTGCCGAATGCTCGCATCGGAGGAGACGTTCAACAAAGTTCAAAGTGGAAACTGATCTGGTGCTGCCAGAATGGCGGTGTTAGGTTTCAGAGTCGTGTGACACGTCTTGAAGGCGGTTCTTAACCTTTTATATTACGCGTTACTACAGGACTGTTTAATTGTGGCTAACGCCAGACGATGTTAATTAGTTTTGGGAAACATGAGACATCTGGTCGATAAAGGTTGATATTGATCTCGACTCTGGCACCTGTCATTTATAATAGACAATGAAATAGGCTTTGACAAGTTTCTTGGTCACTCGGTCCTCGTTGTTAGTCCTACAGAGAACAAAGCGAAACTCGTAATTAACTTTCGTTTAGTTTTTAAACTATGATGAAATATATAAAACAATATGGCCTCAATATGGCCTATAAATAATCAACCGAAAATTCTATCAAGTCCGGTCCGACTTGAAATCTTCGAAAAACTTGGAGATTAAAGATTTCTCTCGGTCTTTTCAAGACCGAAAGAAGTTCGGACAAAAGCCAGCTCATTCCAACTGGAAAAAAAAATATGTATATATATATATATATCGGGTCGGCAAAAAAAAAGGGAAACCTCGAACTTTGGCTGTAAAATCCAAAGTTATGGTCAGATTTCAATATTTTTTTCACACCCCACAACTAGGTAAATTTCCTATAAGGTGAGCGAATTTCAAAGAAAATTAATGAAAATTAAGGATTTATTGAACATTTCTTTATGTCACTGGAAATTCTCCATTTACACTACTAATGCATTGTCGGGTCGGCAAAAAAAAGGGAGACCCTTTAAATCCTTCATATCTCGGCAAATACGGTACATAGAACCATGAAACTTTAGTATGTTAGTACTAGGTAATTTTATAGTTTGTATGCCATCTTTTAGCATTTTAGCTGAGAAATTGGATTTATGGCAAATATTCCAGAAAAATCTTGCTAATCATAGGTTGAAGTTGATAATTAAAGCGATTTTAATTAACGTAAGCCAACTGCAGGAGGTTTGGACAAGCTTCTCAAGAAAATCGATAAAACAGGAGATCTCAAAAGAATACCAGGTAGCGCTATTAAATTTGGCTACCAAACAGTCCTGATTTAAATCCTGTCGATTACGGCCTTTGGGAAAATTTGTCACGGAGAATTTATCGGGTCAAAGTAAGAAATGTCGCTCATTTACGACAGCTTCTTCTGGAAAAATGGGATGAGCTACCACAAGAACAACTCAATAAAGCCATAGATGAGTTCCGTCCTAGACTGGAAAAGGTTGTAGAAGTTCGTGGTAAACATATCGAGCAGTTTTTTTAACATCAAGGTAGCACCATATATGAGTACTTTGTAACTTTTTATCCGCACATACAATGCAGTAGTAGTGTAAATGGAGAATTTCCAGTGGCATAAAGAAATGTTCAATAAATCCGTAATTTTCATTAGTTTTCTTTGAAATCCGCTTACCGTATAGGAAATTTACTTAGTCCACAGGGTGTGAAAAAAATATTGAAATCTGACCATAACTTTGGATTTTACAGCCAAAGTTCGAAGTCTCCCTTTTTTTTGGCGCGAAAAATGCGAGTCCTGTTTGAAGAGCGCTGTTGCGTTAATATGATTAGTACTGCAAAGCTGGGCACTTGCGGTTTTTTTTTGCGGTACTGCGGTACTGCGGTACTACCGTGTTTGTCGGTACCGCGGAAAGTACCGCGGGAAATTGAATGCGGTAGCGGTACTGCTGTACTTTCAGCGATCCTTTGCGGTACTGCGTTATGCGTACCGGTTTGGTAGTGCGGTAGTACCGCAGTACCGCAGTACCGCAAAAAAACGCAAGTGCCCAGCATTTAGTAGACATCTGAAAATTTTGCAGTTAAGTAAGAACATATCCAAATAAATTCCATACAATTTTTATTCAAATAATTTAATTACAAACAGTTATGGCTACGTTATAGCCAGTGTCGTAACACCGTTTCCCTTCGATCAGTGAAGTTAAGCGATATTAGGTCTTGGTCGATGGATGAGGGACCGTTATCCGCGTCTAGATAGATTATGTTGCGATCGGTGGTTTCGGATCCGCGTAAAGCTGTAGGTCAACCCCCCCCCCCCCCTACCCCATCATATGACCCAGCTGTTGCGAAAGAAGTTAACCAACCTCCATCAAACAAACAACAAAAAAACATTCACACGTGTCTCCAGTTGGCCAATGATAAATAGTTATCGAAAGTACCGCCGGATCTGATGACGATGATGTACCTCGAACTTCACAAAAGTTATGTAGCCAGTTTCTGATTTTTTTTTTTTTTTGTTAATTTCTTATCTCGAAGCTGTACGTTATTTTTCAAAAGTCGCATTTATCAAATTCTTTGGCAAAGTTTGTTTACATTATATCGTAGTTTGAAGCATTTTCTTCAACGTCATTAATATTAGTTATAAGATTTTATGTTATAAAATTTACAAAAGTTACAGACTAAAAAAGCCATCCAGAAGATCCACGCTAGGTTAGCCCAGGAAAGAAACGAAAGAAATTAAGAAAAGAGAAGAAATAAGGAGACACACGCGCGCGCGCGCGCGCTCACGCACACACACACACACTTAAGAATTCATGCAGGAAAGGTAAAAGAGCAAAATATAGAAAAGACAACCTTCTTCTTTTGATAGCAATTTGTGACGGGAAAAAGTTTGAAAGAAGTGGTATAAGAGGGTTAGAAAAAGAATACGATCAATATCATCCACGGTTTGTGTGATAATTTCTATAGTTTGGCAACTCTCTCTCTCTCTCTCTCTCTCTCTCTCTCTCTCTCTCTCTCTCTCTCTCTCTCTCTCTCTCTCTCTCTCTCAGGGTTCCGTTTTGGGGCCACTGTTGTTTATCATTTACATAAATGATATCGACGGTGGCATCGTCAATCGGATCGCCAAATTCGCTGATGACACCAAGCTTGGGGCCAATGTTCGGACGCCCGAAGCGATCGAGGAACTGCGTGCGGACCTAGGTAGGATAGGAGAGTGGTCCGAAAAATGGCAAATGCCGTTTAACTTGGGTAAATGTAAAGTGATGCACATTGGCTACGTCAATCCCAAGTCGGACTGCTCCATGTTGGGGAGTAATATCGAGGCCACTGATTTGGAAAAGGACTTGGGTGTGCTAATTAGCAGCGACCTTAAGTTTACGAAACAGTGCGTAGAGGTGGAAAAGAAAGCCCAGAAACTATTGGGTTATATGAGAAGGCAATTTCAGTTTCGGAACAAGGAGATTGTGCTCTCTCTGTACAATTCCCTTGTTCGGCCGCACCTGGAGTATGCTGTGCAGTTCTGGTCGCCCACCCTCAGGAAAGATATTGAGAGGCTGGAGCGAGTGCAGGCGAGGGCCACAAAGTTAATCCCTTCCGTTAGGCATATGGGCTACAATCGACGGTTACGCGCCCTGAACTTGTTTTCGCTGGAAACTCGGAGGCTGCGCGGTCAACTGATCGAGGTTTTCAAGCTCTTACGCGGGTTCAACGATGTTGATTTTAGAAGCATGTTTAGTTTAAATGATAACCCAACTCGCAACAATGGTTGGAAGTTGGATTTGAAGCGGTTTTGGACTAGTGTGTGTGGGAATTACTTTACGTATAAGATCTGTGACACGTGGAACAGGTCACCTTCAGAAGTTGTGAACAGTTCCTCTGTGGATCAGTTCAAGAAAAGGTTAGACCAAATCTTGCACACTATTTGAGTGTGTACAAAATTTTCCGTGGCACCCGTTGCCATTGGTACCTCCTCGGTATGGGCCGCAAGGCCTTTTGTGGTAATTCTTTTCCTTGTAACTCCTTGTAACTCTCTCTCTCTCTCTCTCTCCGCAGGGGGTATAAAGGTTATGCGCATTTCTTCTGGATGTTGTAAAGTTTATACTTGGGGTGTGACAGCCCTCCGGTCCCGAGTCGTGGGATTCTAGAGAAATTGGCTGCCAGTTCCTTTAGGTTCTCTCTTTCTTTCGGGAGGGCGGGTGAAGTATGTTGCACAATCCTGTTCCGTGGGTTACTAGGACCCCATCCCATCCCTACTCTGTCCTTTTAGCTTACGTTAAGGATGTTCTCCTCTGACTGAAAAAAAAAAAAAAATTCTTTTAGTATTAAGTCTTTTTCTCTTCTTTTACTATTAGGACCCTACAGCTACCTCATGCGTGGGAAGAGAGGCTTTGGAACCTCTATAAATAACACCATTTAACGCTCGTAGGTTGTGAGAGACTGGGATGGAGGGGTCCCAGGCGTAGGGGCACGATGAATGGAGTGTGGCTAGTGCCCCGTTAAGCCCATTCCTAACGCGTAATGGCCTGACCAGCCCCCTGCGACCGTTCTTTGGTGACCAATTGATGGTGCTTGGCTGTACTGCTCTGAGGTGAGAGCTTTACTGCCCAGCTGGCTGCCAGGCCAGCGTAAAGTCTCGGGCGTAGCCTCTGGGTCTGGTGGGATATCCCTTGAACACTGGATTCTAAGAGTCTAGCCACTTGTGAGTGACTAGTAAGACTTAGTAAGGGGCTGCATCTCGCTGTCGCTCCTGGCGGGAAATCCGTGACGCCTGCGTCGCGAGTGTTTGTCAGTTGGTAGCTGCGACACGTTTGGGACTGTCCGGCCCTGGGGAGACCTTTGGTCGGTGCAGCAGCAGCGAGAGGTGTAGTCTTCTGGAAGGGATGAACGTCACTTGCAAATAGGTGGATGCGTCTACGCGCGGGAAAAATTCACCCCCCCCACCACCACCACCCTCCTTTTTTATATACCGGTCAGAACGTTTTTGATAGTTTTCATTGCTAGAACGCTTTATTTATTCAGAGTATTCAGAATTTGAAAAAAAAAGAAGATAAAAGTTACAATGACTGGACCGCACAAACTGAAGGCTGAATGTGCGAGGTGTGAAGTAAACCAGTGCGTGACGAACTTCAAAGAAGCCTGCTTCGAGAAGATCAACCACTCCAGCATGTGCCGCTTCTGCGAACTCATGCAGTTTTACTTGAAGCTGGAGGAGAGGGTCCGGCGGTTCGAGTCGTCCAGATCGGCTGTTGGAGGTGCGGCGGTCACTGACGAGGCTGCGCCGCCCTCCAACCCGGAGCTCATTCAGGATAGGATAGCTGCCGTGGAAAGGGGGTCCAGCGATGGAATGGACAGAGCTCGGGACCGCGGAGAAAGAGTAGAGATGCAACCGGGGGCCAGGGTCCTAAATCGGAAGTAGGAACATTGCCAGCCGGAAAATTTCCAGGCGGAAAATTGCCAGCCGGAAAATTGCCAGTGGAGAAAATTGCCAGTGAGAATATTGCCAGCCGGAATATTGCCAGTGAGAAAAAAACTAAAATTCACAAAAAAAGGATTTATTTATTAAAATATTATTATTTAAAATTTTAAAATGCTAAAACTTGTTAAGGAAAGGAAAGCCTCAAAAAGTATGAAGATTATAAGCAATAGATCGAAGAAATGTCAATTTATCTTCTTCATTATACTGACGGATGACTTTCTCCAATCTGTCATTGATATTTTTGTACTTTTTGGCAGTATGTCTCTCTTCCCCTCTTTCGAAGTGCAATTTCTTGGTCTGAGCTAAAGCCTTTTCGTTAAAGCTAACGAAAATATCACGACTTAACCTAACCAATCGTCAAGGGCGTACAGAGGACCAAACCTGGCAGTCAATGAACCTAACCGGGTATTCAATAATTTTACCATAGGTTTCGATATATATATATATATATATGAAAATTATTTCACGAAAGTAACACGTGAAAAATATTTATGATGAATAAAACCACGAAGGAAAGGAAACACAAAATGGTGCTCAAGCGCTTTCGTCTAATGACATCCTCAGGAACACTGAAGTACATAAAAAGGTTAAGCCTATATATAGGTTACAGAAAGAAAAAAAGAAAAAATAAATAACATACATACACACACACACACATATATATATATATATATATATATATATATATATATATATATATACATATCTATATATACAAATACATACATACATACATATATATACAATAAACAGAGAAGTAAAAATAAAAAATTAAAAATTAAAACCTTAAAGGATTACCAGTGAGGCGTACAGATTTGTAAGGAAAAATATCGATTTTTAGCACAAGATCAAATGGATTATAAAAATACAAATTTAGACTGGAACTCTGCCCGGGTTTTAACACACTGCTGCCTATGGTCAGGTTTCGATATATATATAAAAAAAAATAAAATGCAAATTAAAAATTAATCGATTTTTAGCACAAGATCAAATGGGTTATAAAAATACAAATTTATAATGGAACTCTGCCCGGGTTTTAACACACTGCTGCCTATGGTCAGGTTTCGATATATATAAAAAAATAAAATGCAAATTAAAAGTTAATAAAGTAGAAGACAAGTTTACCAAAGATTTAATGTTTTACCCTTCTTATCTGTGCCGATTGACGATATGCTTGACTTTCTCTCCCAAGAATTACATAAGTATGACCTGCCACTACCTTCACACATTGTTTTGGAACTCATTAAGCTTTGCATCAAAGACTGTAAATTCACTTTCAATAACGAGTATTATCAACAAGTTTTTGGGATGGCTATGGGCAACCCCTTATCGCCCCTCCTCTCCAATATTTATATGGAGTTTTTCGAAATTACCTATATTCCGAGAATCCTGGGGGTTGGCATCCCTTGGTTGCGGTACGTCGACGATATTTTGTGTATCTGGCCCATGAATCGTGACCTGGATAGCTTCCTCCTTCAATTAAATGATCAAGTCCCCTCCATTAAGTTTACTTTAGAAGTTGAGCAAGACAATTCAATCCCATTTTTGGATGTGCGTGTACATAGGGAAAGCCCAGGTTTTAAGTTTAGTATCTATCGGAAAACGACAAACAATTTGTCCTACGTACACTTTTACTCGGGACATGATACCCCCACTAAGAAGGCCATATTTTCATCAATGTTTCTCCGCGCCCTTAGGATCGCCAGTCCGGAATACATCGATGCCGAATTTGAAAAAATCAACGGTATTGGAAGTGATTTGTGTTATCCATCTGCGTTTATGGAATCTTGTCTCAACAAGGCAAAACGAACTTTCTATCGTGTCAATATTAACACTCGTACTTTGTCAAAAAATATTTTAGTACTTCCATTTTTCCCGGGCTTTTTAGGCATTGCTAATGTACTTAAACTTTTGGATATTAATGTAGTATTTTCATATAACAATATTGTGAAAAATATCATAGTAAAAAATAGCCCTACCAATAATTCAGGCATTATCTATAAAATTGGTTGTAAACAATGTGATTCCTTTTACATAGGTCAGACGGGAAAGGATTTGCACACACGTATAAAACAGCATCAATATTCCGTTAGAACAGGACAGTTGTCCAGTGCCCTTTTTGTCCATTTGTCAGAGTTAGCCCACTGTATTGATTGGAATAATGCTTCAGTTTTATTCCATTCAAGCAACATTGTTAATAGAAATATTCTTGAGTCTGCCATTATCCAACTTTCAAATAACTTCAACATAAGCAAAGGTCTTTTTCAACTCGATCCTGTTATTTTGAATTCTTTTAAAACAGATTTAGATAAGAAGGGTAAAACATTAAATCTTTGGTAAACTTGTCTTCTACTTTATTAACTTTTAATTTGCATTTTATTTTTTATATATATCGAAACCTGACCATAGGCAGCAGTGTGTTAAAACCCGGGCAGAGTTCCATTGTAAATTTGTATTTTTATAACCCATTTGATCTTGTGCTAAAAATCGATTAATTTTTAATTTGCATTTTTTTTTTTTTTTTATATATATATCGAAACCTGACCATAGGCAGCAGTGTGTTAAAACCCGGGCAGAGTTCCAGTATAAATTTGTATTTTTATAATCCATTTGATCTTGTGCTAAAAATCGATATTTTCCTTACAAATCTGTACGCCTCACTGGTAATCCTTTAAGGTTTTAATTTTTAATTTTTTATTTTTACTTCTCTGTTTATTGTATATATATGTATGTATGTATTTGTATATATAGATATGTATATGTATATATATATATATATGTGTGTGTATGTTATTTATTTTTTATTTTTTTCTTTCTGTAACCTATATATAGGCTTAACCTTTTTATGTACTTCAGTGTTCCTGAGGATGTCATTAGACGAAAGCGCTTGAGCACCATTTTGTGTTTCCTTTCCTTCGTGGTTTTATTCATCATATATATATATATATATATATATATATATATATAATAGTGTATATATAGTTTAATCGCGGTGCTGGGGCCTTCGGGCCCAGTAATTTTAATTATTTTACTTATGTATTAACACCCAGGTGCACAACCTGGGGACCTAATCAATATGTGTGTGAAGGTTCATGTTCGTAACTGCTTCCATTTTGGAGTTATGGCTGGAACACACACACAGGCACGCGCACACACACACACACACACGTCCTTTTTCTCAATTACTTTATTTCTTACTTTCTAAATTTTTACATATTTTTGTCACTGGCAATTTTCCGCCTGGCAATATTCTCACTGGCAATTTTCCCCACTGGCAATTTTCCGCCTGGCAATTTTCCGCCTGGCAATATTCCGACTGGGAATTTTCCGTACACGCCTAAATCAGTGTCAGGAATCGCCAGCGACCCAAGTGGAATGCATGGAACCCCGGCGTAAGGTGGAGGGCGTAAAGAAGGGGCCGATAGAGAAGTGTGGGAAGGGGCTGATAAAGAAAAAGGGTGGGAAGGGGCCTACTGATGACCCAAAGAAGCCGAAGGATGTAGCTGCCGGTCGGGCTGGGTCGGGTGGTGTAAGTGCGGCCGAGTCTATGGGTGGCGACGGGTATCGAAAGGTCTCGGACAAGAAGGCTGCGAAGCCGAAGCCCGAGACCCCGGTTGCCCCTGTCAGGACCTCCAACCGCTTTAGTCTCCTGTGCGCGAAGGAGGAAGACACCGTCTTAATTGGGGACTCGCAGATTAGGGGACAGGAGAAGTACTTTGCTTCTGCAAACCGAGACAGGAAGAAGGTAAGGTGCTTACCCGGTCGGGGAACGGCGCACATAAGGAAGGAATTAGATAAGGTGCGCGTGGCTAGTCGGAGGACTGCGATCGTTGTCCATGCTGGTGACAACGACTTGTTCCTCAAAGGCGGTAGGGTAGGTTCAACGGAAGGGATCATCACCGAGATCATGTCTCTTGCGGATGATCTAAAACTTAAAACAGACAGGGGAATGTTAATGGCTATTTTACCGCGAATGAATGCCAGTGACCACGCGCTCAGTAAGGTCATTGGCATCAACGAGAGGGTGCAAGACTTGTGCGACCCGCTGGGCGTGAGGTTTATTGACCACCGACGCATTTTCGGGTAGGTGGGACCTTTACCAGAGGGATGGTGTCCACCTCAATGACAAGGGTAAAGGTGTGCTAGGCGCGCTGCTCGACCGGCACCTATACAGAATGGTGAGGTCGAGTCCGGGGAGAGATGATGGGCCCCCACAGGGGAGGGATGATGATGAGCCGGTGGCGGACGTACCTTCAACTGAAGGGTGCATCCAGGTACAGGTGGGTAACCCTCCTTCCACGTTGGAGGGGACTCAGGCTCCTGCGGAAGTTGCCCCCCTCGTTAGTGAGGGGCTCTTCAACTCCGACAGCCCTGGCTGTTCGGGAAACGGGTCGTGCTAGGGGCGGTCAGAATAGGGGAGGCTCCCTCCGTGCAATGCTTTTTAATGCTAGGTCGATTAGGAACAAGTTTTGCGAGCTACGGGCGCTCTTAGCATCAGAATACCAGGATATCTTTGCTATCACCGAGTCCTGGAATCATACTGATCGTAGGGACTACGTTGGGGAGTTCGAAATCCCCGGGTATAGAATGTTTCGCAAAGACCGCACCCGTGGGGAGGGGGGTGGGGTACTAATATACGTCAGAGACACGTTGAGTCCGGTTGACTGCCAGTTCCGGTCGGAACGGGAGCTGCTTGGCATCGATCTGAATGTGGGAGGGACGAACTATAGGTTAATCTTGGTGTACAGACCTCCGCATCTCCTCCTCGAGGAGGATACAGCCCTGTACACCGAACTCAGTAGCCTGCCAGGGGATAGGGTGTGTGTAGTTTTAGGAGACTTCAACTGTCGCGGCATAAAGTGGGAAGACAGGACTGCTGATGCTGAAGGGAGGAGGCTAGTTGACTTTGCTGATGAGAACTTCCTCACTCAGTGGATCAATGAGCCTACACGAGGCGAAAGCGTTCTAGACTTAGTATTCACGACCGAAGACAACATCGTCACTGGCCTCACCGTTGACAAATCGTTGGGCGGGAGTGATCACGATCTGATTAGGTTCCGTGTGTGCGTCCCTCGGGTGAAGCGTAGTAACTCGAGAGGCAGCAAGCTCGATCTCCGGCGGGCGGACTTTGTTAGCCTCCGGGATAGCGTAGATGAGATGGGGTTAGAGCTCGGCGGCGATGTTGAGGGAGTGTGGAGTGCATTCCGGGACGAGTTTATGGTGCTGCAGTCTGCTGCCATACCCTCAAAACCGGTCACCCCTGCTTCAACGCAGCCTAAGTGGTTCAATCGTGACATCGCTTCGGCTATCCGAAATAGGAAAGTAGCGTATAGGAGGGCGAAGGCCAATCGTTCCCATGAGAACATTGAAGCGTATGCCCGCCTGTGTAGGGAAGTGAAGGCGAAGGTTAGGCTAGCGAAACGTAACGAAGAACTACGGGTGGCAAGCCTCTGCAAGGGGAACCCTAAGGAGTTCTTCAGTTATGTTAATAGTAGAAACCCCATTAGAAGCGGCGTTCTGCGGACCTCCGACGCGGACATCGCCAATGTGCTTAATGAGTAGTTTGCGGGAGTGTTCACCAGGGAGGACACCCGCATCATCCCCGAGCCAGACGTCAGGCACGAAGGTGCTGGTCTGGATAGTGTTCGATGTACCACGACAGTCGTTGCCGATAGAATAGACAAACTGAGCGCGTTTAAGGCTCCTGGGCCAGACCAGTTTCTCTCCAGAGTATTGAGGGAGGTGCGCGACCAGGTGGCTCCCCACCTGGCTACAGTCTTCAACAAATCGTTGGAGACGGGCCAGGTGCCTGGTGACTGGAGGGAAGCCAACGTGACCCCTATCTTTAAGAAAGGGGATCACGAAAGTCCAGGGAACTATCGTCCCATTGGGCTAGTTCGGGTTGGGCCTCAGTCAGTAGTGGGGTTCCTCAGGGTTCCGTTTTGGGGCCGCTGTTGTTTATCATTTACATAAATGATATAAACGGTGGCATCGTCAGTCGGATCGACAAATTCGCTGATGACACCAAGCTTGGGGCCAATGTTGGGACGCCGGAGGCGATCGAGCAACTGCGTGCGGACCTAGGTAGGATAGGAGAGTGGTCCGGAAAATGGCAAATGCCGTTTAACTTGGGCAAATGTAAAGTGATGCACATTGGCTACGCCAATCCCAAGTCGGGCTACTCGATGTTGGGGAGTAATATCGATGCTACTGATTTGGAAAAGGACATGGGTGTGCTAATTAGCAGCGACCTTAAGTTTACGAAACAGTGCGTAGAGGTGGAAAAGAAAGCCCAGAAGCTGTTGGGCTATATCAGGAGGCAATTTCAGTTTCGGAACAAGGAGATTGTGCTCTCTCTGTACAATTCCCTGGTTCGGCCGCACCTGGAGTATGCTGTGCAGTTCTGGTCGCCCACACTCAGGAAAGATATTGAGAGGCTGGAGCGAGTGCAGGCGAGGGCCACAAAGTTAATCCCTTCCGTTAGGCATATGGGCTACAATCGACGGTTACGCGCCCTGAACTTGTTTTCGCTGGAAACTTGGAGGCTGCGCGGTCAACTGATCGAGGTTTTCAAGCCCTTACGCGGGTTCAACGATGTCGATTTTAGAAGCATGTTTAGTTTAAATGATAACCCAACTCGCAACAATGGTTGGAAGTTGGATTTGAGACGGTTTAGGACTAGTGTGTGTGGGAATTACTTTACGTATAAGATCTGTGACACGTGGAACAAGTTACCTTCAGAAGTTGTGAACAGTTCCTCTGTGGATCACTTCAAGAAAAGGTTAGACCAAATCTTGCACACTATTTGAGGGTGTAAAAAATTTTCCGTGGCACCCGTTGCCATTGTACCTCCTCGATATGGGCCGCAATGCCTTTTGAGGTACTTCTTTTCCTTGTAACTTGTAACTCTCTCTCTACCATCTGTTTCCAGAATTTCTGTCGTTTTCTTTGAGTAAAGCATTTCCTACTTTCTCTCTTTGAAGGTTGTTTCCTCTTTGAGGCCACGCTTGACTGTATGTTGTACCCCTTTAGTAGCCAGTGTCCGCCCGCAGTTCAATGGGTAACCCCATTTCCCTATGTGCGAAGTGAAGGCACTGAAATCAAGGGTTCGAATTTCGATGATGCTGGTAGTACTAACACAGGAGTTACACCAATGGGCCTCATTAGTTGGCCTGAGCGCCGTGGCAGTTTCTGGCTCTCTTCAATGATTATTTACCCATTCAATATACTAACCTCGCTTTCCACCATAGCTGATCTATATCTCCTTTCCATTCCTTGTTTTTATTTCGTTCATCCGCCAGGACGACATCGTTGCGAGTGTCGTAACACCGTTTCCCGTCGCGTCGATCAGCGAAGTTAAGCGATATTGGGTTTGGGTAATAGTTGTATGGGAGACCATTCTCGCATCCAAATTATGTAGCGACTAGTAGTTGCTCGGATCCCACGTGAAGCCGTAGGTCCCTCAGTCATACGACCTCAGACGTCGCGAAAGAAGCTAAACAACCCCCAGCATTACATTACATTCATCAGCCATCATAGCTTTCCGAGAGGTTGGCGGATGACCGACGTAAAACATAAAACATCGAAGTATACGTTTCGGCGAACTTATTTCCCCCCCTTTCCACCACCTCCAAAATTCAATTTAAAAAGTTTCTAAATGGTTTTGACTGAGAAAACTTTTAATAAACAACTTTTAGTAATTAATTACTCCTATTTCTCACTTCATCAATGCACGATAATTAATATTAATCATATAAAGAGTGGGGAAACGAAATTTTATATATATATATATATATATATATATATATATATGTTTATAAACAAACGGAGTAACAAAATTAAAATATCTCTCGCTCTTTCTCCGTCGCTTAAGTTTCCCATGCGGATAAACGAAATTTCATCATATATAGGCCTATATATATATATATATATATATTTAGGCCGGCCCAGGCTCATAGGGGTGAAAAATATTTTTTTCTTTTCTTAAGTCTCACCCCTGGAATTTGCTATGCGTGTCGATAGAAAGTTTTGAGTGAAGTTTCAGCCCGATTCGATAGTATTTAGTGGTGCCGACAGACTGAAATGTGTAGTTTTTCCGCACCGCCCAGGAGGTAACTACAACAGGCACGTTTTTTTTTTGTGGTATCCCCAATAGGCCTAATCCACTTTTTTTTAATGTTAACTCATGATGTTGATGTGCTTCCTGTCTTTATCATCGATTTCTTTGCCTCTGGAAACCGCTCTCGGTGTTTTTCCACGACTTGAAGAAGGTACTGCAGTTGTTCTTCGTTTTTTGTGAGATGACTGTTGAAACTCTGAATTAATGAGACCGTTCTCTCTGCATTATCGTTTACAACATTCATTGTTTTAACATATTCCTTAGCTAATTTATAGTCGTCCCTGTTATCCCATTCTGTAGGATCTACTTCGAGAAACGTCGATTGAAGGGACAATTTCTCAAAGAAGGAGCGACTTGAACTTGTGACAAAGTCCGCCAGATTTTTCTCTAGTGGGTCATCATGAGTGTGTTCAAAAGTAATTCGTTTTTCTGGTATTTCTGAACCAGGTCTTTCCAATGCCTGAACCATCTGCCGTTTCACTTGCAAAGTTATACCATCATCTAAAAAGGCAAGCGACACAAGTTCTTCATTTAGATACCAGAGGTGACGGCATAGTGCTTTGCTAGCTATTGCTGAAAGTTCATTATCATCATATTGCTGAAGCTCTTGTACATACTCCAAATCGGTTCTTGGTGCAGAAGATGCGATGGGAGCCGCACACCATTTTGGCACATAAAGCGAACAGCATAGCGAGAGAAGCGTTCCACTGCACTCTGTTCCTGCTTTGTCAGGTTGAGCTGCGAGCGAAACAATACAATTTTGATGGCATAAATCACTCGTGACATCCACCTAGCGTGATGTAAAGCCCCATGTTGACGAAAATGTACTCCTCCTGAGGAAACACCACCTAAATAATAATTGATAATTCAAGACGTTCGCGATAATCCGCTCTTGGGTGACTTCTCGCAAGCTGTTCTTCGCACAGTGCGAGGATTTCTGCTTTCCACGGCATGTTTGTATTGGCAGTTTCAAATCTTTTATCATCCATTTGTTTCTAGGAATTCTTGAAACGTTTGAAAAGTAATATATCTGGTCCCGTTGAACCACCGTAACACTTCTGGAAGACGTCTGATATCACAATTTCATTAATATGGTGCCGACAGGCCAAAGAAAGGAGTTTTCTGTCAAGCTTACTTTCGATTATCATGCAAGCGCCCTTTTTTGGCCAGTATTGCTAGCGGTAGTATCAAAACACATTGCTTGAATACATTCTCGCAAATTCCAATCGTCTAAGCATCCTAGAACTGCTCCTGCAATTCTTTCGCCTTCTCCAGAAGCAAGTTTGGGTACTGCTAGAAGCTTAGACTTTCCTCCACCGGATATAAGAATAGCTAGCCTATCTATATTTTCATCACCTGTTATATCTTGCATTACTTTGCCATCCCAATGAATGGTAAGCGGAACGTCAGAGGTAAAGGTTTGCTTAATGTCATCTGCAATTTTTTTGCGCACAACACTCCTCGCCCTCTGTAGAGTACTTCTGCTTAAAACAACATTGTCAATATCATGTCCAAGAGAAGTTGCAGCAGCTGAAAGCACCATAACAGCACTACGATCACTTATGTTTGTTCGATCTAGTGCCATTGCCAGATCAGGTGTTACGATGCGATTAACCTATTTGATATTGTGTTGCTTGAAGGTTTAGATGTCATTTCAGGAGTGTACAATGTGCCTGGCTCTGGTTGCTCATAACTACTACTGCTTGAACTGCTATCACTGAACTGAACAACAACTGATGACAATTTCTTTCGCAATGTCTCGGCTTCTTTTAGTGCAGCTTGTCTTCCATCTCTTTTCCGGTGTCGCATTTGCTTAGACCAGTTTCTTATCAATATCAGTCATGTAACCTCGCCTCCCTTTTTCTCTCTGAGCTTGTAGGAATGATCTATCTTCTTCATTTGACATCATTTGTAAAGCATTTGCGTGAGCTATATCAAAAAGGTTATCTAAACTACCTTGGAATTCAGTTTCTTTTTTAATTTGATTTTGATTACGGTTTGATTTTGATTTTTGAAGTGATCTGAAGTTCTCATACATTTTTTTAATTTTCGTTAGTACATGCTGTTTGGCTCTGGTGGGTATTTTCGCCTTGTCCCAAATCTCAAAAATTTCAGCATAAACTATGTTGGATGCTTCTTTCAATGTTTTTTTACTGTTTGTGAGATAGAAAAGCCGACGTAGTACATCTCCATTGGATGGAAGCTTCTTACTGCCAATTGTGTCAATTGGCTGTCCAATCAGCCATATTTCAGTTTTTCTTCTTGTTTTAATTGAATCTGACATGGTGAAGGATAAAATCTGCAAATATTAAGGGAAAACACTCGCGCATCAATCTCTCACTGCGTCTTAAACAATACTGACGCGAACAGCGAGCCTCCCACTTTTCTCCGTAGCCAATGACGTCACCAGTAATGACGTCAGGTCAAAAGACATTTCTACTCAACATACACAGTTAAACATGTGGAACACAATGCACGAGTGTGTGAATAGGAATGGTTTACACACAATATTTGTAATACGAATTACAAAATAAATATATGATGAATAAATATTATTAATAAATGAAAAATACAAGAGGCTGTCGGCACCACTAAAGTACACAGATATTGTTGAAATTTAGTGTACGAGTATATTATGATGGTAGTAACAATTTTAGGGGGTGAGACTTTCACTTTTCAATCCATAGGAGATAAACCACGCAGTGGACCTCCGAGGGCATCCACTGACGACGACACAGTCGCTACCATCCTCGCTCATTTCAGAAACGGTCCCCAAAAGTCTCTTCGGCGTTTTTATTGCCGTTTTTATCATTTTGCCCTATGGTTCCAGACTTAGGGAATATCACACAATGATCACGCGCTATTTTGCTTCAGGCACAATTTACCCAACCAGGATTCGAACCCAGAACTTTTTGATTGCATTCACTTTTATCCAGTCGTAACTCAGTGGCAGCGCCCGCAACTTCTAGTCAAGAGGTCCCAAGTTCGAATTCTGGTGTAGTAAATGAGAGATATATATGGGATGAATTTCACAATTAAACACGTGAAATGAATGAATGATGCAAATCCACAAGGAAAAAGAAAAATTATTGGGATAATTTTTTTCCTTTGGGTTTGCATTATATATATATATATATATATATATATATATATATATATATATATGCGGAAGTACGCAGCTCGGCACCACAAGGGACAGTACTGGCCCCACTCCTGTTCATTATGATGCTAACAGGCATAGAGAGCGGAGTAAACAGCAACAGTATATATATATATATTATATATGCGGAAGTACGCAGCTCGGTACCACAAGGGACAGTACTGGTCTCACTCTTGTTCATTATGATGCTAACAGGCATAGACAGCGGAGTAAACAGCAACAGTAGAGTAATTTCCTTTGCAGACGATACAAAGATCAGCAGAAAAATTAGCGATGTAAATGAAGTGGAGGCCTTGCAGAAGGACACGAACAAAATATACAAATGGTCAGAAGACAACAACATGACATTTAACACCGAGAAATTTCAGCTCTTGAGATATGGTAGAAAAGAGGAACTTAAACAGACTGCATATTATGCTCCAGATAGACAGGAAATTCAGAGAAGCACGAAAGCGATCGATCTGGGAGTAATAATGACCGATGATGCCAAATTCAAAACACAAAATCAGATAGCGATAAATAAAGCAAAAAGAGTCGCAGGACAGGTATATACTAAGAACGTTCAAAAGAAGGGACGGGACAGTAATGACTCCCCTGCTAAAAACACTGATAACACCAAAACTTGAATCCTGCTCAGTTTTGACGTCCCCATATAAAAAGGAAGAAACTAATAAACTAGAAGAAACGCAAAGACATTTCACAGCCAAGATTGATAGCTGCAAAGAACTCAACTACTGGGAAAGACTACATAAACTAAATCTGTACTCCCTGAAAAGAAGAAGAGAGATACATCATAATCTACATATGGAAAATGATCGAAAAACTGGTACCAAACCTAAAACTAAACTCAATTATCATTCAAACAACACTGGAAATAGGAAAGGCAGACTGTGTAGTGTTCCAAAATTAAAGGCCCGACAAGGGACCTCCTCAACACTGAAGGAAAACAGCTTGGTTGTCAGGGGGCCAATACTTTTTAACCAGCTTCCAAAGGACCTCAGAAACGTTACAGGGGTCAAAGTTGAAGTCTTCAAGAAAAAACTAGATGCCTGGCTGAGGACGGTACCAGATGAGCCGGGTGTACCTGGCTATTTACGGTGGAGAGCGCAAGAAAGCAACTCACTTCTCCACCAAGCCAGACCTAGAGGCGGGGCCACCAGCTTCACCTTTGTGTGAAGAGAGACCAACGCACTGAACAGCAACGAGGTTAACGAGGTATATTCCCTTTATATATAACAGTAAAAATAATCTTTCCTAAAATTATGGTTTTTATGTTGAAGAAATTATATTTGACAACTGCAAAAAGATTTCACGTAAAGATTATATATATATATTGTAGTGATTAGCATCGCTAACTACAAATCCATCTTCCCTGGGATCGAGATCCGGTGATGGCGGCAGGAGGCGCGCAGCAAAACCCAGCTGTTCATCCTTCCACACAATAAAAAAATTGGTTGGTAGATAAATGGGTACCCTGGGTAGCCTAGTGGTTAAGACGGTGGGCTGCTGGTCAGGAGGTCGTGAGATCGAGTCCGGCGAGGATTTTGTAATTTCTGGCCGCCGGTACTGGGGCGTGGCTCGGATTCCACGTTAAACTGTAGGTCTAAGGTGGAGTGAAAAGCTTGACCTTCGTCAGAATGAACAATTCGGGCGGAAGCAAAACCAAGGTTAACCAAGGTTATATATATAATAAATAAAAGTACCATTAACACAAAAATTTTTTGTACAAAGTCATTTCTTTGCTAAATGAAAAATAACACGCCACCTTATGTTTGTTCCTGAGATCGTCAGTGTGTCCCAGGTGTCCCAAAAAAATGTCCTTATTTCTAAATAAATGTTCTAAGCTAAAGAAAAAGCAATCTAGACGCAAAGACAAACGTAATAGGTACGTAAAATATAGGAGTTAATTAACCTTAATTAACCAATATGTTCAGTGTGATCGCCATTTTTTCTAATACAATATTCAACCTTACACAAATGTTTAACATAATTTTTGGAAATAGCTAAGCTGGGATGTTGCTGATTACCTCATAGACTTTGGTCTTTAGGTCTTCCGGTGTCTTTAGGCATGGTAAAATAGATCCTGTCTTTTATGTAACATAACAAAAAAAGTCATGGGGCGTGAAGTCAGGTGAGTATGGGGACCATTTCACTGGCTCATGAAGGGAGATTAGTCGCCCGGAAAAATGCTTCTTCGAAAAGTTGCGAGTTTCACAAGCAGTGTATGGAGGTATTCTATCCTGCTGAAGACTAAAGACTTAGCTTTCCTTAAACACTATAGCGTAGTAAAGACTTCTGTGGTCTTACTAGGCTATAGTCTATTAGAAGCAGTATAGTCTTTTCCTAATTTCTACAAAATTAGGAAAAGTTATTGCTTTCAGTATGAAATAGCAGGGGCGGATCCAGGAATTTAAGCAGAGGGGGGTCCAGTCTTGGTGGGGCTCGTTACTGATATGTCCTCGGCCGAAGGCCGAGGACGCGCGAGGGAAGCGAGCGCCAGGGCTGTGTGTGCCCGAGGGGGGGTGTCCCCCCCTCGGTAGGAAATTTTCATATTTGAAGATAGCTTTAGATGGATTTAAAGTATATTCCCGTTATCAAAATCCTGCTTGTTCACACACCCAGGCCAGGTCTGAAATGTCAGGATCGGACATAAGCTTTTTTTTCTTTATTCTTTTTAAGGAAATTAATTTTGTGGCAACCGGGATGCATGTACCTTAAGCCATTTTAAGTCTTCAGGTCTTATTTTTCATATATAGGAGCAAACAAACGCCGCGGATGTTTCTGTATGAACATTCGGACCACTTTGTCCGAAACCTCATAATCGAAAAATCGTTGGTCACCGTGAGCAGGGGGTGGTCCGGACCCCCTCGACCCCCCCCTGGATCCGCGCCTGAATAGTGAAAGAACCGTTTTGATATACAATATTTATTAGTTAAGTAATGAAAGATTAGAAATGTATAGGTATATGCATATAAGTATAGGCGGAATAGAAACTCCAAACTTTCTGAAGAAACCCCAATAGTAAAATATACATCCACTATAAAAGAGGCACATTTTTGGAGGTCACCCTATATATATATATATATATATATATATATATATATATATATATATAGAACGTCCGTTACGCCTTGAACAGAAAAAGCCCACCGTGACACAACCTACTGGGAGGTAGGGAGGGGCGGGTGTGTTACTAAAACCTTCCCTTGTTCTCGCTTAATATGTATACTAAATTTGGTGCGGATTACTCTCGCTGTTTAGATGCGTTTAAACAAACTTGGACAGACAAACAGCCATCATTCCTAAATATATGAATATAAATAAGATACTCTGTCCCCATGTCCCTGAAAGACTGTCCAGCTTTTCACTGGGCCAACAAAACCACAATTCTAAGAACAACTAAATGAAACAGAAATCATATAAATCTTTTATATTGTCCTCAAAATGAGAGGCCGTTTATTTAAATTGTCTTTTTACAAATACACCTTTTGAACAACAGTTGTAAAAAAAAAAGTTGACAAGGAGGGTTATTAGAGACTGTTCAACATTAAAGAAATTTACACTGAACAAAAACAAATTCATTTAAAAATTAGTGCAGAAAGTGTTCAATGTGTCCTTCATTATTATTATCAATGACCAATTTGTAGCCTTGTGCGCCACAAGCGAACTGCTGTAGAAATGTCTTGATTGAACTCGTTCCATGCTTTTAAAATGCACTCTCAAAGTTGATTGACATCTTGAATAATTTGTCTGTAAACTTTGTCAACTGAATGTCCCCATATGAAATAGTTAACTGGACTTAAATCCGGATTGTTTGGTGGCCAATCTTCTGGCTCGATGAAATCAGAACGTTGTTCTTGCAAGTATGCATTGGCGTGCCGGGACCGATGACATGGAGCGTCGTCTTGCTGAAAGACAATTCTTATCGTAACTTTCAATTTTAGGCAAGATCTTACTCAAGATATCGTCACAGTAATGTTTTGGATCAATTTTCACACTTTTATCGACGAAAACAGTGGACATTTTTCCTAACGAGAAACACCAAAGGAAGCCATCAGAGACTGTCTGAAGTGACGTCTGTCTCAAAGAAATCTGCCTTTTGGAATGTCTTGGTTTTGTCTTACGTTAGGGTACATCCTATCGTTTTGCGTGTTTCGAGGCAGTTCAATAGCAAAAACCTTTAGATCCATAAACAAAATGGTTTTATCTAACACGACGTAGCAGTGAACAGCGACATTGTACACGTTTTACTTTGGATTGTTCAGATATACAATGTAATTGGAATCGCTTAAATATTTTTAGACAAAGTCTTCCTTTCCAATTCCATGCAATGAACATTTTTTAATACTAGTGCGATTAGCAGTTCTCCGTACACTCAAATTTCAACGGGGATTGTCTTCTTGGCGGCGAATAAGTTCACTTACAGATTCAATATTTGCCGGGGTCCTTCCTTGCTGGCTGTACACGGTCGTCCACTTCCCGGCTTTCGCGCATGAGTTCCCGTTTCGCGAAGTTTTTCCGACAAACGTGACACACTACGCACAGACTAATGTCGATTAGGATCCTGTTTTACTATTCTTTCAGCACCGAAACCTTGTTCCTTTGAAGAAATTTGGGACCTTTTCCAGTTTGTGTACCGTTTTCATATAATTTATTTTTGCTTCTTTTCAGATCAAAAATGAGTGATAATATCAATCTGAAGTGGTTGTTTGCCAACTTGGTTTCCGAGGAATCGTCAATAAAGTTTTTACAGCAATAAAATGTAATTGAAGTGAGTAAATTCTGTCGAAAAAATCACCAAATGAAATTGAAGTTCCTACCCATGCGAAGTTCTTGGAGATGTCGAAAAGATGGCTGCAATGAGTCCGTTTCTGTCCGTAAAGATACGTGGCTGGAAGGATCCAAAATGCCTCTTGACAAAATAATTACCTTCATATATTCATGGACAAAAGAATATACATGCATCAAATATTGAGCAGGAACTGGATATTGGTCATACAACCGCCGTCGATTATAACAACTTTTTAAGAGAGGTAAGTTCTTGATAACCTAACCTAACCTAACGTAACCTAACCTAACTTTCTGTTTTACAGGTATGCGCAAACGACATTTTGAAGAATCCAAAGAAAATTGGTGGGCCTAATCACACTGTTGAGATCGACGAAACCCTCTTATCAAAACGGAAGTACAATCGAGGAAGATCGCTCCCACAACAATGGATTTTTGGAGGAGTTTGCAGGGAAACTCGAGAAGTTTTCCTCTATGCTGTGCCTAACAGAAGCAAAGAAACACTAGAAAGTTGCATAAAAGCCAACATTCTGCCTGGATCTACTATTATTAGTGATATGTGGAAATCTTACGATCAAATTGATAAAATCCCACATTATAACTTTCGTCACAACACTATAAATCACAGTGAAAATTTTGTCGATCCAGCGACCGGTGCCCACACTCAGCAGATAGAGAGCACCTGGAACGTCTTTAAACGACAAAACAAGCTGCACAGTGGAAGAAACCGCAATATGGTGGACTCTTATCTCTGCGAGTTTGTATGGCGTCGCAGACACGAAAATGAAGATCTTTTCTTACAAATGTTAAAATGCATTTCCGAATGGTCCTTGAATAAATAATTTCAATCTAAAAATGTTTACTATGCTGTATGTAATGTACTGTAGAAAACGGTACATAAACTGGAAAACGTCCGAAATTTGGGAGCTATTGAAGAATAGGGACCCCAGCCTTCTTTAGTTAGGCTTATAAGGCTAACTAACGAAAATATCACGACTTAACCTAACCAATCGTTAGGTTAACTGTACGCCCTTGACGATTGGTTAGGTTAGGTCATGATATTTTCGTTAGTTAGCCTTATAAAGCTAACTAAAGAAGGCTGGGGTCCCTATTCTTCAATAGATCCGAAATTTGATTGCAGCTGTGGGAGTCTAATTGTCCAAACATTACAGCACACTATGACAGAAATGCTATCATTCAGATCTTACTTCAAACTGCAGGTCTCCTTCATCGCATAACCTTGCCATTATATGAAAAAGTTTAAAAGATCCCAAACTATTATTATTCGCGGTATGAATGCTGTCAAATTAAAAAGTATGTGGCTTTAATTGTAAGTCATATGCAGGTATCCCTCGTAAGTTAACGAGGTAGCCTTCGAAAACACCTCGGTAACATTTGAAATCGTTAACTCATTCGACGTCGGCCAAATTCGACCTTAATTTTCGTTCAAAACCCAATTTTTCAATATTTTTTCTTAGATATACTTTTACTAATTTATTACAAAACGTAACAATACTATGCGCGAAACATAGAAAAATCAAGCTTACCCAGGTTGAGTGTAAACACAAACTGACATTAGGAGAGAGCGACGTGTAAGTGTGAGCGACGGGAGGGTCCCGCCATCAATCGGCGCGTGGGAAATTCGAATGAGCGCTCGCTAACTTACAAATCACTAACTATACCTGTATAACTATACCTAACTATACCTATATAACTATACCTAACTATACCTGTATATATATTTTTTTCCCCTATAACTTATTCCATACATAGTTTTTCACTGTATACGGGCAATGACTCGTGTCTGGCCTCTCGATCGGAAATGCATGTTTTCCTCACACAAATATCCACCAAACCACACCACCTTCACCCGAAACCGACCGCACTGAAATATTAACGAAGTTTATAGTGTGAGCCCCGAAATTATTCATAATATACACAGGGAATGTCCGTTAAGAGAGAGACATAATTTACCTTCTATGATATAATTATTTGCTGCTGGTTACCTTCACAGATTTATTGTTCACAACGGACAAAGAAGCACAAAGGAAGAAAAAATTGATTTCTCTTCCTGACTTTCGCAAAATGGACTGCCATTCAGTGTCACATAGTAAACTATTACAAATAATTTGTGGTGAAAGTATAGTAAATAAGAGCAATTTGCATATACTGTATAATTATTATGAACCTGTTAATATATATATATATATATATACAGGGTGATTCAAAAGTCAGGTTACATAGGGAAATATTGTATTATGTAATGATACAGGGGAATAGTCACAGCACATGTTCGATATGGCCACCGTTAACGGCAATGCACTTGTGCAGCCAGCTAGGAATATCACATCACTGCGCTCCTCCTTCGATAACATCTCATAACTCATTTACCTGCAAAGAAACAGAAAAGCCCTATGTAACCTAACTTTTGAATCACCCTGTATATACAAAACGACACTGAAACATAATTCAAGTGGGCGGAAAAGAACAATATGAAGTTCAACGAAGAAAAATTGCAAATTATAACTATGAGCAAGCATGGCTGAGAAGAGCAATGAGATATGCAGACACACCACGTCATTGACCCAGAACCCGTCTTTAACTCTTTAATTAACCTCTTTACTTCAGGAACTGATATCAAAGTATTTATAAGGTAAAATAGCAATAAGGGTATAAAGATCGGAAGATTATAGCAATAACTTTATAAAGAATGGACGAATTTTTATTGCTTTTGTTTCGTTTTTACAGTAATACAATGACGAATGCGCCAAAAGACGACCTAGTACACGATAAAGGAAAGGTTGAAGTTCACTATGGCATAGAAAACGAATTTTCGTTGGTTGATTCGTCATTGTGCCGCGCGACGCCTCATACATGCTGTATACGAGTATAACGAGGATTTTTAACGCAAATGTGAATTCTAAATTATGCAGCGAATTATGCAGCTCTGCTAATTGCTGCTAATTTGTGATGTTAATAAGTTAGCCACAGGTATTAAAACTTTTATAACTTTTGCAATTATGTTACTAAGTGGTTTATGTAGGATTATATTCTTCCGGACCAAATACCTTGAATTAACATTAAATATTACTAATATGCTAAAGTTACATTGGCGAAATGTATTATGGTTTACAAATAGCATTAACTAGTCAGAATTATATATCCAGGAAACGTTTGGTATGAAAAGCGGATCACCTGAAGATCAGGGCCCCCAGCCTTCTTTAGTTAGCTTTATAAGGCTAACTAACGAAAATATTACGACCTAACCTAACCAATCGTTAAGGGTGTACAGTAGGGTGGATCGATTTTACATTTTTTTCGATTTCCATATTCTAATAGAGAAAAAAACTTGCGCATGCATGAGAAAATAGCCTCTGCAAAATCTCAGCTTAATAGGTAATCATCTTCTGCCCCCGGCAGAGCGATGAAAATCATATTTTAGTAGTCAAAAACGTATTTTTCTTATAATTTTTAAAATATTTCAATATGCATCAAAATTATTCCTAATAAATATAAAGTCGATGAAAAAGACCTCATATGATCGTTTTTCCAAGCGCGTTGTCCTACGTTAATATCTTTTGCCCCCGGCAACAACGTCAAATGTTGAAAAAATAGGTAATTTATATACATATTTTCAGATCGGCTCTTTGTCTTAAATAATGCATTCATATATTTCCCATATCATTTATATCGTTGCTTAGGCATGAAATAACACACACGCAAAATTTTATGACTCTAGGCTAGGGTTTAAAGGTCATCTCTGGTGAGTGCTGCCAGCAGCAGCAGCAGACTAACAATATTAGCACGGACGACATTGTGGCTATCGGCTGTGATGGTACCGCAGTGAACACGGGTCGAAAGGGTGGAGCCATTCGTATGATTGAAATGAAACTACAAAGGCCAGTTCAGTGGATCATATGCCTATTACACGGTAATGAATTATCACTGCGACACCTCATTCAAGACTTGGACGGCAAAACAACTGGGCCAATGGGCTTTACTGGACCAGTTGGAAAACAACTGAACGACTGCGAAAAACTTCCAATTACAGAATTCGATGCCATTCCATCTCCTGACATTGACATAGATGATGCCGAGTTGAGCACTGACCAAAAATATTTGTTAGGCATCTACAGAGCAGTGTCGAGCGGTAGCTGCTCTTCAGCTCTCGCGGCTCGAAATCCAGGTAAGATGGCGCATTCCAGGTGGCTGACAACAGCAAATAGATTTCTCCACCTCTATGTTTCAACCAGTGAACCCTCCAGCACCTTCAACGAAATTGTGCGATTCATTATGACAGTTTACGCACCAATTTGGTTTAAGATAAAGAAAAACTCCAGTTTCACTGAGGGCGCAAACATTTTTCGAAATGATGCGTCTCTCTCAGACCTTGCCTCAAAGATCTAAGACAATCGCCAACAAAGTCCTCCGTAGAAATTCTTTCTTTGCTCACCCAGAAAATATTTTGATCTCCATGCTACATGCCGATGAGCAACACATAAGAGAATTGGGATGGAGAAGAATATTAAAAGCACGATCAAAACAATCACCAGCGGGGGAAATTCGAGCCTTCGCCATGCCTGAGCTGCTCTACGATAGTCAAAACTATTACGAAATGATCAACTGGCAAACGGCTGAGGTGACCGAACCCCCCGTTACAAAAACAATACCTGATACCCGAATAAAAGAGTTTGTTGAGACGGTGTAAGTGGAATAGAAGAGAGGGACGGATTCATCCGCTCCCGTCTTCACTCCCGAACAAAAATTCCACGATTTGATTCTAAGAAAGATTACCGTATGTAAATCGACATGCAGCCAAAGGAAGGGTGGTTGGGGCTGGATAGGGTGGAACTCGAAGTACAGCCACCTCCTCGTAGTGAGTTCTGGGTTGCTAATTTTATAAAATTAGCAAGCGAGGAGCTGTACTTAGTACTTATCGTACTTATAACATCGCATTAACGTAATTATAATCCACATTTAGACTTTTCTCGGGGACAGAAGATATTACTCTAGAGTCATAAAATTTTGCGTGTGTGTTATTTCATGCCTAAGCAACGATATAAATGCTATGGGAAATATATAAATGCATTATTTAAGACAAAGAGCCGATCTGAATATATGTATATAAATTACCTATTTTTTCAACATTTGACGTTGTTGCCGGGGGCAAAAGATATTAACGTAGGACAACGCGCTTGGAAAAACGATCATATGAGGTCTTTTTCATCGACTTTATAGTTATTAGGAATAATTTTGATGCATATTGAAATATTTTAAAAATTATAAGAAAAATACATTTTTGACTACTAAAATATGATTTTCATCGCTCTGCCGGGGGCAGAAGATGATTACCTATTAAGCTACGATTTTGCAGAGGCTATTTTCTCGTGCATGCGCAAGTTTTTGTCTCTATTAGAATATGGAAATCGAAAAAAATGTAAAATCGATCCACCCTAGTGTACAGTTGACGGATCTTTTCCGTTTGACTGCCGCCACTGAAACATAAGAGGTGAGTGCCCCCAGCCTTCTTTACTTAGCCTTATAAGGCTAACTAACGAAAATATCACGACCTAACCTAACCAATCGTTAGGTCAACTGTACGACCTTGATGATTGGTTAGGTTAGGTCGTGATATTTTTTGTTAGTTAGCCTTATAAAGCTAACTAAAGAAGGCTGGAGTTTAATTATGTTTCAATGGCGGCAGTCAAACGGAAAAGATCCCAGTTGACCTAACGATTCGTTAGGTTAGGTCGTGATATATTCGTTAGTTAGCCTAATAAGGCTAACTAAAGAAGGCTGTGGGCCCTGATCTTCAGGTGATCCTGAAAAGCTTTCATTCTTCCCAACAACATATTCAGATAAGAATATCTTTGCTAAATTATTTGCCACTAAATACAAAATTGAATATAACTACCAATATACTCTGTAAATCTGTGGATGTGACGTTCTCTTAATCTATTTGATACTGTATACTATACGTAATGCATACTTTCCTAGATAAAGATTGCTTATGAGCTTGTTTAATTGTAAAAAAAAAATTAAGAGCAAGTGTAGTTTACGTCTCCCTGACACAAAAGGGGACACAAACTACACTTGGTCAAAGTTGGGGAACGTAAACTACACTAGGATCTTTAGGAGACATTTTTTAAATGAATCCATCAAATAAAACATTAAAACTAACGAAAATATTACGACTTAACCTAACTAATCGTCAATAAAGTCGTAATATTTTCGTTAGTTTTAACGTTTTATTTGACTAGGTATGCTCGAACAAAGTTGAGGAACGCAAACTACACTAGGATAATGCAGGGGAACGTAAACTACAAGATCTATTGAAGAATAGGGACCCCAGCCTTCTTTAGTTAGCTTTATAAGGCTAACTAACGAAAATATCATGACCTAACCTAACCATTCGTCAAGGGCGTACAGTTAACCTAACGATTGGTTAGGTTAGGTCGTGATATTTTCATTAGTTAGCCTTATAAGCCTAACTAAAGAAGGCTGGGGTCCCTATTCTTCAATAGCTCCAAACTACACTAGGATAATGTAGGGGAACGTAAACTACACTAGGATAATGTAGGGGAACGTAAACTACACTAGGATAATGTAGGGGAACGTAAACTACACTAGGATAATGTAGGGGAACGTAAACTACACTAGGATAATGTAGGGGAACGTAAACTACACTAGGATAATGTAGGGGAACGTAAATTACACTAGGCACCACAGGGGGACGTAAACTGCACTTGCTCCAAAATTCGTAAGTAAAGATTTTCATATGAAATACAAAGTGTGATAAAGTACAAAACTTATAAAATGAAGCTAATGCGCACATACCTAGACATGCGCAGCTATTACTTTATTGTAGAGGTCTGCACGGACACAGGTAGGAAGCCAGTGGCCGGGTATTGGCGGACTTGTTATAATGTTATAATGTTTCAGACCAACAAAGACCCTAGGATCCACTCATGGCTGGTCTACCTAACTGTGTTCGTAATCGTGTATTGTGTATGTCCTCCGTGGTGGCGGAGGGGACCTACAATTTTACGTGGGTTCCGAACCACAAGAACATAAGAAATTTATGTAAAAACTGCCGGTAATTTGGCAACGACCAATTTTTACGAAACTAAATAATTATCAATTTAAAACTAATTAATTATCGATTTAAAACTAAAGATAGAATCTCTGGATCCAGAGGATCAAGTCATAATAGACTACTATCCACAAATGTTACACTCTATATCTATTTATAACGGACATGCAAATATATCAGATCCAAAGAATCCAGTCAATTTCATTACGGTATCCATCAAGTCACGGTCCATATCGATTGCGGACCAAGTCAAAATTTACAACCATATACATTACAATATATACACTTACGAGGAAAAGTGTAGGTGTGGCTGTAAAGACTGTACAGTAATGTAGAAATGTGTGTGCACCCATTATGGGTCTCCCATTTAAAGGTGTTTGTGGGGCAAGTGAAGATCATGAGTTTTTCAATACCTCACAGTACTATGGGGGGCACCGCTAGGCAGAGGAATCTCTTTAAATGGGATGTGTAAGGACAGAGAGTATCCCCTAACCCAAGACGCTGCCTCCCTATATCCCACAACACTTGTGTTGAGCTGTGGGATCTATCCCCACAAAGCCTTAATTTTACTACCTTAAACTATACCCTTTCTATCAACATGCGCGTCTAATCGATTTTTAAACATGTTTATAGACGTGCTACTAATTACTTCTACCGGCAAACTATTCCAGCTATTTACTATTCTATGCGTAAAAAGGTTTTCGCAACTGCTGTCTCGAACCTTCTACTTGTCAACTTACACCCGTTATTTCTAGTCCTATTATATTGAGATATTTCGAAAAAGCTATCTCTATCTACGTTATGAAACCCATTCATAATTTTGAAAACCTGGATTAGATCACCCCTTAACCTCCTAGTCTCGAGAGTAGTCAATTTTAACTCCTTAAACCTATCCTCGTACGACTTTGACCTAAGAGACGGAATCATCTTAGTTGCTCGTCTTTGAACTCTTTCGATTTTGTCTATATCTTTGCGCATATGCGATTCCAAAATTGGACCGCGTACTCCAAATGGGGTCTAACTAATGATTTATAAAGAGGAACTATAATATCGCGCGATTTGTACTCAAAATTTCGAGCTATAAACCCTAACACTTTGTTCGCCTTATTGACCGCTGCTGTACTTTGTTTCGCTACTTTTAAATCACCAGTGACTATAACTCCTAAATCTGATTTTTTTTTTTTTTTTTCAACGCGAAGAAGCGACGTCAAACCAAAACATCAACGCGCTGGTGGCCAAACTTCCTCAAATCTCCGTGCAGCGGGCTGTCTACGGTTGGCTAGACTGGCAGTCGACGGCCTGTTGCGTGGCACGGTCAGAGTGCCGATCGGCTCCCGGGGCCGGACCTATTCTCAGCGTGCTATTTTTTCAATTACAGGGAACAATTGCGTGCTCCCCGAACTACTCTTACTCTCTGGCGACATTAAGACTAATCCAGGCCCCACTACAACTTACACATGTCACCATACACAAAGACATAGACACAATAGCACCATGAGACACATACAGTATAATATTAACATATTACAGTACAACGTAGATGGCCTCACAAACAAAATCATGCAGCTTAGGGAATTCGTACACAAACAAAACATTCATATAGCACTTATACAAGAAACAAAACTAAAACGCACACACAAAACACCCACCATCCCTGACTTCACGGCGATCCGTCAAGATCGTACTGGGGGTAACGGGGGTGGACTCATCACTTACATACGTAAAAGCATTAGCTACACTGATGCTACCCAAAACATTACAAACACAATCCAAGCAGATAACACGATAGAAATACAGGCAGTTAACATTAAAACACGCGCAAAACACAACACCACACTAATCAACATTTACATCCCACCAGATAGTTCACCTCAGGTGCCAGCCAATTACAATCCACAGTTACACAATCTTGCCTCTCTCACTAATGTCATCTTAGGAGGAGACTTCAACGCCAAAGACACTAGTTGGTACCTGCACAACCAAAACAACACCAGAGGCGCCAACATAGCCACACAACTAAACAGCCTCTTCATTCTTAACAATACAGAAGAACATACACACATACCACATCAAGCAGGATACTCAAACTCCTCCCCAGACATAACGTTCTGTTCCCCCTCACTAGCAACACATACACAATGGAGAACAGAAAAACAACTGTCATCAGACCACCTGCCCATCATCATTACAACACATTCTACACTCTGCCCCAACAGCCTTAGGCACACTTACAGAAATTACAAGAAAGCTGATTGGGAACAGTTCAAAATACAGACTGAGGAACAATTCACCACATTAAACAGCACACCCATCATAAACATCGATACAACACTCAAGACATTTAATCAGATTATCAATAATGCAAACAAATACATACCCAAGGGCAACATTAGGAAATACAACCCAAATTACACTAGAGAAATAGCCCACCTCATAAGGCAACGTAACAACCTCAAATATAACACACAAACACCACACACAGAAGCCATAAAACAGCAGATACAACAGCTCAACACAGAAATAAACAACAAACTCAAAGAAAAACAAACAGAAACATTCAGGGAATTCATAACAACACTAAACCACTCCACAGATACATACAGGCTATACAAGACTATAAACAGCATTACCCACTCTAACAGCGGCATTCACACCTCACACGCGGCTATCTGTCGCAGCCAAAATAATATCCCAACATACACACAACAAGCTAACATTCTAGTTAATCACTACGCAAAGATAAGTCACTTAAACAGAGACAACAACCAGAAACACGCAGACAGACAAACAGCCAGACACAAGAAAACCTACAGACTCGACATGACCATTACACCCTTCAATACAGACCAGACCACCAAGATCATCAAAAACATTAAGAATTCGAAGGCTACTGGACCAGACAACATATCTAACATACACCTTAAACACTTGGGCCCACAAGGAATATTAGCTCTCACAAATATCAGCACATATTCATACCAACACTGTATTATTCCTGACATATGGAAACAAGGTAAAATTATTACACTACTCAAACCAAACAAAAATCCAACAGAACCAGCTTCCTATAGACCCATTACTTTACTATGCACACCTTCCAAAGTAACAGAAAGACTAATCTTACAAATCACCAACCCACACATACCACTATCGCCTACTCAACATGGATTCAGACCTCACCACTCAACCACGACATTACTCACTAACCTCACGCAGCACATCATGGATGGCATCAACTCCAGAAGACCAGCTCAACGTACACTATTAGCAACAATAGACATTAGTAAAGCATTTGATGCTATCCCACGCTTCCCTCTCATAAACAAAATACTCAACACAAACATGCACAATAACACCAAAAGGTGGCTGAGCAACTATCTCTCAGGAGATACTCACATGTCACATTTAATGGCAAGTCATCCAAAAACAAGCTTTTTCCGAACGGGGTCCCTCAAGGCTCTGTTCTCTCACCAACATCTTCAACTTATACATGCATGACATTCCAACACCCATAGATAACAAGCTTACCTTATCATCATATGCAGATGATATCACTCTAACATCCACCCACAACAACATCGACACCGCTACAAATAACCTACAAACATACATAAACAGTATACAAGACTGGCTCACACACAATAGACTCAAAGTAGCGCCCACAAAATCAACCATCACCTTGCTTACAAGCAACACAAAAGAACACCAGGTAATTCCACAGCTTACACTAAACAACATCAACATTCCACACACTCACAGAACCAAAATACTTGGTGTCACATACAACACATCATTATCTTTTGCAAACCACATTCAGGACATTAAAACCAAATGTACGTCAAGACTTAACACGCTTAGGGTACTAACAGGCACAAACTTTGGACACCAGCAGGAAACAACATCACTCATATACAAACAATATATTCGCTCAGTTATGGACATGCTAGCCCATGCTGGGCACCCATTATCTCAAACACACACATAAACACCTTACAAACAATACAAAACAACGCACTTCGTATCATTACAGGATGCACTCAAACAACACCAATAGAACACCTGCACACAGAAACAAAAATACTAAAGTTAGGGAACATTTAGACATGAGGGGAACACAATTCATGGCAGCAGCGACAACTAACCCACAACACCCTTGCCACTACATGTACAATCATGCACCAACACCTCGCACCATTAAGGTAACACCAGAGAGATATTATAACGAAATACTCCATTCCATACCACGCCCCACAGACATCACACAGTACAGAAAACACATACACACACATCTAACCCACAAAGCACTGGCACGACTCGGTCCGAATGCGGTCCTAGGTGCGAAGCCGCCACCCATTAACAGGTCAGAGATCAGCCTGAGCAGATCGGATCGAGTTAACCTAGCACGATTCCGATGTGGACATCACCAAACTTACGGACATATAAACACAGACTAGACAACTCCATAGACGACACCTGCCACCTGTGCCAAGACACACCACAAACAATTGAACACATTATGACGGACTGTACCGCTCTAGCACAACAACGAACACAACACAACATCACTAGTGCGCTGAACCTCTGGTCCACTCCGGAGAGGGCGATCGGTTACCTGCGTGCCGCCGGCTTGCTCGATCAGGGTGGGCTGATCGGCTAAACAACAACAACAACAACTCCTAAATCTTTTTCCTGCTCTACGCTTGCTAAATCTTCCCTGACATACTATACGCAAAATTACCGTTACGCGAACCTATATGTAAAATTTTGCACTTATCAACGTTAAATCTCATTTGCCATGTGACTGACCAATCAACGATTTTATTCAGATCTTCCTGGATTTTACCGCTATCTTCGTCATTATCGCCCTACCACCCAACTTCGTGTCATCCGCAAACTTTGAAATGTACTGACTAGGCCGACATCTAAATCGTTAATATATTATAAAAAAAGCAAGGGGCCCAATACAGAACCCTGAGGAACGCCTCTCGCTACATTGCCACACGACTCCGCTCCTAACGACTCTTTTCCTACCTCGCAACCACTCTTCTATCCAATTTATTACTACACCCCTGATTCCATGAGCCTTAGTTTTTTCAATGAGTATTTTGTGCGGTACGGTGTCACACATTTTTGAAAATCAAAATACACTACATCAACCGCCCGATGACTATCGTAAACTTCAACTACGCTTTGAAAAAATTCTGAAAATTAGTTAAGCAAGATTTGTTTCGCCTAAAACCGTGCTGCGTATTTCTAATCAAGTAATGCAATTCTAAGTGTTCGACTATACGATCCTAATTATTGATTCCAGTAGCTTACCTGCAACAGACGTTAAATTGATTGGCCTATAATTTCCCCCGCACCTTTATCGCCTTTCTTAAAGATAGTGTTACATTTGCTAACTTGAAATTATCTGGTACGCACCCCTCAGAAATAGACGCATTAAAAATCTTTGTTAGCGCACAACAATGCTTCTTTTAATTCTTTTAGTTGTATGGATATATGGAATCCGGTCCCGGTGATTTACGCATTTTCATTTTATCAATAAGCGTTACTCCCTTTCACTAACCACAATATTATCCAAAGTATTACCATTATCAAAAGGTATTATGTCTATGACCGTAGGGATATTCGTTACATCTTCTATAGTAAAAACTGACGTAAAAATTTCGTTTAAGGTAGCCATTTGTTGTTTTCAGAAACTAGCTCTCCGTTAATTTTTCAACGGCCACAAGACACTTTTTAGTGGATTCTATTGTTGACGTATTGAAAGAATCGCTTGGGGTTTTCTGTGCCGTCACGAGCTATGAGATTTCAAATTCGCGCTTGGACTTTTTTATTACACTTTTCGCTTCACGCCTCAGAGATATGTAGTTGTTTCGTAACAACAAATTGTCTTTATCGCACTTACGTTGCCTATAAGCCCTATCTCTACTCTTTATAATATCTCATACTCTAGAAGTAAACAGGCCGGGTATGGCCTGAAAACAGTGTTTGGCTACGCGCCTTGGCGGGTACGGGCTTCAACTTTTCAAATGTGTCGTGAATGATAAAAAATATTAAAAAAATTAAATATTTATAATTTTTTTTTAAATGCTGCTAACATTAATTTTATAGTGTCTGTTTGTCATAATACACGATTTCGATAGTCACACCTATCGCCTAGGTAGCATAATGTTATAGGTCGGTGACACAGTACTTATCAAATGCGGGCCGGGCCGAGCCGGGCCGAGCCGGGTACATGTTTTAAAAATTTCTTACGGGCCGGGCCAGACACGGGCATCAAAAACAACATAGCTGGCCGGACCGGACCGGGCCCAGGGATTCGGGCCAGGCCGGACCGAGGGATATGGGCCGGGCAGGACCCAAAACTCATGGATATGGGCCGCGCCGAGCCTAAAAAATAAGGTCCGTGCAGACCTCCACTCTACTGTCCTCAAAATATTGTAATTTGTGCATAGAAGTGGCTTAATTGTTGCTGCTCAAAGACGCTTTCGACGTGAAATGAGCAAGCCACCACCTGAAAGATACGAAGATAGGTAGGTTAAATTTAAAAAAACTGGAACTGGTGGTTCTTACTTAAAGATGTTAGAGGAGTTTTTTATTCCACAATTGCGAGGAACTCCCCGTTTGTTACAAACAAGATGGAGCACCACCACAATTTGCTTGAAACGTTGGACCATTTTTGAACGAAACATGTCCAGGGCGTTGGAAATGATCTGTTCGGAATCCCCCTCCCCTCCGATTCATTCCCTTTGGACTTCTATCTTTTGGGCGTTTCGAAAACAAAATTCTACCATAACAAACCAAGGGATCTTCATGAGCTAAAACATCGTATCAGTGATGCTGTCATGTCCGTCCATCCCTGAAGCTGTGTTGGAAAATGTGTTTTCAGAACTTAAAACCAGCATAAGATTAATTATAGCTAATGATGGAAGACACGTAGAAGTTTATTAATTGAATTAAAAAATACTTATAACGCTTTAGAATATAATACCCTTTGTAATTTGCTGTTATCTAAACAAATAAATACATAATTAAGATTTGTTTTTGGTATATTAATTTTGAGACATCCTGTATGTCTATTCTAAACAGTTTCGACAAAATACAGTATAATATTAATACTGGACACAGTGGACAGGAATGTATCAAGGTCACCTCATATCGAGTACCTTAAGTGGCTAAAGAATACCGTAACTTGAATGTTAAATCAAATATGTTTACAATGAAATTCACTCATTGTACAAATGAGACCCAAATAAGAGTTATTTCAAATACTTTATTAACAACAATTGTGGCTGAGTTATAATAAACACAAGGAGCAAACGTTGAACCTCTCTACAATAAAGCGTTCGGGAGGCTACATACAGCAGATTGTCACCTTTACGTTCGGCTTCCCGGCTTCCCATATATTTGCAACCCATATATATATATATATATATATATATATAAATTGGTTCGAAAAGGGAGCTTTCGGTCAGCCTAAACTGGAGGATTAAAAGACAAGAAATTAAAAAAAGGTCAAAGCCAACAAGAGTAAACCTTTTTCAGATAAAGGCATCAACTAAATTGTTTAGTTTAAGGTTATATATATATATATATATTATATATATATATATATATATATATTATATATATCGACCCGAGGTTCGAATCTCTCGGAAAGCAATACGTTCCCTCCGTCAGATAATCTTTGTCGTCGCAAAAGAGGTTAAACAACCTCAAAATATTATTCTCTCTCTCTCTCTCTCTCTCTCTCTCTCTCTCTGAGAATCAAAGCTCGATAATAGAGAAATATGAAGACAAAGGATGAACATTCCATCTCTCTTATAACTTCTTTATTATCAAGATTGAACTGTCGTAGAACGACTTGTTCAGGCAATACCATTAGCATATAAATTATTTAATATATAAAACTTTCTTCTTTGATCACGTGAGCGACGATGATTATCCATCATTAGAGATAGTGAAGCAACTAGTAAGTGGAAAACTCCCCTTTTATTCCATAAAAGGTCTTAAAAAACTTCAAAAAATGCTTTTTTCCGTTTTAGCTTCGTGCAAAAGTATACCAAAACGGGAAAACATTTGATTTCTACGACTCTATTCGATGTTCGAGACGCGCATCTTAATAGCTTAAGTGTTAAGTCAAAAGAAAGGGTTCACCACTTCACACAAAGCATCGCTCCGCCCATTACACCCATTCAGAGTATCAGAACCTCGCAACATCATTGCCAAGTACATATAGAGGGTCAGTGTACTAACGAGTAGGGCTGGGCATTCTGGGATCCCGGGATCCCGGAAGTAAAGTAGACAGCACATTTCCACGGAAAATTGTCATCGATCCCGGGACTTCCCGGTATTCAATTTTCAGGAGAGACTTTTAAACACAGTTTTATTATGAGGTATATTTATTTCATGCAAAGGCTTTTCATAATTGAAGTTTTCGTTCACCTGTTTTTTGAACTTTGAAAACCGTTTTTGCTCGAGTATGGGGCAAAATAATATAATTTTCTTCCTACTGAAAAGTGAAACTGAAAATTAATTGGGTAATGATTAATGGGTAAGAAATTGTGTTTGCTTTTATTGTAAATGAGTTGAGAGAACAGAAAACTTGTTTCTCTACCACCTTAAAACAATCGGTAGAAAAAAGACTTCAAGAGAGACGTAATAAGAAGCTCGTAGGATTATATAAATATTTAAACAATCCTATAATAGCATTTAATTCAACTTGTCCTAATTTTTCACTGCCTTCTAAATCAACATTACAAACAACTGCCAAAGAGTTGTTTGCCAGGCTTTTCAGGAAAAATGAGACGGACGTAGTGGCAGAAGGTACTGATGTAAATGAACCCCAACAGTTTTTTGATACACCACTAGAACTCGAAGTCTTTTCCTCTAACTCTTCAAATCAAAGGTCCTTGGAAGAAAAATTGGACGCAGTTGTACAGAGAAATGGGAACCATAGAGCAAAAAGATTTGCGCCTGAGATACGACGTAAAGAACATCATAAAAGAAATGAATGTTTATGAAGCCACTGGTAATAGAACAGAAAATTTAAACCTCTTATTTAATGCTCTGGCGACAATTCCTCCAACTTCAATAGAGTCGGAAAGAGCATTTTCTGCTGTACGATTATTCATCACAAAACTCCGAACATCTTTAAGTGATAACAGTATTGATCATGTGTGTTTTTAAAGCATTATTTTAAGTTCTAATCCAAATAAATCAATAATTTCAGTTTTATTAGTCTCTAGAAAGTGTTTATCAAAGCATGTTTTTGTTCAATAAAAGGGATAATCTCTAGGAGCGCTCCATTTTTCAATATTAAACATACACTCATAAAACATATACCATTTGAAAGCTCACATTTTTCTGAGTTTAAAAATGTAGTAATCCAAAAGTATCAATAGCAAATAAAAAGTAACGATTTAATTAATTGTTTGACGCGTGACGTCATTAACTACAATATAAAGGTTGGCTGTTATAAATCTTCAGTCTGTGTTGTAAGATGGTATTTTTGGTAATTGTTACGCTAACCTAACCTAACATGAATATGTTATTACATTCGGTAAATCTTAAGGAAGCGTCCCGAGAAGTTTTTTGGATATAAAACATGTTTTCCCCATGTATTTCTATGTGATTTATTCGAATTTGACATCCGTTTCAGTCGCAAATCACTCGTTTATGACTTTCCCCCACCCCTCAACAAATATAACCTAACCTAACCTAACCTAACCAACCTAACCTAACGTGTATATAAATGTTACCTACCCATTAATATCCTGGAGTATACAATTTCGCCGCCTGGAGAAGGAAGTTGTGGAAGCGGTCCTCACAGTTCGGGAAGGCCTTTAAGAAGTACGCTAACTTGCAAATGACTTTTCAAACCAAGATTATCCTTAAGGTCAACACTTATCTAATTTGCACACAACGCTGCCAGGCGCAAGAAATGCCGTCCACTTTAAAAATGTTAATTAAAATTACTTATCCTTAATTAATAAAAATAAAAACGCGGGGGTGCATTTTATTGAGAAAAATATAATCTTTCATATTATTAATATGTTAAATCTCTGTACTACGTATTAAGAACCTGGACCTTTCCTTAAGATTATCCACATTATCATTTGTATAATTTAGGTCTCGGGGGTACGGGGGCGGAGCCCCCGTAAAGATCACGCATCACAAATTGATCGGTATAGGGTTTTATATTTAAACCTAGTTACTTTTTTATTTGCTATTGATACTTTTGGATTACTACATTTTTAGACTCAGAAAAAATGTGAGCTTTCAAATGGTATATGTTTTACGAGTGTATGTTTAATATTGAAAAATGGGGCGCTCCTAGAGATTTACCCATAAAAGGAAACTTTCTGTTTAGTTATTTAATATATTCCAGTACTTCAACTTTATTTCATTTTTTTTAATCCCGGGAATTTCTCTGGATCCCGGGATTGCAGGTTTTTTAATCTCGTTTCCCGGGATTAAGAAAAGAGCGAGAAATGCTCAGGCTTACTAACGAGGTTTCCGTACATGGCTTATCACCACTGAACGCAACAATGCTCTGTTTTATTATAATCAAGTGAACAGTCTTGTCCATATTCATTCCCGTGCTTTTATATATATATATATATATATATATATATATATATATATGATGAATAAAACCACGAAGGAAAGGAAACACAAAATGGTGCTCAAGCGCTTTCGTCTAATGACATCCTGAGGATGTCATTAGACGAAAGCGCTTGAGCACCATTTTGTGTTTCCTTTCCTTCGTGGTTTTATTCATCATAAATATTTTTCACGTGTTACTTTCGTGAAATAATTTTCATATATATATATATATATATATATAAATGACATGAACGGTAGGAGTGTTGACTTTGTATCCACGCAAAGCGGGTTCGAGTAGTAGTATAGCCGCAAAAGGGGAGAGACCAGGAATGTTGCAGGTTATTATGTAATGTTGCAAAGGGGGTGGGGGTTGTTGCAAGGGGGGCGGGGATGTTGCAAAGGGGGGATGTTGCAAAGGGGGATGTTGCAAAGGGGGGTGGGGGGGAAACTTGGAGGGGCTTTATCCCCCAAGAGAAAGAAGGAGGGAGAGAAAGGAGGAGAGGTGTTCACCTGGCAGGAGCCAAGTGCACACTGAGACTTCCAACCGGGCTGGCGTTGTTTTATAGGCTCCTAATCAGCCAGTTGGCTGAGTTGCCAGATAGCGCCATGTATTCCATTGTATACATTATTATCCTAATCAGCCAGTTGGCTGAGCCAGAGACGCCTGAAGAAGAGAGAGAGATGCCTGTAGGAGGGAGAGACGCCTGAAGAAGAGAGAGATGCCTGTAGGAGGGAGAGACGCCTGAAGGAGAGAGGATAGGTGCACATGCAGGAGTACACATGCTGGAGTACACATGCAGTAGGTACACATGCTGGATGTACACATGCAGGAGTACACATGCTGGAGGCAAACATGCAGGAGAGAGAGAGAGAGAGGCGCCTGAAGGAGAGGAGAGAGAGAGAGAGAGCTGAAGGAGGAGGAGAGAGACACCTGAAGGACAGAGTGGAGTTCTCCCCCAATTTATTTTCGTTTCCCTAACCTAAGAGGCCACTATGGGGTTTACCAAAGGGCATGAAATAGAAGGAGCAGAGCTCCTTACTCGGCCGGAGCCGAGGGGGGAATGGTTCTTCATCAACTTCGCGATCTTTTATAATCCTCTATTCTGGCTGAGTTGCCAGATAGCGCCATGTGTCCCATTAATCGTGTAGCGATTGCACATCAATTATCATTATTATTATTATTATTTCTACACTGAAACGGGTTCGGGTCGAAGAACGGGCGAGAGATCTTCCCCCCCAATATATATATATATATATATATATATATATATATTATATATATTATTTATTTTATAACATTTAATTTTAGTTTAGAAGCAAATTTGACTTCATTGAACTTAAAGAAACAAATAACATAGTTTACCTTCGAAAACGTCATAATAGAAAACTTCATTTTACGGTAAACTATGTTATTTCGATTTGAAGATGAACGAAACAAATAACATAGTTATCCATAATTCCAGATAGCGCCATGTGTCCCATTAATCGTGTAACACATATATAACGGCTGTTATTCCAAATGTACTTGTATATATAATAAACTAATGAATCATATAAAATACCACAATATATGGTTATACAAGATTCGACCGTATAAAATAACACAAGCGTCTCTTTCATTACGTTTTAATAGAATTAATTGAAGATGAACGAAGCAAATAACGTTGTTATCCATAATTCAACCAACCATAGAATACAGAATTATATATATATTATATATATATATAAAGCAATGTGCACCACAATATGGTAGATGAATTAAATAATTACACACTTAATTGAAATATAGATGTATATAGTGGATTATATGCAAAATATAACATCAACTTGAGATTCCTTGAAGTTGAACGAAGCAAATAACATAGTTCACCTTCGAAAACGTCATAATAGAGGATATTTAATTTTATGGCTAACTATTTCGACATAAGTTTACTATAATTATATCAGTCTTTTAAATATCTTCTGATATATATATATATATATATACCCTTTGGATAACCTTTGGTTAGCTTCCGCCCGAATTATTCATTCTGACGAAGGTCAAGCTTTCCACTCCACCTTAGACCTACAGTTTGAACCATCAACAGTCCCGCGTCTTAACCACTAGGACACGTAGGGCACCCATTTATCTGCCAACCACTTTCTTTTATTATGTATAATGACCACCTTAGACCTACAGTTTGAACCATCAACAGCCCCAGCGTCTTAACCACTAGGACACGTAGGGTGCCCATTTATCTGCCAACCACTTTCTTTTATTATGTGTAATGACCACCTTAGACCTACAGTTTGAACCATCAACAGCCCAGCGTCTTAACCACTAGGACACGTAGGGTGCCCATTTATCTGCCAACCACTTTCTTTTATTATTTCAATAGAATATTATGGTCTATTACATTATTACACCTTGCCCAGATCCAATAACCTCAATTTAGTAATAATAACAATTATCTCTCATACACTATGAGGATTCCATTTACAGTATAATGAAAAGGTACGACTTGGGATGTCATTCGATTACTGAGAGTTATTAGCAATGAAGTTCAGTAGAGATTACCCCATAGGACACGTAGGGCACCCATTTATCTGCCAACCACTTTCTTTTATTATGTATAATGACCACCTTAGACCTACAGTTTGCCTTTGGATAACCTTTGGTTAGCTTCCGCACGAATTATTCATTCTGACGAAGGTTAAGCTTTCCACTCCACCTTAGACCTACAGTTTGAACCATCAACAGCCCCAGCGTCTTAACCACTAGGACACGTAGGGTGTCCATTTATCTGCCAACCACATTCTTTTATTATGTGTAATGACCACCAAAACACCAAATATTTGTCCCCCGAACCCCATCTATCTATCTATCTATATATGTATATATATATATATATATATATATATATATATATATATATATATATATAATCGTACATTCCCCAGCTATGTTTGTATATTAACATATCACACACACACACACACACACACACACACACACACACACACAGACCAGAAACCAATGCATTTTTCATATCTCCTGGAGACCTTTTGAAAGGATTATCGAATCACAGTTTAATGTGGAAATGAATCCTCTTTTAAAATATAATTAGAGGGTGTATATATATATATATATATATATATATATATATATATATGAAGGAATGTAGTATCACGTTTCACCGAAATAAACCAAAACAAGCGATCGTGTTCGGATCTTCGATTCGCCCCTAGAGAACTTTTTCGGGCCCAGGGCCTGATAAATCTCTCTACATTCGTCGAAATATTACCTCTCCCCATACCCCATTATATATATATATATATATATATATATATATATATATATATATATATATATAAATTGAATTTACCGTGGAACACCGTGTTTGGCAAACGGTTTAGTGGTGTAAGCCACATTTACTGATGCATATTATATCTATCGGGCAAATAACTTTTAATTCAGTCACTGATTAATCCTCTAATACCGCAACAGCACAAATTATTGAGTAGAATGTTGCGTTCTATTACATCAAACAGCTTACTCATACCCACTGTCATAATTTTCTTTTATCATAACTCTAACTACGTTAAGCGACGTTGGATCTGAGTGGTAGTTGGATGGGGAGTCATCCACCGCAGCAGATAAATGTAATTAAATAAAATATGCACTTATTTTTATATCACGGATGGAATCGATGTAGACAATGCAATTAGCGCCTAAATTATCTAAAACCATAACAATACAAATTATTTAAATAGAATATTATGGTCTATTACATTATTACGCCTTGCCAGATCCAATAACCTCAATTTAGTAATAATAACAATTATCTCTCATACACTATATAATATATATATATATATATATATATATATAAAGAGAGCGAGAGTTTTGCTCAAATAAAGGATTCCATTTATAATGAAAAGGTAAGACTTGGGGTGTCATTCGATTACTGAGAGTTATTAGCAATGAAGTTCAGTAGAGATTCCCCCAGCTAATATGTATCATACTTCTGAGAAAGTCGAAAACCATACCTATATTATGTTATATCAGTCAGGCTGAGTCTTCTGTCACGTCAAGCGTACTCTAGGTTCGGCGGTAGAGCAATTTCCCCATGCCGTCAACCTTCGGGCAGTCAGGATTCGTTGGGTGTGATTTCAGACTTTTCCAAAAATATGTAACCGTAAAATCACTTACTGTACTTGCCCTACCTAACCTCTTTGTTTAGGAGTGTATCGTACTTACTGATATCCTGTAGGGATGACAATTTCTGATTTACATCATTGGCGCACTTACTCTTTTGTATGTTAACAATTTTAGAAAATGTATTGTACATTCCCTTACACAAATCATGTTGGGCTGTATCAATTACAATACGATAATTTGCCATTTCAAAACTGTCTAAGAAAATATATATATATATATATATATATATATATCTTATGCTGTACAAATTTGACGAATTGTACTTTTCCCATTTTAATATAATTAATTAATTTTATTTTTATCATAACTCGGCCGAGCAACAACGTTAAGCGACGTTGGCCCTGGATGGTAGTTGGATGGGAGGTCATCTACCACAACAGTTAATTTACAATCGATAAAGGTTATGAAGTAGAATAAATATTCACTTATTTTATTGAGCACACATGTAGAAATAATTATTATTGTATATCGCCAAAACCTTCGTCGTCACTAAAATCTGTGTAATATATTTTTCTACGCCTTCTTAGTAGCCTTATCAGCCTTTTCGGTACAGGTTGAAAATCATCCGAGCTATCGTAACCAAAATCGTACAACTTGCGCTTCCTGTGGAAACGTCAAGAAAAAGAAAAATATTCTTAACTTAAATCATTTGAGAATAATGTATAAATACATTGTGTATAACGAGATAATTAAGTATTAAATAGATTATGATGTAATAATATCATTTTCACTATCTGGTAAATGAAATAATCTTGAACTTGTCCTTTAAAAGATCCTTATTGTACAATTACATAGTATGTAGTGAGATAATTAGGTAATAAATATTGAATAGCATATCAACTTACTCGACACTAGGTGGGTATGTAGTGAGATAATCAAGTAATAAATATTGCTTAACATATCAACTTACTTTGCACTAGATGACTTTTCTTCCCTAGCAGCATCGTTGCAGATAGATAATACATTTGCTCTTGTAACATTATGCTTTGCAATAGAACTAACATCAGAAGGCCCCGGCTGTTCAGTAAACATGGTTGGGCCAAATTTACATTGAGAACGGCTGTGTGGAGTAGAAATATTTCTTTTCTATAACATAATAGGCATCAAACTATACATATATATATATATATATATATATTATATATATATATATATATATATATAGTTTGGAAAAGAAGATGGCTCGTGAAATTCTTCGTAAAGCAATCTAATATACTAGCTCCTTAAATCACATGATTAGCATATAATTTGTATGCATAGAAGATGCGTTTAGCACATGCACTATTTATTTTCACGAGTAAGTCAATTAGATCTAGTTTATGCAAGTTTATGCAAGTTTATACTTGGTAAAACAGAACGTTGGGTTTTATCGAGAATATAAAAGCTACTTACACGCAATTCTCCTCATCGCTTGAAATCAAATCTATAACTTCTACGTCTGTATGACCGGTAAAAGGAAGGCATTGGTTTATAGCAGCTTCTGCTTCCAGTATCATAGCCAATATAGTTTTCTCCTCTTCGCATGTATATTCTGGGAAGTATACATCGCCATCAGGAATCCTCTTGGTTGACTGTGGTACCATCGTAGTCTTGATAGTGCGGATGAGCGCTGAAGAGATGCCGTTACCAATAACGTTTATCACAGCACATTCGAAATCTCCGTCTTCGTCTTTCACATTGTAGCATCTAAAAAACAAAAGAAAATCATATTATTGTAAAATATATAACTAGCATATTCGTAAAAGGGAATAGACTCTAATGAGCCATCTTTTAATATAAATAATTTTCTTATAATGTTGCCTAAGATTATGAAATAAGCTTGGGACAATTTACAAAGAGATCGGATGTGGAGTAGAAATATTTCCTTTCTATAACATAATAACTATATATATATATATATATATATATATTTGGAAAAGAAGAAGATAACTCGCGAAATTCATCGTAAAGCAATCTACTTATGCAAGTTTATACTTGGCGAAACATGTCGTTGGTGTTTATCGATATTATAAAGCTACTTACAAGCATTGTCCTCATCGTCTGAAATCAAGTCTATAACTTCTACGTCTGCATGACCAGTAAAAGGAAGGCCTTGGTTTATAGCCGCTTCAGCTTTTAGCGTCATAGCCAATATAGGTTTCTCCTCATTGCATGTATATTCTGGAAAGTTTACATAGCCTTCAGAGACCCTCTTGACAGAATGTAGAGGATCCATCGTAGTCTTGATAGTGTGGATGGGTGTTGAAGAGAATTCGTCCAATAACGTTTATCACAACACGTTCGAAAGTATCGTCATCGTCTTTCACATTGTAACATCTAAAAAAGCAAAAGAAAATCACATTATTTTTAAAATATATAACTATCATATTCGCAAAAGGGAATAGGTTCTAATGAACCATCTTTTAATATAAATAATTTTCTTATAAAGACTTCTAAGATTATGAATTACGTTACCTTATTAGATCTTCGATGTTTTCATCTACGCCTGCAGCCAGTGCCCTTACACGTTCTATTTGAGATGGGCTCAGCGTCAAACAACCTAAGTCCGAGTGATTATCCATGCTAACGTGAATTGTCTCGACCCAACGATTGTTTCAAAGTAAGTACAAAGCGGTATATAATCATGATCGTTTATATATCTGATGATTTATCTCAGGCAAATGTAAAGATGTATGTGTGTGGTGTGTGTGTGTGTGTGTGTGTGTGTGTGTGTGCGTGTGTAGGTCTATTGTTTTCCCCGCCTGTGGATGATAGGCTTACCCCAATTAAGTGTGGGCGTGGCTAGAAATCTACTATAGGCGTATGGGATCCCCCTACATTTATTATTATTATTTATTATTATTATTATACCAGTTCTTTATTTGTCGCAGTAGGAAAAGGTTCTTGATATAGGATGGCTAACTTACATAGGTTTGTTGATTTTCTTTGCCAAAACTATATCTTCATCATAGCGTAATTGTAGCCGACTAATATCTGCGCATGCAATTTGTAGTGGTTGATCAATCTAGCCTGTGTTTTGTTTGTGATAAATCTAGAAATCAAAAATTATTTTAAAAATACTATTCCCGACATAATTTTAACCGCGCTGCTATAGATTGAAAAGAGAGAGTCCATGTAGTTATCATTTAAAGATCAGTCATTTTGTCATATTTCGATATATGTATAGTTATTATACTCTTTTACAGTAATGACGATGATGATACAATGTATTTTGCTGACGTGAGCAGTACTCCTGTGGGTGTCGTGAAATTCGAACGAAGTACTGCTCACGTCAGCAAAATACATTGTATCATCATCGTCATTACTGTAAAAGAGTATAATAACTATACATATATCGAAATATGACAAAATGACTGATCTTTAAATGATAACTACATGGACTCTCTCTTTTCAATCTATAGCAGCGCGGTTAAAATTATGTCGGGAATAGTATTTTTAAAATAATTTTTGATTTCTAGATTTATCACAAACAAAACACAGGCTAGATTGATCAACCACTACAAATTGCATGCGCAGATATTAGTCGGCTACAATTACGCTATGATGAAGATATAGTTTTGGCAAAGAAAATCAACAAACCTATGTAAGTTAGCCATCCTATATCAAGAACCTTTTCCTACTGCGACAAATAAAGAACTGGTATAATAATAATAATAATAATAATAATAAATGTAGGGGGATCCCATACGCCTATAGTAGATTTCTAGCCACGCCCACACTTAATTGGGGTAAGCCTATCATCCACAGGCGGGGAAAACAATAGACCTACACACGCACACACACACACACACACACACACACACACACATACATCTTTACATTTGCCTGAGATAAATCATCAGATATATAAACGATCATGATTATATACCGCTTTGTACTTACTTTGAAACAATCGTTGGGTCGAGACAATTCACGTTAGCATGGATAATCACTCGGACTTAGGTTGTTTGACGCTGAGCCCATCTCAAATAGAACGTGTAAGGGCACTGGCTGCAGGCGTAGATGAAAACATCGAAGATCTAATAAGGTAACGTAATTCATAATCTTAGAAGTCTTTATAAGAAAATTATTTATATTAAAAGATGGTTCATTAGAACCTATTCCCTTTTGCGAATATGATAGTTATATATTTTAAAAATAATGTGATTTTCTTTTGCTTTTTTAGATGTTACAATGTGAAAGACGATGACGATACTTTCGAACGTGTTGTGATAAACGTTATTGGTGACGAATTCTCTTCAACACCCATCCACACTATCAAGACTACGATGGATCCTCTACATTCTGTCAAGAGGGTCTCTGAAGGCTATGTAAACTTTCCAGAATATACATGCAATGAGGAGAAACCTATATTGGCTATGACGCTAAAAGCTGAAGCGGCTATAAACCAAGGCCTTCCTTTTACTGGTCATGCAGACGTAGAAGTTATAGACTTGATTTCAGACGATGAGGACAAATGCTTGTAAGTAGCTTTATAATATCGATAAACACCAACGACATGTTTCGCCAAGTATAAACTTGCATAAGTAGATTGCTTTACGATGAATTTCGCGAGTTATCTTCTTCTTTTCCAAAATATATATATATATATATATATAATTATATATATAGTTATTATGTTATAGAAAGGAAATATTTCTACTCCACATCCGATCTCTTTGTAAATTGTCCCAAGCTTATTTCATAATCTTAGGCAACATTATAAGAAAATTATTTATATTAAAAGATGGCTCATTAGAGTCTATTCCCTTTTACGAATATGCTAGTTATATATTTTACAATAATATGATTTTCTTTTGTTTTTTAGATGCTACAATGTGAAAGACGAAGACGGAGATTTCGAATGTGCTGTGATAAACGTTATTGGTAACGGCATCTCTTCAGCGCTCATCCGCACTATCAAGACTACGATGGTACCACAGTCAACCAAGAGGATTCCTGATGGCGATGTATACTTCCCAGAATATACATGCGAAGAGGAGAAAACTATATTGGCTATGATACTGGAAGCAGAAGCTGCTATAAACCAATGCCTTCCTTTTACCGGTCATACAGACGTAGAAGTTATAGATTTGATTTCAAGCGATGAGGAGAATTGCGTGTAAGTAGCTTTTATATTCTCGATAAAACCAACGTTCTGTTTTACCAAGTATAAACTTGCATAAACTTGCATAAACTAGATCTAATTGACTTACTCGTGAAAATAAATAGTGCATGTGCTAAACGCATCTTCTATGCATACAAATTATATGCTAATCATGTGATTTAAGGAGCTAGTATATTAGATTGCTTTACGAAGAATTTCACGAGCCATCTTCTTTTCCAAACTATATATATATATATTATATATATATATATATATATAATATATATGTATAGTTTGATGCCTATTATGTTATAGAAAAGAAATATTTCTACTCCACACAGCCGTTCTCAATGTAAATTTGGCCCAACCATGTTTACTGAACAGCCGGGGCCTTCTGATGTTAGTTCTATTGCAAAGCATAATGTTACAAGAGCAAATGTATTATCTATCTGCAACGATGCTGCTAGGGAAGAAAAGTCATCTAGTGCAAAGTAAGTTGATATGTTAAGCAATATTTATTACTTGATTATCTCACTACATACCCACCTAGTGTCGAGTAAGTGATATGCTATTCAATATTTATTACCTAATTATCTCACTACATACTATGTAATTGTACAATAAGGATCTTTTAAAGGACAAGTTCAAGATTATTTCATTTACCAGATAGTGAAAATGATATTATTACATCATAATCTATTTAATACTTAATTATCTCGTTATACACAATGTATTTATACATTATTCTCAAATGATTTAAGTTAAGAATATTTTTCTTTTTCTTGACGTTTCCACAGGAAGCGCAAGTTGTACGATTTTGGTTACGATAGCTCGGATGATTTTCAACCTGTACCGAAAAGGCTGATAAGGCTACTAAGAAGGCGTAGAAAAATATATTACACAGATTTTAGTGACGACGAAGGTTTTGGCGATATACAATAATAATTATTTCTACATGTGTGCTCAATAAAATAAGTGAATATTTATTCTACTTCATAACCTTTATCGATTGTAAATTAACTGTTGTGGTAGATGACCTCCCATCCAACTACCATCCAGGGCCAACGTCGCTTAACGTTGTTGCTCGGCCGAGTTATGATGCCAACGTCGCTTAACGTTGTTGCTCGGCCGAGTTATGATAAAAATAAAATTAATTAATTATATTAAAATGGGAAAAGTACAATTCGTCAAATTTGTACAGCATAAGATATATATATATATATATATTATATATATATTATATATATATTTTCTTAGACAGTTTTGAAATGGCAAATTATCGTATTGTAATTGATACAGCCCAACATGATTTGTGTAAGGGAATGTACAATACATTTTCTAAAATTGTTAACATACAAAAGAGTAAGTGCGCCAATGATGTAAATCAGAAATTGTCATCCCTACAGGATATCAGTAAGTACGATACACTCCTAAACAAAGAGGTTAGGTAGGGCAAGTACAGTAAGTGATTTTACGGTTACATATTTTTTGGAAAAGTCTGAAATCACACCCAACGAATCCTGACTGCCCGAAGGTTGACGGCATGGGGAAATTGCTCTACCGCCGAACCTAGAGTACGCTTGACGTGACAGAAGACTCAGCCTGACTGATATAACATAATATAGGTATGGTTTTCGACTTTCTCAGAAGTATGATACATATTAGCTGGGGGAATCTCTACTGAACTTCATTGCTAATAACTCTCAGTATCGAATGACACCCCAAGTCTTACCTTTTCATTATAAATGGAATCCTTTATTTGAGCAAAACTCTCGCTCTCTTTCTATATATATATATATATATATATATATATATATATATATATAGTGTATGAGAGATAATTGTTATTATTACTAAATTGAGGTTATTGGATCTGGGCAAGGCGTAATAATGTAATAGACCATAATATTCTATTTAAATAATTTGTATTGTTATGGTTTTAGATAATTTAGGCGCTAATTGCATTGTCTACATCGATTCCATCCGTGATATAAAAATAAGTGCATATTTTATTTAATTACATTTATCTGCTGCGGTGGATGACTCCCCATCCAACTACCACTCAGATCCAACGTCGCTTAACGTAGTTAGAGTTATGATAAAAGAAAATTATGACAGTGGGTATGAGTAAGCTGTTTGATGTAATAGAACGCAACATTCTACTCAATAATTTGTGCTGTTGCGGTATTAGAGGATTAATCAGTGACTGAATTAAAAGTTATTTGCCCGATAGATATAATATGCATCAGTAAATGTGGCTTACACCACTAAACCGTTTGCCAAACACGGTGTTCCACGGTAAATTCAATTTATATATATATATATATATATATAATATATATATAATATAATGGGGTATGGGGAGAGGTAATATTTCGACGAATGTAGAGAGATTTATCAGGCCCTGGGCCCGAAAAAGTTCTCTAGGGGCGAATCGAAGATCCGAACACGATCGCTTGTTTTGGTTTATTTCGGTGAAATGTGATACTACATTCCTTCATATATATATATATATATATATATATATATATATATATATATATATACACCCTCTAATTATATTTTAAAAGAGGATTCATTTCCACATTAAACTGTGATTCGATAATCCTTTCAAAAGGTCTCCAGGAGATATGAAAAATGCATTGGTTTCTTGTCTGTGTGTGTGTGTGTGTGTGTGTGTGTGTGTGTGTGTGTCCGAACACGATCGCTTGTTTTGGTTTATTTCGGTGAAACGTGATACTACATTCCTTCATATATATAATATATATATATATATATATACACCTTCTAATTATATTTTAAAAGAGGATTCATTTCCACATTAAACTGTGATTCGACAATCCTTTCAAAAGGTCTCCAGGAGATATGCAAAATGCATTGGTTTGTGGTCTGTGTGTGTGTGTGGTGTGTGTGTGTGTGTGTGTGTGTGATATGTTAATATACAAACATAGCTGGGGAATGTACGATTATAATATATATATATATATATATATATATATAGATAGATAGATAGATAGATGGGGTTCGGGGGACAAATATTTGGTGTTTTGGTGGTCATTACACATAATAAAAGAATGTGGTTGGCAGATAAATGGACACCCTACGTGTCCTAGTGGTTAAGACGCTGGGGCTGTTGATGGTTCAAACTGTAGGTCTAAGGTGGTGGAAAGCTTAACCTTCGTCAGAATGAATAATTCGTGCGGAAGCTAACCAAAGGTTATCCAAAGGCAAACTGTAGGTCTAAGGTGGTCATTATACATAATAAAAGAAAGTGGTTGGCAGATAAATGGGTGCCCTACGTGTCCTATGGGGTAATCTCTACTGAACTTCATTGCTAATAACTCTCAGTAATCGAATGACATCCCAAGTCGTACCTTTTCATTATACTGTAAATGGAATCCTTTATTTGAACAAAACTCTCGCTCTCTTTCTATATATATATATATATATATATATATTATATATATATATATATATATATAGTGTATGAGAGATAATTGTTATTATTACTAAATTGAGGTTATTGGATCTGGGCAAGGTGTAATAATGTAATAGACCATAATATTCTATTGAAATAATAAAAGAAAGTGGTTGGCAGATAAATGGGCACCCTACGTGTCCTAGTGGTTAAGACGCTGGGCTGTTGATGGTTCAAACTGTAGGTCTAAGGTGGTCATTACACATAATAAAAGAAAGTGGTTGGCAGATAAATGGGCACCCTACGTGTCCTAGTGGTTAAGACGCTGGGGCTGTTGATGGTTCAAACTGTAGGTCTAAGGTGGTCATTATACATAATAAAAGAAAGTGGTTGGCAGATAAATGGGTGCCCTACGTGTTCTAGTGGTTAAGACGCGGGACTGTTGATGGTTCAAACTGTAGGTCTAAGGTGGAGTGGAAAGCTTGACCTTCGTCAGAAGGAATAATTCGGGCGGAAGCTAACCAAAGGTTATCCAAAGGGTATATATATATATATATCAGAAGATATTTAAAAGACTGATATAATTATAGTAAACTTATGTCGAAATAGTTAGCCATAAAATTAAATATCCTCTATTATGACGTTTTCGAAGGTGAACTATGTTATTTGCTTCGTTCAACTTCAAGGAATCTCAAGTTGATGTTATATTTTGCATATAATCCACTATATACATCTAATTTCAATTAAGTGTGTAATTATTTAATTCATCTACCATATTGTGGTGCACATTGCTTTATTTATTATATATATATATATAATATATATATATATATATATATATAATTCTGTATTCTATGGTTGGTTGAATTATGGATAACAACGTTATTTGCTTCGTTCATCTTCAATTAATTCTATTAAAACGTAATGAAAGAGACGCTTGTGTTATTTTATACGGTCGAATCTTGTATAACCATATATTGTGGTATTTTATATGATTCATTAGTTTATTATATATACAAGTACATTTGGAATAACAGCCGTTATATATGTGTTACACGATTAATGGGACACATGGCGCTATCTGGAATTATGGATAACTATGTTATTTGTTTCGTTCATCTTCAAATCGAAATAACATAGTTTACCGTAAAATGAAGTTTCTATTATGACGTTTTCGAAGGTAAACTATGTTATTTGTTTCTTTAAGTTCAATGAAGTCAAATTTGCTTCTAAACTAAAATTAAATGTTATAAAATAAATAATATATATATATATATATATATATATATATATATATATATTGGGGGGGAAGATCTCTCGCCCGTTCTTCGACCCGAACCCGTTTCATTGTAGAAATAATAATAATAATAATGATAATTGATGTGCAATCGCTACACGATTAATGGGACACATGGCGCTATCTGGCAACTCAGCCAGAATAGAGGATTATAAAAGATCGCGAAGTTGATGAAGAACCATTCCCCCTCGGCTCCGGCCGAGTAAGGAGCTCTGCTCCTTCTATTTCATGCCCTTTGGTAAACCCCATAGTGGCCTCTTAGGTTAGGGAAACGAAAATAAATTGGGGGAGAACTCCACTCTGTCCTTCAGGTGTCTCTCTCCCTCCTTCAGCTCTCTCTCTCTCTCTCTCTCTCTCTCTCCTTCAGGCGCCTCTCTCTCTCTCTCTCCTGCATGTTTGCCTCCAGCATGTGTACTCCTGCATGTGTACATCCAGCATGTGTACCTACTGCATGTGTACCTCCAGCATGTGTACTCCTGCATGTGCACCTATCCTCTCTCCTTCAGGCGTCTCTCCCTCCTACAGGCATCTCTCTCTTCTTCAGGCGTCTCTCCCTCCTACAGGCGTCTCTCCTCCTACAGGCATCTCTCTCTCTTCTTCAGGCGTCTCTGGCTCAGCCAACTGGCTGATTAGGATAATAATGTATACAATGGAATACATGGCGCTATCTGGCAACTCAGCCAACTGGCTGATTAGGAGCCTATAAAACAACGCCAGCCCGGTTGGAAGTCTCAGTGTGCACTTGGCTCCTGCCAGGTGAACACCTCTCCTCCTTTCTCTCCTCCTCCTTCTTTCTCTTGGGGGATAAAGCCGCCTCCAAGTTTTCCCCCCACCCCCCCCTTTCCCCCACCCCCCCTTTGCAACATCCCCCACCCCCCTTTGCAACAACCCCCACCCCCCCCCCTTTGCAACATTACATAATAACCTGCAACATTCCTGCACTCTCCCCTTTTGCGGCTATACTACTCGAGTCCCACTAGTTCCTACTTTCCACCTTATTTTTTCCTTTCCCATCTTGTTTTTAATGCACCTTGGTGGTGTAGTGCTTAGCATCACTGACTACGAACCCACCGGCACCGGGTTCTATTCCTGGCGAAATCAGGCAGTGCGCAACTTACCCAGCTGTTCATTCTTCCAGAAAAAGTAGTGTGTGTGTGTGTGTGTGTGTCAGGTTAGGTTAGGTTAATTTAAGTTTGGTTAACTAGTTTTTTAGCTATTTGAATTTTAAAATGTCGGTACCTCGGTTATACAGAGATGCGCATACACATGAGAGAGAGAGAGAGAGAGAGAGAGAGAGAGAGAGAGAGATCCTGAAATATACTGTAGATTAAAATTTTAGTAGTCACCCTTTTCCAGCGAGTCAATGAGCGTGTTCTCAATGTCTTTATTGTCCCTCAGGTAAAAATATAAAATACAGAAAAGTTCGTTGCTTTTACGGAGTTAATGAAAGTTGTTTTTAACGATTTTATTTACAATTTTTATTTTTTGGCACTGATTTATAAGAGAAATTTTGGTTACACTTAAGATTTCATTATCTATAAAGTGGAGAAACACCGTTTCTAGGTTGTGGTTGAAACGTCAGAATGATATTGAAAATTGCGGGCTAACGTCGTGACCAATGTCGTAACAACATTTCCCGTTGGTCAACGAAGTTAAATGATAGTGGTTCTGGAGAGTAGTTGGATGGGGGACTAGCATTCCTCCGCGTTCGGATTATTTAGCTACTCGTGGTGGTTCGGATCTCACGTAAAGTCATAGGTCCTCTCCGTTACGTGACCTTAGATGCTACGAAGGAGGCTAAACAACCTCAACATTACATTTGTATTAAAATTGCCTTAAAAGTGTTACGAACTAAGGAACAATGACAATATTCGGGGATGTTATTTGTTGTTTTGTTCATTTAACGAACCTCTCAACTTATTCAGTAATAATCTTTAGATCAGCGAGGCTAGGCGACATTCGGTCTGTTCAATAATTGGGTGGAAAGCCATACTTACTCCGTGTTCGGATAATGTAGCGGCTCTTAGAATGGTCTGAATCTCGAGTAAAGCTGTAGGTCCCCTCCATCGTATGACTTTTGCATTTACGAAGGAAATTAAACAACCCAAACTACTGTTATTATCGTATATTACCTCATTTATATTGAAAGGAGGTATCACTGAAGTTGATATTTCTATTTGAGTCATACTGTATTCACACATGCTGTGCCCAATGAGTTATTTTATTGGCATAATCATGGGTGGAGTATATTACATATAATGGTTTCGTTCCGGACATGAAAGCTTTCATCACATTCATTCAGATACAAATGATAGCTCGGCGTTTTCATCCTGCAGAATTCGTCGTGACCATGTGATAACGCAGCTTTCTGTAACATCAGCGAAGTTGGGTCAAATATGCTACAGTACTTCCAATTTCAGCTTCAGTACATGTGGACGTATATAGTCTGTAGTAGAACAAATCTCTCTCTCTCTCTCTCTCTCTCTCTCTCTCTCATATATATATATACATTTTCGTTTAAACTAACGAAAATATCACAACTTAACCTAACCAATCATCAAAGGCGTACAGTTGACCTAATCGGGCATCCTTAACTTAATCCTCATCCTTAACTTGCCCAAAATGTGACAATGAGTGTCTAATGCGAAAAGATCAGAAGATATTTAGGTGAAATAACCAATATTAACCTGTTAGGTTAACTGAATGCCCGGTTAGGTCAACTGAATGCCCGGTTAGGTCAACTGAATGCCCGGTTAGGTCAACTGTATGCCCTTGATGATTGGTTAGGTTAAGTTGTGATATTTTCGTTAGTTTAAACGAAAATAACGAGAGCAAAAATACATAATAAACAGTTTGTCAATCCCGATAATACGTAAGTACTATATATATATATATATATATATATATATATATATATATATATATATTATATATACAGGGTGGGCCGTAAGTTTCCATACATAGGAAAATTTAAACGTTTGTTTTTATGTTTCAGATACCCTAAGAATATGCGTTTGTAAGATCTTGTTTACTGATGAAGTAAATTTTTACGTCAATGGAGAGGTTAATCGGCAAAACATACGTTATTAGAGTAATGCTAACCCTAACTGGCTGAGTCCGACGAAGATGCAAGGTGCCGGTAAAGTGATGGTGTGGGCCGGGATATGGGGTGACAGAATTATTGGACCAATTTTTGTCAGTGGAAATCTTAATGCCGAAAGGTATCTTAACATGTTGCAAGAAGAGATTTTCCCATCCCTGCTAAACGAGGAAGGTAAATTCCCAGTTACTTCCAGCAAGATGGAGCTCCACCTCATTATGGTCTTCACGTGCGTCGGTATTTGGATCAGCAGTTTCCGGATGCTTGGATTGGTCGGCGTGGTCCTGTGGAGTGGCCTCCCAGATCCCCAGATCTCACCCCCCTTGATTTCTATCTTTGGGGGCACTTGAAGGCCATGGTGTATCAGGAAAAGATACGAGACATAAATCATCTAAAGGAACGTATCACCAACGCCATTACAAGCATAACGTCAACTGTGCTAATGCGTGTTCATCAACAGTGGGGAACACGTATTGAAATGTGTTTTCAAAACAATGGCAACCATGTAGAGCATATTATATAAATAAAAATGGTTGTCCATAAAAAAAATGTTTATTTTTCCTATGTATGGAAACTTACGGCCCACCCTGTATATATATATATATATATATATATATATATAATATATATATATATATATATATAATAACCGGCTCTCTCCGTGGTTCGGGCAAGGTCAGAATGTTACTCGAGAGAGGGTGTGGGCCCGTGTTTTTTCTTTTATCCCAGTTATCAAAGTCCAAAGAGTAGAAAATAAACACAACGGCTTACGTGATCTTTAATTTGAATATAGGCGAGATAAATAGAATGGATTAGCGTTAATCAAATGTTTCTTTTATATAGAACAGGGAGGTAATAATAATAATAATAATAATACAAGTTTCATAATGATAAAATGTTACTTTTCTTCAGTGTAAGATATGAAATAAATCGAAACCCCTTCTTGGACGCTCTCTCGTCCGTTCTGAATCCCCAGACATTTATATGAATCAATTCCAAACTACCGATCTTTCTCTCTAAACGGTCAGACTTCAAATTGATACCCAATCTTCCAATTCTCAAAAGCAATTCCCGTTAACGGACCGAAACCCTTCGGCCCGGAGACCCTCCTTCAGGAAACGGAACCTGGCTACGCCATCACGCAAGCGGTTGACGTCACCTGAGAGCATTGTGTTTCCCAAATGAAATCAAAGAAACCGTCTGCGTCACTGCGCATGACTTCCGTCGGAAGAAAATGAGTCATACATAGCTTGGGAAATATTGAATGAATGAAATCACTATAACAGTCATCAGGGCGCGACTTCGATTATAAATTATGGCATGTATATATATATATATATATATATATATTTTTTTTACACACAGAAAGGAAGGGCCATGGTCGAAGGCAGGGCCGGATTAACCATTAAGCAAAATAAGCCCGTGCTTAGGGCATCAAGGGAAGGGGGGCACCACAGAAATTTTCCATTGTCGGATTTACCATGGATTTATTATACTATTATAATCGCGGCTTATAGCCCATAAGCTGTTGAAAACTGAATTATATATATTCATATATAGTATTTATTTTTTTTCATTGTTTGAATTTGTAGTGAACAACAACCCTTTTGAGAGAGTAAATATATTTCGTTGTAATCACACACTTTACGCTTTGCGTTATTATTTTGTTTATATCAAATCTTTGAGCGCCATATTAAAAATACATATAGATTAAATATTTTCGTGTGCTATAGTAAATGTAAAAACAAGATTCAGTCATGCTGAACTTTATAAAATATTGTAGAAGACAATATTGAGTGTGCCTTCCCAAATGTAGAAATTGCCTTTCGTATATTTTTAACATTAATGGTCACAAATTGCTCAGCTGAGCGTTCATTTCTCAGTTGAAGTATATTAAAAATACAAACAGAACAACTATGCAACAAGGCAGGCTGGATGCCTTATCTCTACTAAGTATAGAAGCAGATGTGTTACGTAAGATTAGTTTTGAGGATCTGATCAAAGACTTTGCAATTAAAAAAAGTAGGAGAAAACTTTTCAAATATAAATGAAGTGGAAGTATACAAAAATAAACATTATTTTACATCTTACTGTAAGTTTTGTTTCATTTCAAAAAATAAAATTTTATTTTATGGTTTATTTTTGTTTATATTTTGAATTACATATATATGGGGCACCAAAATCTTTTAAGTGCTTAGGGCCTCTAAAGGTCTTAATCCGGCCCTGGTCGAAGGTCCACCCCACTCCCAATATGAGGGATGTATGAGGGATCACAACAATATAAATTCTCAACATAGATTTCGAGCGTTTAAAGCTGAATAAAGTTACAGCAGGTGAGGTTCAGTTTTATTCAAATCTGTTTAGTTTAGTTTACCTTATCTCAGTTTGTGTATATATATATATATATATATATATATATATATATATACACCAGTGTATACAGATAAAAGGTTAAAATTTTCCAATGTAAAAGCTTTACCTTCGAAAGCCTTGTCCTTTTCATCACTGTTATTTTATTATGGAATTACGCTAAGAATTTTTAACCTTATATATATATATAGCTATATATGAGAGAGAGAGAGAGAGAGAGAGAGAGAGAGAGCTGTCAAACTTCATGGACAGTGAACACTGTGCATATATATATATATATATATATATATATATATATATATATACTATCGGTATAGAGGTATTTCCTGTTCGTGTAAATGCTACATGGATAAAGCGCGTATGAGTGTATGCAGTATACCGGTGTCTATGACTCGTTTAATCTTATGAATACATAAAGAAACTTTTAATTAAATTAAAGTATAGATTTTTTTTTTTTCTTCTCTGCAACTTTGAATTTTCACACCATACAAAGTTTTCCTCTTTTCCAAGTTTTTCACTTCTGCTTATGAAGTTTAAAGTTTAAAGTTTTAGGTTAAACTTGAAAAAGTTTGATTTTTTTGAATAAATGCACGCAAAAAAGTGGCACATATTTTATTAAAATATAAAGTTTAATATTAAACCACTCACTAGAGCATATAAAAACTTAAATATGCCTGCCTTGATAAGAGTAGTTTTTCCTCTGCTTTTAGGATTAGATATATATATATATATATATATATATATAATATGTGTGTGTGTGTGTGTGTGTGTGTGTGTGTGTGTGTGTGTTGTAGTGAATGGACGCTTTGTTCTCTCTCTGCATTAACATGGAAATAACAAATAACACAGTTCGGCGGTTTATTCTATCTACACTGAAATGTTTGTAAAGTGTCATTGAATATGTGGAAATAATTTACTGAGTGAAATTAGGTGGAATGCATTCTACACAAATAAAAATAAGATATTTGAAAATAATTCGAAGGAAATTTAGGCATCAATAAAGTGCTGTACGTAAACACAAGGGCAAAGAGGGAAAAAGGTCATAAAACAAGACAGTCTCAAATTTCGCAAACGAAACTAGAAAAAGAGGAAATGATTAAATTAATGTGAAAAAATGGTCTATAATTAGGAAGTTCAATAAGAACAATCTATGCCTAAAGGAATGTTTCGTTACTCAGTTCTACCACTGTGTAAATGAAACTGACAAAACTACTGGCCTGAAATGCCATACTGTGCAACTGTACTTAATACTTATGCACTACAAATGCATGAGCTTGGAAAGAAAGGATGGAAAAGTGATAAACAGAGAACAATCTATGCCTAAAGGAATGTGCCGTTATTCAGTTCTACCACTGTGTAAATGAAACTGACAAAACTACTGGCCTCAAATGCCATACTGTGCAACTGTACTTATGCACAACGAATGCATGAGCTTGGAAAGAAAGGATGGAAAAGTGATAAACAGAACAAACAGATCTTTTAAAATATTGAAAAATAGAAGACATAAAAATTTATATGAAGAAAGAATTGCGGCAAATTCACCAACAGAACACCAGGAAACGACAGGGTACGCCGATAATATCGTAAACGGAGTACAGAACAAAAACACACTACAGTAGAAAGAATTGCAGAAGAACACTTAGACAGAGACATTCCATAAATACAAGAGAGCGTTATGGGTAAAAACAAAAACACACCGAAGATTACACAGCCATGAAGTATAGCTGAAGTAGTGCTAGAACAAAAGAAGGAAATTGAATCTCAGAAATTCTGTAAAGGGTAGTCATTAAGTATAAAGGAACAGAAAAGACGGACCATATGTGAATACTATAAAACAGAAACGCGCAAATATGGCCTCAAATGCACGTACAACCATTTAAAAAAAATGTTTCAACATGATGAGAAATGGAATTTGTCGATATGAAGAAAAGTACTTCCACTTCTACAGTATGGCCATTCATCTACTCAACCGGTCAGCTCTGGAACACTCTTTCTCAATCCATCTTTAATCCTGTCTATGACCTCCCATCTTTCAAACGCAGAGTGTATAGGCATCTCAAAAACCCCGGACCTTGATTTTGGTTCTCTTCTTCTTCTATGGGGGTGGGTGGACGCTTTTGCCGACATTCGCCTTTGGCGTCGCCTTCCTGCATAAAAAAAGACAGCCGATCAAAGAGAAACTACCTAAATAAAAAAATCTCAAACCCCAAACCAAAAATTACAATATTATCAATGAAGGGCATTTTTTGAGAAGAAATGAGAATATAAAAGGACACGTGGTGATCCTAATGAGAAAACACCTGTCTCCGCAGACATATATACCTCAGCAGTACATACACCATACACTTCCAACACCACCCACAGTAAATTCAACTACAACAATGTTAGTAAGGACCACACTTCACAAATTAAATCGAAAACACGTTAAAATCACTTAGAACTCTTGTACTAAGTATATTAATTTGTGGAGATTTTAACTTTCCGTTCATAACATGGCAAGAAATGAAGACTTTATTTACGTTAAGAAGTTCCACGACAACATTACAAAAGACGACACAACTTGGGTAAAAATGCTATTAAATATTATGGAAATGTCAGTGCTTACCAAGTATATTTGTGAAACAATTCGAAAGCAGACTATTTTGGATTTAATTTTGACAAATAACAATATAATAATAAACAAAAATGTAACGCAAACTATTTTCTTTGATCATAACACAATTGCTATACAAATAAAGTTAGAAACCAGAAGACCTAAAACTCATACTAGAGAGACAGAAATAGTGTGTGTGTGTGTGTGTAGTTTTAATACTACAAACACACAATTAAACTCCAATTAAACTACAAACTACAATTAAAAACAATCAACAAAAAAGTAAAGAAACACACCGTCGTTCAAAATACGCGAGTTCAAAGCTCGTTTATTCACTCCCTTATTTTAAGTCCAATTCCTAAAAATTCTCTCGCCTGTCATACTCATAAGGAAGAACTTGCATTACGAACTGCGTTTCTTTCAATTTCGGGATCGTGGTTGGCCAAAACAGGTTCTCGATTCTCCTTAAAGGAAAGAGGATTTTTCCCTTCTCTTTCTGGAGGGGCGAGGCATTTTCCCTTTAAGCTCCAATGAACTACAGTAGTGCGGCAAGGTTTATTTATTTATTTATATATATATATATATATATATGGGGGCAACTAGGCATATTCTAGAAACCATTTTACCCAAATGAACATCACAAAGGTAATTCTGAAAATATGAATGACATTTTTTCTTTAGTTTTAAAACTAGTGAAGTATAATATACTAATCTTAATTATAAATGGGTTAAATCCTACTTAACAAGAAGTTCGGGTTAAAATAACTCCATACTTTTCACAGAGTATTACGGGGCTCGAACGCGTGACCATCCACAACTGTACAAAGGATATTTTCTTGTTAGGTATAATACTTTTGGTAACACAGAACATTAAAATATTTAGGTAAAATATCTAAAATTATTTTTATTGTCGGGAAAAGTAGGTTAGGTTAATTTAAGAAAGATTAGATTAGTACAGTATATGCAAGTTGATACAGTACCTCATTATTTAGGGACTTCACAGAAAATCTTCTTCGAGACCCCAACTGAGTTCACTTATTACATATTTTTCAGTTCGATGACAATAATGTGAGGTTAGTTTTTTTTGGTAAATGGATTTAAAAAAATGGTTCCTCGCTATTGCAAAAATGTGTGTGTGTGTGTGTGTGTGTGTGTGTGTGTGTGTGTGTGTGTGTACACGCTAAATATCGATAGTAATGTGAAGCTACAACACTGGTTCACAGTATATGAATTAAAAGTGGGACGGGAATAAATGACATATAAAAATACCAAATCTATTAGGTTCCGCTCTTTTTATTAAAGCTTAGAAATCCCGATGTTATTTCATTAAAGTGCGTATAGAAGGAGGTTCTATGAGTAAAATATAGTGACTTATCCCACGTGATGTTTATCTTCCAATTTGTTATAGTTTCCACTATGGAATCCACTTATTAGAGGTTAAAAACAAGCAATGTAATCTCACTCGTATACACTATGCATCACTGAGCGGAATCTATCCACTTGAAATATTATAGGCATTGTTCAATTGTAACATAAATAAATGGACCTCATATCTGATATATATATATAATATATTATATATATATATATTATATATTATATATACAGGGTGTCCCAAAAGTCCTGCCCCATAATGTACATGATATCAACCGATATATACATATGAGGAACGAAAAGTGGTACTACGCCCCCACTGGACAAGAAATTCATAGAAACACAAAAGCCAAACTATTTACGAGTTATAATGACCGACAATGCGAAATATGATATACAAAATAAGAGCAATAGACTAAACAAACAGAATAAGTGGACAAATATTGAAAAAGTTTAAAAGAAGGGACACGAATATGCAAATGGTTGTTTTGCTTAAAAAACTTATCATAGCCGAACTGCAATACGGCTGCGTCTGAACGCCCTCATGTGAAAAAAAAAAATGATAAAATTATTCAGTTAAAAGAAATTCAAAGAAATTTCACAGCCAGAATGAATGGATGCAAAAAACTAAATTACTGGAAAAGATAACGAAAATTAAAACTCTATTTGTTGATAAGAAGAAGAAAGATGTTGATGGAGCTGTTTAACTTCCTTTGCAACGACTAATAAGTTCATATGGTGAAGGGGACATACAGCTTTAAGTGGGCTCCGAACCACGGTTTGCTACACAATCTCGACGCGGAGAACGGTCTCCCATCCAACTACTCTCCAGAACCAATTTCGCTTAACTTCGTTAATCGATAGGAAACGGCGTTACGATACTGGACAAGACGTAGAGAAACTACAGTCCCCAATGTCAAGCTGAACCCTATAACCGTCCAAACAACGTTGTAAAATAGGAATTGAAGAATGTGTATTGTGTAGTGTTCCCAAACTAGAGGCCAGACAAAAGCCCTCATTAACTTTTAAGTAAAATAGTTTTGTTGTCAGTGGGGCCCAAGATTGTTTAACCAACCCCCAAGAAATTCGGAATACTAACGATGTCGATGTGAAAATATTTAAAAGAAGACAAGGCACCTGGCTCAGGACAATTCCAAATTAGCCCAGTGTACTTGGATATGTGAGATGGAAAGCGCAAGAAATTAATTATCTCCTACACCAAGCATATATATATATATATATATAATATATATATAATATATAATATATATATATATATATATATAAGCAAACAACCACAGGGAAAAGGAAACACAAAGTCCGAACGCTTTCGTGATATATATTCACATTATCAAGGAGGAACAGAAAATAGACAGAGATTACAAAGTAAATGAGTTAAATAGACAAGCAAAAAATTCACAATCGGCACAATCGGCTTGTCTATTTAACTCATTTACTTTGTAATCTCTGTCTATTTTCTGTTCCTCCTTGATAATGTGAATATATCACGAAAGCGTTCGGACTTTGTGTTTCCTTTTCCCTGTGGTTGTTTGCTTATTAATAAGATCACGTGTTATTTTGTGATTTTAGTGCATATATATATATATATATATAATATTATATATATATATTAATATATATATATATATATATATATATATTGAACTCTCCACATTCTTTAATATTTTTATATTTTATGCAAATTTAAGAAAATTTGCAAATTGTACTGAAAATCCTCTTTCGTACGATGAAGCACCGCCATATATCACTCAACATCCTCCATATAACATTCAGTATCCTCCATATAATATAAAACATTCAACAAACTTCAGAAAAGTCAATATTATAAATAATAAATATATATATATATATGTATGAGAGAGAGAGAGAGAGAGAGAGAGAGAGAGAGAGAGAGAGAGAGAGAGACGCAAAAGTCAGGAATCAAAGGAGTCAGCGGCATTCACACCTCACACGCGGCTATCTGTCGCAGCCAAACTAATATCCCAACATAACAACAAGATAACATTCTATTTAATCACTACGTAAAGATAAGTCACTTAAACAGAGACAACAACCAGAAACACGCAGACAGACAGCCAGACACAAGAAAACCTACAGACTCGACACGACCATTACACCCTTCAATACAGACCAGACCACCAACATCATCAAAAACATTAAGAATTCGAAGGCTACTGGACCAGACAACATATCTAACATACACCTTAAACACTTGGGCCCACAGGGAATACTAGCTCTCACAAACATCAGCACATATTCATACCAACACTGTATTATTCCTGACATATGGAAACAAGGTAAAATTATTACACTACTCAAACCAAACAAAAATCCAACAGAACCAGCTTCCTATAGACCCATTACTTTACTATGCACACCTTCCAAAGTAACAAAGACTAATCTTACAAATCACCAGTGGTGGGCACGCGCAACGATTTTTGTAGCGCCGCAGCCGCAACCGCAACTCTGCTGAAATAGTTGCGCCGCACGCGCAAGCGCAACCCTTTTCAAAAAGTTGCGCCGCAAGCGCAACCGCAACGCGCAACTTTTGAAAAATAAATAAAATAATATTAAAATAAAAAGCCTTTTTACAAGTTAAACAAAATATATCTGATACAGAAAAAGATAATATCAATATTTTATTACAATATATAATAAATGCAAAAAAATCACTACATAAGAGCCAGGTTCCCCTTCATGAACACCAGCATCTCAAAGTGTGGATCGGAGAGTCCAGCCCGTTTTGGCTTCAGAACATCCTTCCCCAAAGAGAACAGACGTTCTACAGCCGCACTTGAGGGAATGGGTGTGTTATACTGCACAAAGAGGTCTGTCAGTTCCTTGCAAGTGAACACGTTCCTCGCGATATTTTTCTCCAGCCTCTGGTCCAGGAAACTGTTCACCAGCATTGTGCTCTCCTTCTTCTGTTTGCTGATTACTCCTGTGTCGTACAGCTGCTCGAGGAAGTCCCCTTTGTCTCCTTTAACAGAAAGTCAGACAGTGATACTGGCGCATTGAGAATGTGACTGAATGTAAACAATTGAAGTGCAGTGTTGCCAGATAAAAATATTTAAGTTACATTCGCTTGGGTTATTTTTACAGAGAAGTAATATTAAATGTTGCGCGTTGCGCGCTAATCTTGAAACTGCATATATAAGTTGCGCCGCAAACAATTCCGCAACTCTGTAAAAATGTGCGGCGCAACCAAAAATGTTGCGCCGCAAGTTGCGCCGCAACTGCCCACCTTTGCAAATCACCAACCCACACATACCACTATCGCCTACTCAACATGGATTCAGACCTCACCACTCAACCACGACATTACTCACTAACCTCACGCAGCACATCATGGATGGCATCAACTCCAGACGACCAGCTCAACGTACACTATTAGCAACAATAAACATTAGTAAAGCATTTCATGCTATCCCACGCTTCCCTCTCGTAAACAAAATACTCAACACAAACATGCACAATAACACCAAAAGGTGGCTGAGCAACTATCTTCCAGGAAGATGCATGTCACATTTAATGGCAAGTCATCCAAAAACAAGCTTTTTCCGAATGGGGTCCCTCAAGGCTCTGTTCTCTCACCAACACTGTTGAACTTAATTCATACATGCATGACATTCCAACACCCATAGGTAACAAGCTTACTTTATCATCATATGCAGATGACATCACTCTAACATCCATCCAAAACAACATCGACACCGCTACAAATAACCTACAAACATACATAAACAGTATACAAGACTGGCTCACACACAAAATAGACTCAATGTAGCGCCCACAAAATCAACCATCACCTTGCTAACAAGCAACACAAAAGAACACTAGATAACTCCACAGTTTACACTAAACAACACCAATATTCCACACACTCACAGGACCAAAATACTTGGGGTCACATACAACACATCATTATCTTTTGCAAACCACATTTAAGACATTAAAAACAAATGTACGCCAAGACTTAACACGCTTAGGGTACTAACAGGCACAAACTTTGGACACCATCAGGAAACAACATCACTCGTATACAAACAATATATTCGCTCAGTTATGGACACACACATAAACACCTGAGACAATACAAAATAACGCACTTCGTATCATTACAGGATGTACTCAAACAACACCAATAGAACACCTGCACACAGAAACAAAAATACTGAAAGTTAGGGAACATTTAGACATGAGGGGAACACAATTCATTGCAGCAGCGACAGCTAACCCACAACACCCTTGCCACTACATGTACAATCATGCACCAACACCTTGCACCATTAAGGTAACACCAGAGAGACATTTTAACCAAATACTCCATTCCATACCACGCTCCACAGACATCACACAGTACAGAAAACACACACACACACACCTAACCCACAAAGCACTGACACGACTCTGTCCGAATGCGGTCCTAGGTGCAAAGCCACCACCCATTGACAGGTCAAAAACCAGCCTGAGCAGATCGGATCGAGTTAACTTAGTACGATTCTGATGTGGACATCACCCCAACTTACGGACATATAAACACAGACTAGACAACTCCACAGACGACACCTTCCCACCTGTGCCAGGACACACCACAAACAATTGAACACATTATGATACTCTGTACCGCTCTAGCACAACACAGAACACAACACAACATCACTAGTGCGTTGAACCTCTGGTCCACTCCGGAGAGGGCGATCGGTTACCTGCGTGCCGCCGGCTTGCTCGATCAGGGTGGGCTGATCGGCTAACCAACAACAACAACAACACTTCAACAATACACGAAGCGAATCAACACTTGAGGCAATCTACAATTTCATCCCGCCGGAAGCAAAAATCACTCTACCGGCGTCATCCTTTTGGCCCTGGCTTCACTCATCCTTCACCACAATTCGATCGGCGCCCTTTCAACAAGTCTATCAACGAGCCCTCAGCACATCCTCCTGCCGGTAGGCTAATACGTCGTCAGAGCTATGTACGGCGAAACGCAATACGGTCAACCTTCACGTAAGCCCTTCTAAGTCTTCAGAAATCGCAGGCCGAAATCGCAGGCCGGTAAGCCTCTTGTCTCTTGTAGGTCCTCAGTCGGCCTACAGTGTTTTGTTACGTCGCGCTAGACTATTCAGGATTCAAGGCTGAAAAGTCCACAAACTCTGCCTAATCGCGTAGGTCCTAAAAAGTGTCCTCAATACCGTTCAAACTAACTCTCCCGTTAAGACCGTAGTAGACTATTTCAAGTGTTGTACCAATACCGAAGTTTTGTATCACCTTCTTATTTTGTTCACTCATATAATTTAATTATTTGTATAATTACTTATGCTGTGAATCCAATATCGTACCTTATTACCTATTGTTGTTTTCTTAATCATTATTGTAGTGTACAGTACGGAATATCTCGTTACTTTAATTCTTGCTGCTAGTCATTAACGCAGCGTTTAACGCCTATGCTGTGTAACCATTTCTTATTGCTAAGAATCAGTTCTTTGTAATATAGTACAAATACCGTTATAGAATTGTTAATCACTGTGAACAAATAATTCATTTATTTTTCTAATTAAACACAAAACAACAAAGTAATTTCTCTCCTTATTAAATATTGTTTGTTTTGGCTGTATTTCCAAACTGGTGACCCCTAATTATTCAGCTCAATATAATTCATTAATTATAGTAAGCCTACTTTCTTTGCCACATCAGGTTGGTGATCCGTTGGCCGCTATATATTTATAAAAGGATGGGTACAATTTAATAATAAGATAAGAGCGTTTTCCTTTGTGTAGTTTACGTGTAAGGAATTTCATATGATTATTTTTTAATATAATTTGTTAAATGGAATTAATATGATTATTTTAACGATTTGTTAATTAATTTGACCATTTTGGTTAACGATTATTTCGGGCCAAAAACGAGAGAGAGAGAGAGAGTTACAAGGAGTTACAAGGAGTTACAAGGACAAGAGGAAGCCTCAAAGACCTTTCGGTCCACTCTGGGAGGTTCCTGTTATTAAAAGTTTATTTTTCTTTCAACTATCCTAGCAGTAGTAGAAAACTGGATAGAAAAGTAGAAGGCTCTCTCCACACCCTCCGCTCCCTCCCTGCCAGAGGCAGGTACGGAAAAAGGTTGAAGAAAATACCTTGACCCTGGAAAAGTAGCCAAGGAAATTTTACAGGAAAGTGGAGAATATATAAATAGCTTTATATTTAGCTTGCTAAGAGACACCATGCAAGCGAACTCCTGCAGAGTTTTCTTATGTTTTAATCTTAAACTATGAGAGTATTCAGTACTTTGTCTAGCCTATTTTTAAACACATTTACACTTTAACTGGAAACAACCTCTGAGGGAAGTTGGTTCCAGATATTAACTATTTTATAGGAAAAGAAATTTCCGCAGACAGAGGTCCTAAATGTCTTTAGTTCCAGTTTAAACCCATTATTTCTTGTCGGATTGGCATTAAGTGAGAATAAGTGTCTGTAATCTACCCTGTCTATTCCTTTGAGCATCTTGAAGACTTGAATAAGCTGACCCCGCAACCTCCTCGTCTCTAAGCTAAACAGATTTAGGCGCTCCAATCTTCGTTGGTAGCTTTGCATTTTCTCATTGAAGGGATCAATTTTGTAGCCCTTGCTTGTACTCTTTCTAACCTTTCTATGTCCTTCCTGAGGGATGGAGACCAAAACTGCGCACAGTATTCCAGTTGAGGTCTGACTAGAGAATTATAAAGACACATTACAGTCTCCTTGTTCCGAAACTGGAACTGTCTTTTAATATAACCTAATAATTTTAAGGCCCTCTTTTCGACTTCTGCACAGTGCTTCGACGGTTTCAGATCGTTGCTGATATAGACTCCTAAGTCTTTCTCTAGATCGGTCTCAGTCAAGTTCCTTCCCAAGAGAGAGTAATCGGTCTTCGGGTTTTTATAACCTATGTGCATTACCTTACATTTGTCCAAGTTGAATGGCATCTGCCAAGTAGCAGACCATTCGCCCAACCTGTCAAGATCGTTCTGAAGCGTTCTTACGCCCTCCGCAGTACCTACACTACTTCCTAATTTCGTATCGTCTGCAAATTTGGAGATTGCACTTAGAAGCCCGACGTCTATATCGTTAATATAGATGATAAAAAGTAAAGGACCCAGAACGGAACCCTGTGGGACACCACTGGTGACCGGCGCCCACTCCGAAGCCACTCCATTTATTACCACTCTCTGCTTTCTATCTTTTAACCAATCCTCAATCCAGTTGGAAACGAGCCCGGTGATTCCTAGTCCTTTGACTTTAGCTATCAATCTAGCGTGAGGGACTTTGTCAAAGGCTTTTTGAAAGTCGAGATACACTATATCTATTGCCCTACTTGCATCGTACAGTGTATGCATATTATGGAAAAACTCTAATAGGTTTGTCAGACAGGATCTATGTCGCCTAAATCCATGTTGAGAATAAAAAATTAGATTGTTAGATTCAAGATGATACACAATACGTTTTGTAATGATGGATTCCAACAGTTTGCCGACAACTGATGTTAAACTGATCGGGCGATAATTACAAGGATTTTCCCTATCACCCTTTTTAAAGATTGGTGTTACATTTGCTAACTTCCAGTCGGTTGGAACTTTCCCTAACTCGATTGATTGTTTGAATATGGTTACTAAGTCGTCAACAACATTGTGGCTAACTTCTTTTCATACCCTTGGAAGAAATAAGTCGGGGCCAGGTGATTTGTATTTGTTCATCTTATCAATTAATTGCTGTACCTCATTTCTCGTAAAACTTATGGTCTCTACGGGATGGTCACCGTCATATGTAATCCGAGGACTTGACACTTCTATTGTGTCTTCCTCAGTGAAGACTGTAACGAAGAACTCGTTTAACATATTAGCTATATCTTTATCACCGAATTTCAGTACGCCATTTCTATCTTTTAAGGAGCCTACAGAATTTTTAATTGGCTTTCTGCTATTAACATGGGCAAAAAATTCTTTAGGGTTAACTTTACAGAGTGAGGCAACTCTAGCATCTTCATCACGTTTGGCTGTTCTAATTAAGGACTTAACCCTCCTACGTAGGGTTATATAGTTTTCTGAATTAGTGTGGTTGAAATGCGACTTAAGTAGTTTGTAGGCTCTATTTCTTCCCGTAATAGCCCTCCTAATTTCATTGTTAAACCATTTCGGTGACTTTGTTGACAAGGAAACCATTTTAGTGGGTATAAAAGTGTTCTGTAATATTCTAAATTGATCCCTATATGAGTTCCAGGTGACATTGACATCCTCACTTATTAGAACTTCAAGTGTGTCTAAACTACTTCGGAAGCTTTCAAAATTTGCTCTCGAGAAATCCAGTCTTTCACGAGTCTTTTCGCGTGTATTAACTGGAACCCTGAGTCAAACCTAATCAAATTATGATCGCTGTTACTTAAATGTTCACCAATAGTCAGGTTAGAGACTAGGTCATCTTCGTTCGTGAATATGAGGTCTAGTTTATTATTACCCCTAGTAGGCCCGTCAACTCATTGACTTAATAAGTTATCATCGGCAAATTCCAACAGTCTTGAGCCCTCAGCATCAGCTGTTTTCTTTTCCCAATTTACATTACCACAATTAAAATCACCAAAAATCACACTGATCTTATTATTCACTATTCTGCTTAATTTGTTATACAAGTTTATATCCTTATCAACGGGGTAGTGAGGTGGTCTATATACTAGAAGTAGCTGCACTACTTTATTATTTAGGTTTAGATCAATTCCCAACATTTCATGAGCAGATACGATATTACTGTTTACCGGGTGCAGGGAGTCCCGAGCATACAGAAGTACACCGCCGCCTTCCCTTCCGTTCCTATCTTTGTGAAACATTTTGTAACCTACCATTTCAAATTCTCCTACAAAATCCCTTGATTCAGAATGAATCCAGGATTCCGTTATTCCGATGATATCAAAGTTCTCAGTTTTGACAAGCGCTATAAATTCCATTAGTTTGTTTCTAATTGACCTAGCATTGAAGAGCACAGTTTTGAGTGATTTTAAGTTGTGATTTTTCCTAACTGGCCTGAGTCGTTTCCCGACGCAGTTGAACTAACTACTGGGGGAGTGGGACTAACTGCTGTTGGAGGGGGACTAACTGCTGTTGGAGGGGGACTAACTGCTGTTGGAGGGGGACTAACTGCTGTTGGAGGGGGACTAACTGCTGGGGGAGGGGGACTAACTGCTGGGGGAGGGGGACTAACTGCTGGGGGAGGGGGACTAACTGCTGGGGGAGTAGGTTTAACTGTTTGGGGAGCAGGATCAATTGCTGGTTTGGGGGTCCTAGTTTAAAAAGATTATACAAATTAATGTTCAGTAAATCACCATACTTCTTTTTCCCCTTCTGGTTAAAATGTATCCCGTCCGAACCAAAGTATTCCCCATTTCCGTAGAATGTAGGCCAAAAATCGACAAACTTTAGGCCTTTTTCATCACACATGCGTTTAACTCTTTTATTTATGCTAATGGCTTTACTTAGAGTATAGTCACTAGCACGCATTCGAGGGAGAATTCCTACGACGATACCCATGTCTGTCCTATCCCTAACCTTGTCAGTTAGGTTCTTGAATTCTTTTATAATGGACTCTGTCTGCCCTCCTGTCCCTCCCAGGTTTTGGAGGGTCTTTTATTTTTCACCAATTTGAATTCTTGTTCCTCCGTTCTATTTTCCGGAATAGTCACCGTGTTTTCCAAGCGTGCCACGCTTTGTTCTAGATGCTTAATCTTACAGTTTAAATCTGCTGGTGTGTTTTTAGTTTGATCTTGTCCACTGGGTTGGATTTCCAGTGCTACGACCCTAGCTTCAAGCTTTTTTACTAATTCCTTTAGCTCTTTAACTTCCTTTTCGTGGTTGTCTCTAAGTTTACAAAACAAACATACACTAAGGGATGTGATATCGCTGATACTACTTTCAGGGAAGTCAACGCACCAATGATTAACTTTACATTTAAAGCATTCTGCTTTCAATTTAGCTGGCCCTGCCATATTTTCTCTCTTTTTTTTTTTTTCTGAATACTCTGAATAAGATAAAGCGTTCTAGCAATGAAAACTATCAAAAACGTTCTGACCAGTATATAAAAAAGGGTGGGGTGTGAATTCATCCCGCGCGTAGACGCATCCACCTATTTGCAAGTGACGTTCATCCCTTCCAGAAGACTACACCTCTCGCTGCTGCCGCACCGACCAAAGGTCTCCCCAGGGCCGGACAGTCCCAAACGTGTCGCAGCTACCAACTGACAAACACTCGCGAGCGGCCAGACTCTTAGAATCCAGTGTTCAAGGGATATCCCAACAGACCCAGAGTCTACGCCCGAGACTTTACACTGGCCTGGCAGCCAGCTGGGCAGTAAAGCTCTCTCACCTCAGAGCAGTACAGCCAAGCACCATCAATTGGTCACCAAAGAACGGTCGCAGGGGGCTGGTCAGGCCATTACGCGTTAGGAATGGGCTTAACGGGGCACTAGCCACACTCCATTCATCGCGCCCCTACGCCTGGGACCCCTCCATCCCAGTTTCTCACAACCTACGAGCGTTAAATGGTGTTATTTATAGAGGTTCCAAAGCCTCTCTTCCCACGCATGAGGTAGCAGTAGGGTCCTAATAGTAAAAGAAGAGAAAAATACTTAATACTAAAAGATTTTTTTTTGGGGGGGATGGGATGGGGTCCTAGTAACCCACGGGACAGGATTGTACAACATACTTTACCCGCCCTCCCGAAAGAGAGAGAGAACCTAAAGGAACTGGCAGCCAATTTCTCTAGAATCCCACGACTCGGGACCGGAGGGCTGTCACACCCCAAGTATAAAGTTTACAACATCCAGAAGAAATGTGCATAACCTTCATACCCCCTGCGGAGAGAGAGAGAGAGAGAGAGAGAGAGAGAGTTACAAGGACAAGAGGAAGCTTGAAAGACCTTTCGGTCCACTCTGGGAGGTTCCTGTTATTAAAAGTTTATTTTTGTTTCAACTATCCTAATAGTAGTAGAAAACTGGATAGAAAAGTAGAAGGCTCTCTCCCCACCCTCCGCTCCCTCCCTGCCAGAGGCAGGTACGGAAAAAGGTTGAAGAAAATACCTTGACCCTGGAAAAGTAGCCAAGGAAATTTTACAGGAAAGTGGAGAATATATAAATAGCTCTATATTTAGCTTGCTCACAGAGACACCGTGCAAGCGAACTCCTGCAGAGTTTTCTGAGGTTTTAATCTTGAACTATGAGTGTGTTCAGTACTTTGTCTAGCCTATTTTTAAACACATTTACACTTTGACTGGAAACAACCTCTGAGGGAAGTTGGTTCCAGATATTAACTATTTTATAGGAAAAGAAATTTCCGCAGACAGAGGTCCTAAATGTCTTTAGTTCCAGTTTAAACCCATTATTTCTTCTCAGATTGGCATTAAGTGAGAATAAGTTTCTGTAATCTACCCTGTCTATTCCTTTGAGCATCTTGAAGACTTGAATAAGAGAGAGAGAGAGAGAGAGAGAGAGAGAGAGAGAGAGAGAGAGGAGAGAGAGAGAGAGTTTTGGGCGTTTTAAAAAATAACCAATTACATAAAAGCTTACAGTGCGGCTTTTTCTTTTGTATAACACTTTGGGTTGAGCGCCCTTTTTTCCGGGACATTTTCATACAAAACAACAGATTTCTTCCTTTTATGATAGGTATAACATATGGTGGATTTCAGCCCAAAGTTATATAAATTAAAGGCCGGAGGATGTTTCTTTCAACGGTCTTGTTGTAGGCCTCCTCCACATTTGACCGTGGAGAATGCTTCTTTCACGATTGGAATAAGTTCTCCAGATTGGACATCGAGTCTGATCTTTTCTACCTTGGTGTTTTACTGGTCATTTTACTGGTCAGTCACAGAGATCCTTCAGTTGTTCAAATATGCATCGCCATTTGGTACATCTTTTTCGTTCGTTGAGGCCTACCAATATCTTTTGCGTTTCTAGTAATTGTAGTCATGTTTATGTACAGTTGTGTTCTTAGTTGGTTTATGATTGGACACGGATCTTTCATGGCGTCCACAAATTTTAGAGAAATTAGTTTTTATATCTATAGAAAAAATAAATGTTTTTACTGCATGCGGCTGTCTGATATATATATATACAGGGTGTCCATAAATTATTCACCCCATTATAAGCCTTAATAAATTCGTTATTATAGGAGCTATCTTAAAACGGTTTGCGGCAATTAATAACACAACTCAAGAAATTTTTTTTTTAATTCAGTAAACCTCCACGTGAGCCCCATTGGTAGCACGCAGAACATCAAGGCGATAGATGATTTCGTTCCAAACAATAAGAAGCATGTCTTGCGTGATGGAAGCTAATGTCTCTTCAATCCGGTGTCTTAATTCTGTGATGTTATTAACCTTCTTTGCATACACTCTGTCCTTTGTGTAGCCCTATAAAAAGAAATCCAGAGGCGTGATATCCCGGGAACGAGGAGGCCATGGAATAGGGCCATCTCGCCCGATCCAACAGAAGGGAACTTTTCATTGAGGAACCTCCGCACTTCTAATCCCAAGTGTGGTGGTGCCCCATCTTGCTGAAAGAACACAAGGGGCTGCATATCCTCAAGCTGAGGTGCAGCATACCATTCAACCATATCTAGGTAATTTGTAGCCTTCACAGTGTTCTCATGGAAGAAAAATGGCCCAATCACACGGTTATGGGAGAGAGCACACCAAACGTTTATCTTGGGACTGTTGCGTTCGTGTTCAATAAATTCATGCAGATTTTCTGATCCCCATATACGGCAATTGTGTCTGACTTTACCAGACAGATGGAATGTCGCTTCATCACTGAAAACGACATTGTTCAAAAAATGCTCATCTTCATCAATACGGTCAAGAATGTCAACAGCAAACTGTACCCGTTTGGGTTTGTCATTTGGTAGAAGTTTCTGCAAGGTTTGCAATTTGTAGGCATAAAGTTTCAACCTCTTGTGAACCACTTTATGCACTGTTGAACGCGGTATTTGCAGTTCTCGGCTTGCTCGGCGGATGGATTTTGTAGGACTTCGGATAAACGCCTCCTGAATTCCTGCTATCTTATCTTCAGACACACTAGGTCTACCAGCTCCTTTCTGATGTAACACACTGCCAGTTTCTTGAAATTGTTTCAGACATCGCTTGAGTGATTGCTTTGTTGGTGGAGTTTTCTGATATTCCTCCCAAAAACGTCTCTGTACAGTAATTGGAGATTTGGTTTCCCACATCCACAGCACACACATTGCTTTCTCCTTCACTGTCGCCATTGTGCCCCTAGTGGATGTTCTGCGAAATAAAGAAAAAAATTTCTTGAGTTGTGTTATTAATTGCCGCAAACCGTTTTAAGATAGCTCCTATAATAACGAATTTATTAAGGCTTATAATGGGGTGAATAATTTATATATATATATATATATATATATTCTCTTTTTTTACTTCAAAAGGCATTGTTTAACTGCAAGCTGTATTGTGAACACACGTTTTGCAGCATCTTTTTAAATCCATTCAGTGGTCACGTTTCACCATTTGGCTCGTATTCCCCTCGAGGGACCTGAAGGTGATGCGGATAAACGGGATGAGAATGAACTTGTTTTGACTTCGGTGTTTCATGCATGTGAAGTACTTTACGTTATTTAGGATAAATTTCATTTTATTAACCAACATTTATTATATTAAGAACTATTTACAGGAGTGTAAAATCAGAGTTACTCATCAGTAGTGCATCGGGCTATTACTTAATCCTAGAAGAAAGCCAGCGTGGCCTATTACAATAAAAATACATTTGTTTTCCTGGAAATGACGTCTTTTACTGTACGCAACTTAACCTTTATTATTGTTTAATTCTACCTATGAATGTAATTTTCATTGTGGGGTTACGTAGACCCTTATACTAGTCGCTATGTGTGCGATCCCACGCTGGCCTTCTATAGTTAAATTACGTCTGCGTCATGGCCACGTCACAGGACCACTTTCCGTTAGAGTACTGGAGGTTAAGCGACGATGAATCTATTTAGTAGTTAGGTGGGTGGACGTCCTCTGCTTTTAGATGATGTAATGACCAGTGGTTCGGATCTCACGTAAAGCTGTAGTTCCCTCCCGTTATTATTATAGCTTAAACTAGACCTATATACCCGAACCTACTTTGTATAATTGAACCTATAACCTATAAATTAACTAATAAACTAACGTAACCAACAGCTTGGGCGGTATCGACAATATATGAGGCCATTAGAATAGCACAGGCGTATCCCCGGTTTCCGGATATCCCGTTTTCGCGCAGTAACCAATCAGCACGCTGTATTCCGCGGGTGTGACGCGCCCCCACACGGGCTTGAGACCAAAACCATTAAACTCGGTTCAGTCGTTAACGAGTAATAACGTTCGCTAACTTTAATAAATGCGTTTATCTCAAAACTTGATTTTCAAGGGCGTACGCCCTTTCTATTCTATACGCCTCGTATCTTTTGGATCATTCGGATATAAAGGGTCTCTCTTATATGTAGTGACAGAAACGACTTCATTCTACCGTTATATTTTCCATTAATTATGTGCTCCACAAACTTTTTACTCTATTCATTTACTCCAACAAATTACCAACAACTTACAGACCGGAGATGAGTTGGCAAAGAGAAAACTTTTTAAATTAGTTAGTGTTGAAGCTATATTTATTTATCTTTTTATTTACTTCCTTCATTAATCCATTCGTTAGCGAAATAAGCGAAATATTTTTGTAATTAAATTACAATACAATACTCACTCGCAGTTATCCGTGATTGAGGGGAGGTTTATGGTCACGGATAAACCGATTTCACGGTTAACTCGACATACTCCACAGTGTGTGATTGGTGTAGCTACTGCTGCCCACCACCACTGATTGGCCTCTCACCTCGCGCGCTACCACACAAATTTATTCTACTACAGTATAATATAATTTATAATTAAAAAGTTTGTACTCACCACAAGACGTGAAGATTATCCACTCCCGAAGATTGTAACCCTCCCTCTGCTAACACTGTTGCTAATATTAATTGTCTTTGGTAGCGCCAAGGTACCACAGGTACGCACTAAGGTGCGTTGTGGTGGGCTGGCGTGAGGCGAACCGCGGATGTAAACACCGCACCAAATCATGGTTAACTCGGTATTATGATCACGGATAAATTCACAATGGTCACATTTAGTAAATCACGGATAACCGCGTGAGTACTGTAGTGACATTTCATGAGAGATAATATTTAATATTCAAAAAAGAACCCCTTAATTAGCAATTGGTCCCTATAAACATATCATTTTGCAATATGTTGATGAGCAAATATTCGACAAAAAAATGTATTCTTCACAATTTCCTAAACAAAAAAGAATTAAAATCCATCAACCAAATTAAAAAAAATGCACATTTTTCAATTCTTATCTGAATGACACGATCGATATGAACCTAATTTAACAGGCAAAATTCCAAAATAATTTTTCGCCTAATAAATTATACCAAATCAACGGCTTAATTTCATTTTGCCTTATTGGGATGATCACGCGTCTCTCATGAGTAAATTGGAGACAGCTAATTCCTATATAGTATACGATGTACGTCATAGGTAATGGAGGAAGTTAAAATTAAAAACACGTCAGTGTAGCCTGGTGGTAAAGTGCAGGGATGTTAATCTGAAAATCTTCGTTCGAGTCTCCGGTCGGACTTCGTATTTTAGCTACGGTGTATCTTCCTTGGTGAGTTGGTGGTTCGAAACCCCACGAAAATTGTAGGTAACCCCACGGTTACGAAGGAGGTTAAACAATCCCAAACGTTATTTTTTATTAAAATTGAAAGTAATCTACTTTCACTACCTGTCCGTGCAAAAGTAATTTATGATAATCAGAGAGGAGGGCCAAAAACTGACTCAGTGTTCAGGCCAACAAATGCAGCCCATTGCTCTAATTCTTGTATTACTATTACCAACACCATCGAGAATCGAATTCGTGACCTCAGTGCTTTCACTTTGCTATAGGGAAATGGTGTTATCCACTGAGCTATATGGATTTTGCAAACAATAATTCGATAAAAAAACAAAATAAATCAAATAGAAAATTGCGATCATAAAAATCAATTCGTTTTCATTTATTTAAAAACTTGCAACGTTTTCCTTTGCTATTACATCTAATTTTCTAACTTTCATAATCTTTCCCGTATTATCTGAAACGTTTTAAACCGTTTCATATACTTTGAAACGTTTACACAAAGAAAATTACTTGTTTACAACACGCAAATACAAAATGATTTACTATTTCCCAACTAATCTAAGTGATTAACTCAGACAAGCAATTATTCCACTATCTAGTACGTAGTTATTTATCTCTTAACAAACTTTAATTATAAGTACAGTCATATCATGGTTGGAATGGTTGGCAAAGAGATTTGGTTGATGTGACCAATTAATATTCTCTTACGTATGAGAGCTTACTTTAATAAGAAATGTGCAGTATTCTATCGCTCGTAAATAAAGTTAAATAATAACTCATCGAAAAGCAGGGCCGTCCCTTCGGGTGTGCGACGTGTGTCCCGGCATAGGGCGCCGCGACCAAGGGACGCCAAAATCGACCTTGCAATTAGCGCTTTTTCAATTTTACAGCCATTGTTTCTATTTTTCGAAAATATTTTTCAGATTGAATAAATATTTTATTCGGAGAATTTTCCAAAAAATCCAAACCTTGTAAATTTCTTACAACAATTTTTTAAAAATTTTAATAGTGTACGTGTGTATATATATATATATATATATATATATATATATATATAGTCGCTACCATGAGGTTTTCCCAAACCGAGCTGAGGTCACCACAATAAGCCAAGTACTCGAATTTTTTTTAAAAACAAGCGCCCATATTGATGGGAAAGCGCGCGGGAAAGACGAGCATTCCTCGCCTGCATTGTGGGAGGCGCCATAACCTTGGTTAACTTTGGTTTTTGCTTCGACCCGAACTGTTCATTGTGACGAAGGTCAAGCTTGTCACTCCACCTTAAATCTACAGTTTACCGTGGAATCCGAACCACGACCCACCACGGGCGATCAGAGATTACAGTCCTCACCCTGATTCGATCTCGCGACCTCCCGATCAGCAGCTCAGCGTCATAACCACTAAGCTACCCAGGGTACCCATTTATCTACCCACCAATTTTTATTGTGTGGAAGGATGACCAGCTGGGTTTTGCTGCGCGCCGCCTGCCATCACCGAGTCTCAATCCTGGGGCCGATGGATTCGTAATCAGTGATACTACCCACTACACCACCGAAGCGCACGCTGACAAATCATTCTTGGCTTAGCAGTGGACAAAACTAGACGCTGTTCCATTCACTTTTTACAAATTTATTTCTGAAATTCATTATTCATTATATTCGGAACCATTTACTGGCCAATAACCATTGTGAATTACTATTTTTCAGTTTTGTAGTATTCTACACTACAGTAAAATTAGCATTTTTCAAAGTTACTTACAGAAAGTTTTGTAGCCTATCTTTAGCAAAGCTGATAACCGCTTTTAATTTTATTCTATAATCAGTATTTATTATATCATTGTAAAACAAACTAATGAGTAGTAAAGTAACACATATAGCAGTTTATGTGGCTAGGAACTACAGTAATTCAAGATTAATTACGTTATTAGTGGCCTATCTACATCGGGAACACACTTAAAATCGCTGGTGATTTAATATTGAGTTATTAGGTACACTCGTTACATTAGGTCAGTGCTTTCCAAACTGTGTCGCGACACATTAGTGTTTTTTGTATTTTGAAAATTTTGATTTTCTATCAACAAAATCGGCTACAAGATAAACCACCTACTGAAAAATTATTTGATATTTGATATTTGATAACAAAAATTAATTAATGTCTCGTGAAAATTTTTATGCTTAAATAGTGTGTCGCCAACGTGAAAAGTTTGGAAAGCTCTGCATTAGGTACTGCTTCTCATTCAAGGACTTTAATATAACTTTTCATTCAACCTCGCCCAGTCTCTTATTTCGGTAGGCTACGCGATCGAACCAGGCATTACTTGGCCGAGAGGGAGACGGGAACTCTCCGTAGCCTGCTAGAGGATAGGGTGTGTCTAGTTTTAGGAGATTTCAACTGTCGCGGCATAAAGTGGGAAGACAGGACTGCTGATGCTGAAAGGGGTAGGCTAGTTGACTTTGCTGATGAGAACTTCCTTGCTCAGTGGGTCAATGAGCCTACACGAGGCGAAAGCGTTCTAGACTTAGTATTCACGACCGAAGACAACCTCGTCACTGGCCTCACCGTTGACGAATCGTTGGGCGGGAGTGATCACGGTCTGATTAGGTTCCGTGTGTGCGTCCGTCCCTCGGGTGAAGCGTAGTAACTCGAGAGGCAGTAAGCTCGATCTACGGCGGGCGGACTTTGTTAGCCTCAGGGATAGCGTAGGTGAGATGGGGTTAGAGGTCGGCGGCGATGTTGAGGGAGTGTGGAGTGCATTCCGGGACGAGTTTATGGTGCTGCAGTCTGCTGCCATACCCTCAAAACCGATCACCCCTGCTTCAACGCAGCCTAAGTGGTTCAGTCGTGACATCGCTTCGGCTATCCGAAATAGGAAAGTAGCGTATATCAGGGCGAAGGCCACTCGTTCCCATGAGAACACTGAAACGTATGTCCGCCTGTGTAGGGAAGTGAAGGCGAAGGTTAGGCTAGCGAAACGTAACGAAGAACTACGGGTGGCAAGCCTCTGCAAGGGGAACCCTAAAGAGTTCTTCAGTTATGTTAATAGTAGAAACCCCATTTGAAGCATGATAGGTTCGTTAAAGGACCGAAGCGGCGTTCTGCGGACCTCCGACGCGGACATCGCTAATGTGCTTAATGAGTACTTTGCGGGAGTGTTCACCAGGGAGGACACCCGCGTCATCCCTGAGCCAGGCGTCAGGCACGAAGGTGCTGGCGTGGATAGTGTTCGATGTACCGCAACAGTCGTTGCCGATAGAATAGACAAACTGAGCGCGTTTAAGGCTCCTGGGCCAGACCAGTTTCTCCCCAGAGTGTTGCGGGAGGTGCGCGACCAGGTGGCTCCCCACCTGGCTACAGTCTTCAACAAATCGTTGGAGATGAGCCAGGTGCCTGGTGACTGGAGGGAAGCCAACGTGACCCCTATCTTTAAGAAAGGGGATCACGAAAGTCCAGGGAACTATCATCCCATTAGTCTCACTTCAGTTGTAGGTAAATTACATTTTTAGAGGGGATAATAGCGGATAGGATCGTTGACCATTTGGATTCGTACAAGCTGCTTGGGGACTCCCAACATGGGTTTAGACGGCATAGGTCGTGTCTCACCAACTTGCTCGAGTTTTTCCAGACAAGATCTATGCTGCCTGAATCCATGTTGAGAATAAAAAATTAAATTGTTTGATTCGAGATGATTCACACTGCATTCTGTAATAATGGATTCCAACAGCTTGCCGACAATTGACGTTAAATTGATTGTGCAGTAATTACACAGATTTTGCTTATCTCTCTCTTTAAAGATTGGTGTTACATTTGCTAATTTCCAGTCAGTTGGAGAGAGAGAGAGAGAGAGAGAGAGAGAGAGAGAGAGAGAGAGAGAGAGAGAGAGAGAAGAGAGAGAGAGTGTGTGTGTGTGTGTGTGTGTGTGTTAAATCGCCAAACGTACGTGAAAGAACTAAATATATATACACCGACGTTCTGCGATTAAACCCACACATATATACACCACCACATGAAATTAAATCAGAATATCTCGCCTTGGTGGAAGTATACATAAATTGTAATTTATATTCCCGGTAGAAAATGGCCTCGTGAAGTAACTTTACCTCTTTTGTATAATTTGAGAGATGTTTGATATAAGACATGGATATTCGTTTCAACCTAACGAATCTATTTCAACGGAAACCTCATCCAAAAAGTTGGAAATTTTAGTTTGTCAAATACTACTAGAATTGCAACGTTATTTTGTTACAAAGAGGAACACGAAGCAAGTCTTCATTTAAATATTCATTTGATTTCATATAAAAGTTGATGAGGTGAAAGTTAGTATGCAAAATGTTGCTAGAACTTTTTTGGTAACTTGTTAGCGTAAACGAATGAATTGATACGAGAGACGTTACGAAATGAAATAGAACAATGTCTTCACAACGTATTCATTTTATTTAAAAGTGTAAACTCTCTCTCTCTCTCTCGAGTCGTCCAGACCGGCTGTTGGAGGTGCGGCGGTCACTGATGGGGCTGCGCCCTCCACTCCGGAGCTAATTGATAGGATAGCTGCAATGGAAAGGCGGTCCAGCGATGGACTGGACAGGGCTCGGGACCGCGGAGAAAGGGTAGAGGTGCAACCGGGGACTAGGGTACAAAATCAGTGTGAAGAATCGCCAGCGACCCACGTGGAATGCACGGAACCGCGGCGCAAGGTGGAGGGCGTAAAGAAGGGGCTGATAGAGAAGGGTGGGAAGGGGTCGATAGAGAAGGGTGGGAAGAGGTCGATAGAGAAGGGTGGGAAGGGGCCGAAAAAGAAAAAGGGTGGGAAGGGGCCTACTGATGGCCCAAAGAAACCGAAGGATGTAGCTACCGGTCGGGGTGGGTCGGCTGGTGTAACTGCGTCTATGGGTGGCGACGGGTTTCGAAAGGCCTCCGGCAAGAAGGCTGCGAAGCCGAAGCCTGAGACCCCAGTTGCCCCTGTCAGGACCTCCAACCGCTTTAGTCTCCTGTCTTCGAAGGAGGAAGACACCGTTTTGATTGGGGACTCGCAGATCAGGGGCCAGGAGAAGTACTTTGCTTCTGCAAACCGGGATGGGAGGAAGGTAAGGTGCTTACCTGGGCGGGGAACGGCGCACTTAAGGAAGGAGGTAGAGAAGGTGCGCGTGGCTAGTCGGAGGACTGCGATCGTTGTCCACGCTGGTGGCAACGACCTGTTCCTCAAAGGCAGTAGGGTAGGTCTTACAGAAGGGATCATCACCGAGATCATGTCTCTTGCGGATGATCTAAAACTGAAGACAGACAGGGGAATGTTAATGGGTATTTTACCGCGAATGAATGCCAGTGACCACGCGCTCAGTAAGGTCATTGGCATCAACGAAAGGGTGCAACACTTGTGCGTCCCGCTGGGCGTGAGGTTTATTGACCCGTTCGACGCATTTTCGGGTAGGTGGGACCTTTACCAGAGGGATGGTGTCCACCTCAATAACAAGGGTAAAGGCGTGCTAGGCGCGCTGCTCGACCGGCACCTATACAGAATGGTGAGGTCGAGTCCGGGGAGAGATGATGGGCCTCCACCGGGGAGGGATGATAATGAGCCGGTGGCGGACGTACCTTCAACTGAAGGGTGCATCCAGGTACAGGTGGGTGACCCTCCTTCCCCGTTGGAGGGGGCTCAGCCTCCTGCGGAAGTTGCCCCCTCGTTAGTGAGGGGCTCTTCAACTCCCGACAGCCCTGGCTGTTCGGGGAACGGGTCGTGCTAGGGGGCGGTCAGAATAGGGAAGGCTCCCTCCGTGCAATGCTTTTTGATGCTAGGTCGATTAGGAACAAGTTTTGCGAGCTACGGGCGCTCTTAGCATCAGAATACCAGGATATCGTTGCTATTACCGAGTCCTGGATTCATACTGAGCGTAGGGACTACGTTGGGGAGTTCGAGATTCCCGAGTATAGAATGTTTCACAAGGACCGCACCCGTGGGGAGGGGGGAGGGGTACTAATATACGTGAGGGACACGTTGAGTCCGGTTGACTGCCAGTTCCGATCTGAACGGGAGCTGCTTGGCGTCGATCTGAACCTGAGAAGGACGAACTATAGGTTAATCTTGGTGTACAGACCTCCGCATCTCCTCCTCGAGGAGGATACAGCCCTGTACACCGAACTCTGTAGCTTGCTAGGGGATAGGGTGTGCGTAGTTTTAGGAGACTTCAACTGTCGCGGCATAAACTGGGACAGGACTGCTGATGCCGAAGGGAGGAGGCTAGTTGACTTTGCTGATGAAAACTTCCTCACTCAGTGAGTCAATGAGCTTACACGAGGCGAAAGCGTTCTAGACTTAGTATTCACGACCGAAAATAATCTCGTCACTGGCCTCGCCGTTGGCGAATCGTTAGGCGGGAGTGATCACAGTCTGATTAGGGTCTGTGTCTGCGTCCCTCAGGTAAAGCATAGTAACTCGAAAGGCAATAAGCACGATCTACGACAGGCAGACTTTGTTGGCCTCCGGGATAGCGTAGATGAGATGGGGTTAGAGGTCGGCGGCGACATTGAGGGAGTGTGGAGTGCATTCCGGGACCAGTTTATGGTGCTGCAGTCTACTGCCATCTCAAAACCGGTCACGCCTGCTTTAACGCAGCCTAAGTGATTCAGTTGGGACATCGCTTCGGCTATCCGAAATTGGAAAGCTGCGTATAGGAGGGCGAACGCCAATCGTTCCCATGAGAACACTGAGGCGTATGTCCGCCTGTGCAGGGAAGTGAAGGCGAAGGTTAGGCTAGCGAAACGTAACGAAGAACTCCGGGTGGCAAGCCTCTGCAAGGGGAACCCTAAGGAATTCTTCAGTTATGTTAATATGATAGTAGAAAGCCCATTAGAAGCATGGTAGGTCTGTTAAAGGACCCCAGCGGCGCGCTGCGGACCTCCGACGCGGACATCGCTAATGTGCTGAATGAGTACTTTGCGGGAGTGTTCACCAGGGAGGACACCCGCGTCATCCCCGAGCCAGGCGTCAGGCACGAAGGTGCTGGCCTGGATATTGTTCGGTGTACCGCGACAGACATTGCCGTTAGAATAGACAAACTGAGCGCGTTTAAGGCTCCTGGGCCAGACCAGTTCCTCCCGAAACTCTTGCGGGAAGTGTGCAACCTGCTCGATTTTTTCCACGTCATGGGGAGTGAGTATGATAAGAGTAGGGCGATTGATATACTTTATCTCCACTTTGAGAAAGCCTTTGATAAGGTACCTCACCGACGGCTAATGGCCAAAGTCCGCGCGCTGGGTATCGATGGGGAAGTAGGTAGCTGGATTGGAAACTGGCTGAATAATAGACGGCAGAGGGTTGTAATTAAAGGGGCTACCTCGGGTTGGGCCTCGGTCACTAGCGGGGTTCCTCAGGGTTCCGTTTTCGGGTCACTGTTGTTTGTCATTTACGTAAATGATATCGACGCTGGCATCGTCAGTCGAATCGGCAAATTCGCCGATGATACCCAGCTTGGGGCCATTGTTGGGACGTACGAAGCGATCGAGCAACTGCGTGCAGACCAACGTAGAATAGGAGAATGGTCCGAAAAATGGCAAAAGCCGTTTAACTTGGGTAAATGTAAAGTGATGCACATTGGCTACGTCAATCCCAAGTCGGACTGCTCCATGTTGGGGAGTAATATCGAGGCCACTGATTTGGAAAAGGACTTGGGTGTGCTAATTAGCAGCGACCTTAAGTTTACGAAACAGTGCGTAGAGGTGGAAAAGAAAGCCCAGAAGCTGTTGACTTATATCAGGAGGCAATTTCGATTTCGGAACAAGGAGATTGTGCTCTCTCTGTACAATTCCCTGGTTCGGCCGCACCTGGAGTATGCTACGCAGTTCTGGTCGCCCACCCTCAGGAAAGATATTGAGAGGCTGGAGCGAGTCCAGGCGAGGGCCACAAAGTTAATCCCTTCCGTTAGGCATATGGGCCACAATCGACGCTTACACGCACTGAATTTGTTTTCGCTGGGAACTCGAAGGCTGCGCGGTCAACTCATCGCGGTTTTTAAGCGCTTACACGAGTTCAACGATGTCGATTTTAGAAGCATGTTTAGTTTAAATGATAACTCAACTCGCAACAATGGTTGGAAGTTGGATTTGAAACGGTTTAGCACTAGTGTGTGTGGGAATTACTTTACGTATAAGATCTGTGACACGTGGAACAGGCTACCTTCAGAAGTTGTGAACAGTTCCTCTGTGGATCAATTCAAGAAAAGATTAGACCGAATCTTACACACTATTTGAGGATGTAGGAATTTTTCCCTGGCACCCGTTGCCATTGGTACCTCCTCGGTATGGGCCGCAAGGCCTTTTGAGGTACTTCTTGCCCTTGTAACTCCTTGTAACTCTCTCTCTCTCTCTCTTTTATAAATATATGCCCACTATGAAAGTGTTCCTCAGTCACTTACAGTACATACTGCGAAATAAAACTGTACTATAAATACTGAATGTCATTCCAGACCATCTTTAAGGACGCAGATAAATTTATGTTACTCTGTAAAATATGGACTCGAAAAAAATAAAGAACATTTATCGTAAAATCATGTTGAAAAATCGTATGAACACCTTTTTATTTGAAAACAATCTCAGTTCTCTTGGGAATATACTTTCATACAATCTTTGCAGAATTTCATTTATTCGCGTATCGCTCAGTTCTTCCTCCATGCACCTTTTTTTTCTAAGGCATAAACGTCCACTGGATCGATAGCTACCAAATTTTGACTCGTGACACCGGAGAACTATTCTCCATTGCCAGTTCACATTTTATGTTGATTGGCATATTTAGAGCGCTTCTCCTTATCACGTTTGCTGAGGTATATAGTCTCTTTCTTGTTATACACACGTCGGGTAGTCTTTTCCTCAACAAGGATCTCCAAAGGAATAAAAGACCTGCTTGTTTATCTGAACATTCTCATATAGTTTTTGCGTTACTCATCTGCTATACAAATTTTCTTCTATATCTCTCTCACTGACACAATCTTCGGATATTGTTCACTTTTCTGTGAAAGTTCCCGAGGTCGCTCGCATCTTCTTCTGCCCGCAACCGATCCAGTTTCCGCCGTTCCCTTAATAATTTTCTGAGTGCCATGCCCTGAAAATCCAGTTATGCGGGCCATTTGCTTCCCATGTGACACAAAGCGATTCTGTATGTCTATCAGATGTCAAGATCGTTGCCGTTCCAACATCAGTATCTCTGTGCTTTTACACAATGATATATATATATATAATATATATATATATATATATATATATATATATAGTGTGTGTGTGTGTGTGTGTGAAAGTATGATACGCTGAAAGAAATTGCAGATGGAAAAGGCAATGTTTAGTTATAATCCTTTAAACTTCTTCAGAGCAGCTACAGAAAAATTGAGACATGATTTTTTTTTTATTTATTTCATTTATCTGCGAACATAATACAATTTTCAAACACACACACACACACACACACACACAAACTTGTATGCAGCTTCGCATAAATGAAGTACCGACTTTTTAAATTCATATATCTAAAATCCTAATTTATCAAATCAAATCAAACCAAACCAAACCTTAGTGCCATCGAATCGAGAAGGGCGTGATAAATGTTTTGGGAGCAACTGTGAGCTCTAAGAGTGTTTTCTATTAAGTCAATAAATAGTGAGATACTAATCTAACCTATTCTAACCTAACCAAACTTTAACTAACCTAATCTAGCTTAAGTTAACCTAATCCGGACTAATATATCTTTCTTACGGCAATAATTACCCTACTTTATCGGAGAAATATCACATACTGGACTCACTTATGTACACACACACACACACACACACGCCATCGTAACTTGCATAGTTGTGGCATTAAAGCGAAATTGTAATACAATACAATCCTATTATTATTATTAATAATAAATACACCCAAACTCAGTCTTTCTATTATTATTAATTAATACACCCAAGCTTAGTTTTTCTATTATTATTAATAATTAATACACCCAAGCTCACTTCTAATTTTTTTTCTTTCATATCCTCTTGACAACACACGATATAATATTAATAAAATAAATTAAATATATTTAATATCTATAAAGCCTCGATTGCTTTCAACTTCCTGTTATATTATTTAAAATTGCAAACTTTGTCGTAATTATTTTTGTCTCGTGAGTTTTATGACATTTTAAATACACTGAAATCATTTAAAATTTATAATACGTGAAATAATATTTTTATTTCTTGAAAAATGTCAACAGTTCATTTGGGTTCGTTCATTTCCTTCGTAACGGTAAAGGTCACGTGACGGAGAGGCCCTAATACGGCTTTACGCAGAATCCGAATCACGGGTCGCGACATTATCCCAAATCAGAGGACGGTTCGATCATCCAACTACTGAACAAAGTTCCTTAACCTCGTTGATCTGACGGGTAGCAGCGTCGCGACGTGACCACGACGTAGGCCCTGAAAACTGCCAATAGAATTTCCTGAAAAGTTTGGTTTTATTTTTTCATTAACTCTCATCGGCTTCAGATGGATCATAATTTTCGCCAAAATAATAAGAACTTGCTGCCTATGTCTCATATTGTATCATTCTTCCATATATATTTTTCCTCGTAAGGATTCCCCTTTAGAGGTATAGGGGTTCAAATTCCACGTAAAGCTGTGGGTCACATCTATCATATGACCGCAGATGTTATGAAGGAAGTTAAACAACCGGAGACATAATTATTATTAGTTCCTAAAATGACTCGTAACAACTGCGCTTATATGGGATCATCACTATTACTAAATGCTTGATTTTGCGAGACTACGAAATAAAATCGTCAGCACCCGTGGCTCAGTGGGTAACACCGTTTCCCTATTAGCAAAGTGAAGACAATGTGGTCAGGGGTTCGAATCCCGATGATGCTGATAATTATAATACAAGAATTAGAGCAATGGGCCGCATTAATTGGCCTGAGCGCTGTGACAGTTTCTGGTCCCCGTTACTGATTTATTATTGAGAAATAAAATCAACCCAGAAATTGCGGAAGAACAATGTGGTTTCGTGGAATAAGAAGGGACAAGCAATGGAATCTTTATCTTAAGGAACATAACGGAAGCCATTAAAGTATGATACATAAGGAAATTTAGATCTGTTTCTTAGATTACGTTAAGGCTTTCGATAAAGCGAGGCCTGAGGGACTTCAAAATGCTAGTGACATTGGATATTGACGGGAATGACATTGGATATTGACGGGAAAGACCCGTGTTTGATCAGAAATCTTTATTAGTAACAGAAAGCTGCAATAAGACTGACAGAAGATATTAGCGAGTGGAAACGGATAAAGAGAGGCGTGCGGCAGGGGTGTACTTTCTCACCCGCGCTATTCTCTCAAGACAATGAAATCTCTTAAGAAAAATACAAGGAATGCAGGGGTTGAAGATTGAGGGACATAACATCAATAACCTCAAGTATGCAGGTGATATAGTGCTCGTCGCAGAGACAGAAAATACACTTCAAGAGATTTTAGACAATGATTTCTTGGAAAGTGAGAAGAGAGGTCTGTTCTTGAACTGCAAAAAAAAAAAAAAGATATGTATAGTAATCACAAACAGGCACACCATACCAACAAGCAGATTCAAAATCAAAGATGTGAAACACTTTAACTATTCGGGTAGCCTGATAACTTCAGATGAAAAATGAACAATGAAATAAAAAGGAGAATAGCTTTAGCAAAGGAGACAGTTCAGAAACTGGGGAACATCTTAAAGAATAAGCGCATATACAAATGGTCACACGGCATAGAGTTTTACAGAGCTTTGAGTGGTCAGTATTACTGTATGGGAGTGAGACGTAGATTATCAGCATTCTTGCAGAACAAAGTTTGAAAGTGCGGAAATGTGGCTTTTGTGGCGCATGCTTCAAATATCATGGACTAATAGTGACCAACGGCGAAGTACTGAGAAGAGCTGGAGTAAGAAGTATATTAAAGAATTTGAAGAGACAAATGCGGTTCTTGGGGCACGTAGTGAGACGGGAGGACTTGAAGAACCTAGCGTTAATAGGGAAGATAGAAGGCAAACGGGCATCAGGACGACAAAAGCAGAAATGTGTTGAAAACATCATGAGGCGGACTAACATTGGACAGAGGGAGACGAAGGTCTTGCGTGCAACCAAGGAAAGAGAAAGAGCGAAAACCATGATCGCTAACGCTTGCAACGGACACGGCCCCTAACTGGTTGACTAATAGCCAAAGTCATATAACACAGGTGACCTACAGCTTAACGTGGAATCCGAACCACAGGTCGTTACATCAACCAAACGCAAAGGACGGTCGCTCGCTGCAAATACACGACGCAGCATCATCATCATCATCTGCATTTTTTGGAAAACTATTTGTTTCTGAACGACGAAAAGATAAGAAGCAAAAATTCTATAAAATGTTTATAATTTAAGATATATTATTATGATATTAAAACATATATAATCGAATTACAGCATCATTTCATGCAAATTCAAATAGTGAGAAATGTCAAAACCATCAGTAATGTTTGTATCGCATTCTACGTACAAAAAAATTAATTACACACACACACACACACACACACACACACACACGCTTCAACATAAAATAACATAAAAAGAAGTTTGTGAACTCAATTCATTAGACTTTGAAAAACTTATCCTCTAATGATGGTTGTTACTGAAAGCCTAGGTAAGTTTAATTTTATTTTCCTTTTGCTTATTAGTTTTGAGACAGATTCGTGATGATCTTCCAAAGTGTGATATTATTTTTTGCAATAAAAAGAGAAACAAGACGAAGCGTACTGTACATTTAACTTTAAACAGATGCAAATTCACTTATGGAATGTGTTTAATCAAAAGTTCACGAAACAATAAAACCAACTTCTAAAGGCAACTTCTGACTCGGCAACACACTCACAATTTATATATTTATATTATATATATATATATATATATATATATATATATATATATATATATGGGAATGAACTCAGAATGGTCCCCTGATTTTTTTATGATACACACAGACAGTGCATCATGAAAAAGAAAAACTATGGTATTTGTCATTTACCATTACTTATTCGGACTATAGTGGATTTAATTATCCCAGAAGAGTTCCTTGTTCCATGCACTGTCTGTGTGTATCATATATATATATATATATATATATACCGTACATATATATATATATATATATATATAATATATATATATATATATATATATATATATATATAATCATGCGGGTTGCTTCTACAGAGCTTCAATTTAATATTTAGGAGAAATCCAATGACAAGGAGAAATGTAAATGCCATGAAAAGTCTTCTTTAATGCGCAACGTTTCGAGCAATACGCTCATCTTCAGGCTGTTTAATAACAATGTGAAATTAAAATCAATATTGAATGAAAAACAAAACAGAAAATTTCTATAACCTATTCGTAAAGACAAATTTTAAAAGACTGAGAAAAGAGGGTTAAATTCTAAGTTATACAGATTTACATATAAAAATTAAGAAGTTATTTTTAAATACATATAGTAAATGTGAAATTAATACACTGGAAAAATTAACAATAGTACACTGGAACAATGGAACTATCTACCTTACACTGCAGTATCCGAGGCTGACTAATTTGAGCAGAGACAAGAACGGGAAACACGAGAGATGGCGAGGGCGATTGGGGAAGGAGGGATTATAAGGAATTGGGGAAGGAGGAGGGATCATAGCAAATTGAGAGGGACGGCAGATGAGTCAACATTCAGACTAGGGGACCTCCTTGGTAAAAACTTCGATTCAAAAAAGTTTTTTGTCAGTTTTGATGTAAAGTCACTTTTCACAAATGTACCTGTATCTGAAACTATTGCCATTATTTTAGATAGGGTTTTTAGCTCAGTTGATAATTTCCATGGTTTTTCATTGTCTCATTTTAAGGAACTTTTAGAATTGGTCTTCAAACAATGCTATTTCACTTTCAACAATAAGGTTTACCAACAAATTGATGGGGTAGGGATGGGATCACCAGTCGGACCGTTAGCAGCTGACTTTTTTATGACTCATTTAGAAAGTGTAATTTTTAGACAATCTCCCACTCATCTCAAGCCAATTTTCTATCGACGCTTCGTTGATGATTCGATAGCAGTCTTTGATAATGCGGTACAAGCGCAACAATTCTTTAACTTCCTAAATTCTTTGCACCCCAATATAACGTATACAATGGAAACTGAGCAAAATGGCTCCCTCCCCTTCTTAGATCTTTTAATTTCGAAAAACGGTGATTCTATTACTACATCAGTTTACAGGAAACCCACTTTCACTGGTTTGGGCATGAATTTTTTTAGTTTTACTGATTTCAACTATAAGATGTCTTGTATTAAAACTCTCCTGTTCAGAGGATATAATTTGACCTCTAATTTTACCTTACTTAATGATGAATTTAATAATCTAAGATCATACTTTACTAATAATAGTTTTCCTGTTCAATATGTAGACAAACTAATTAGATCCTTCTTAAATAATGTTTATAGCCCTCAACTTCCATGTATTACAGTGCCGAAGGATATAAAATATTTCTTGGTACCTGAAATGGGTCCTTTGAATAAGGAATTTAAGCTTAAATTTACAAAATTGTTTAGGAAATTTTTTTATCATACTGATTTCCGCATCATATTTATTAATAAAACGTCTTTAGGTAGCTTTTTCTCAGCGAAGGATCGAACCCCTGACTCGTTGCGTAGCGGTGTTGTATATTTATTTACCTGCCCCAGGTGTCTCCTTGGGAATTACATCGGCAGCACTGTTCGCTCTCTCAGCTAGGTAGATTTTATTCGCATATGGGAATAAGTGGCCGAACAGGTAAATTTTAAAAACTAAAGAAGCCTCGAGTATTCGTGAACACAGCATTAAATGTAAAATTGATGTCACTTTAGACAATTTTAAAATTCTTGGTTGTAATACTTGTCCCAACTCACTAAGAATTCTAGAATCGCTTTTCATTAAAGCATTGTCCCCTAGTCTGAATGTTGACTCATCTGCCGTCCCTCTCAATTTGCTATGATCCCTCCTCCTTCCCCAATTCCTTATAATCCCTCCTTCCCCAATCGCCCTCGCCATCTCTCGTGTTTCCCGTTCTTGTCTCTGCTCAAATTAGTCAGCCTCGGATACTGCAGTGTAAGGTAGATAGTTCCATTGTTCCAGTGTACTATTGTTAATTTTTCCAGTGTATTAATTTCACATTTACTATATGTATTTAAAAATAACTTCTTAATTTTTATATGTAAATCTGTATAACTTAGAATTTAACCCTCTTTTCTCAGTCTTTTAAAATTTGTCTTTACGAATAGGTTATAGAAATTTTCTGTTTTGTTTTTCATTCAATATTGATTTTAATTTCACATTGTTATTAAACAGCCTGAAGATGAGCGTATTGCTCGAAACGTTGCGCATTAAAGAAGACTTTTCATGGCATTTACATTTCTCCTTGTCATTGGATTTCTCCTAAATATTATATATATATATATATATATATATATATATATATATATATACAGTATATATATTACAGAGTTACAAAGTTTCTTTATTAATAAAGCTAGATATGAAGGTCCATTCCAGGTTATCTCATGATGATGAAGAAGTTCGGAACTCATCATGTAATTTTGGGCATATTGTGGCCATTTACAAACCTCTCATCCTTCCACAATAATCGTGCCAAGTCTCATGGGCGTGAGTTAATCCATTAATGTTTTATTGTATGAAAGAGTGGCACAGTTTAAGAATCACCCTGTACAATGAATATGTAGATATATTCTGTATCTAGCCAGAAAATTTTATTTTATTACTAGCAATGAGTTTGAACGAACCCGCACTCAAAGCACAAATAGCTTCCCTTAAAATTGATACTCGAGTGTGTTGACTTCCAAGATTTGCCACCAAACTTCTCGTTTCTATTCCAATGGGCTATTTGCTGAGAACTCCCTAGAACTTGAAACCAGACTTAAAAAAGAATACTGGGCTACTCCCCTGGTGTAACTATAACCCTCCTAGTGTTATGGTATCCACCCGCATTAAGAGGCAGAAAGAACGAACATGCAGAGAGAGAGAGAGAGAGAGAATCAGAATATCCTTCATCAACTGACTGTTAAAAAAAGGAAGAAAAAAAATAAAAAAATACATCAAATATGCAAAATTAGGCAACATCTTTCAACGACTCTTCCATAAGAGCCGAAAAAGGCCAAGAGATATTTGCCAAAGGTCACCCAGTTGTGGAAATAACGACAGACGATTGAATCCTATAAAAACGGCACTCTCTCAACTTGCCTAAATTAACCTAACCTAACTTAACCACAAGGGAAGTTTTAATAAATTTTTTTCCTTTACCCTCCTCAACTCACTTAGCTATTTTCTCCATTATATAATCATCATAAACATCGATTTATTGAAGCTTTTGACTTCCTCGAAGACCACAACAATAATGCAGCCCAGAAAGTATACCAAGAATGCAAATATTTTACTGGACGTCACGGCGTTTTACCAAAAACTATATTCTCTTTCAAAGAATAATATATATATATATATATATATATATATATTAATATGCAAGATAAGTATTCCATGAATATTTTCTATATCCGGTTTTGACATGCAGTAAATTCCGTTCAAATTAAACTATAATTTTTTTTATTATTTCAGTAAACAAATGTTTAACGAATACATCCGAGAAATTTCAACTTAAAAAAAAAATGTATTATAAAAAATTTATTTACATAGATATTGAAAAAAAAAAACCTTTTACGGTTGTCAGTTGCATACTATCGTTTACGTGGGTATTTTACGTAATACAGAATATTATATACAGGGTGTCCCATAAGTCCGGCATCAGGAAAAATAATAAAAAAGGCAAAACAAAAGCTTTTAGTTACAGAACGTGCTCAATATGTCCACCATTGTTTTCAATACACAAATTCAGACGTGATACCCAGTCAGCAAGCACCGGTGAATGATGTCAGGAGTAATGGTGTTACATGCCCCAATAATGCGCTGCCGCAAATGTTCAACACTCCTAATTTTCTCAGCGTATACCAGCGCTTTCAAGTGGCCCCAGAGATAAAAATCTAGTGGCGTGAGATCCGGGCTTCTAGCTGGCCATTCCACAGGCCCTCGACGTCCTATCCAATGACCAGGGAATTGTTGGTACAGGTATTCCCTTACTTGGGTGCTGTAATGTGCGGGAGCGCCGTCTTGCTGGAACCATGTTGGGAAATTTCCTTCTTCGTTCAAGACACTGGGAAATGTTTCTTCCTTGAGCATACGTAGGTAGGTGCCTCCAGTGACATGTTCATCGTAAAAGAGGGGGCCTATGATGCGATCCTTCCAAATGCGACACCATGCCATCACCCGAAATGCACCTTGTTCCTTTGAAGAGGTATACCAGTGAGGGTTGTTTTGAGATCAGTAGCGGGTGTTCTGTCGATTTATCTCACCATTTCCATAAAAAACAGCCTCGTCACTGAACAGAATGGTGGACGGGAAATTGGCATGCATCCCGAGCATATTGTTCCGTAGCCCATTCACAAAATTCCATCCGCCGGTCGAGATCATCTTCGCTTAATTTCTGTAGGATCTGAAGTATATATGGATGCCATTTGTGAGCCTGAAGAATGCGATGGATGCTACTTTTCGACACTCCTGTCTCAGCGGACAATCGCCGAAGAGACTTATTGGGACTTCTATTAAAATGAGCCAGGATAGCAGTCGCTGTATCATCGTCAGTGGACCTCCTTGAAGGTCCACTGCGTGGTTTATCTTCTATGGATCCTGTTTCCTTAACTTTGCAACAAGTCTGCTAACACAACTCTGTGTTATTGGCTCGTGGTCTGGATGCAGTCTGTTAAATTCTTTGACTCCGATTTCCTATGAGTAGAATTATCTGGATTCGTTCTTCCTTGCTCACAGACATTATGGCCTGTAGAAAGAGAAAAATATGAATTATGGTTTGTAGAAATAGAAAAATATGAATTTCTCCTATGATGCCGGACTTATGGGACACCCTGTAGTATATACCTTTCGTTAAATACAGTCGTGGCCATAAGTTTATAATCAAACGCAGTTTTAAGGAATTACTGTTATATTCTGGGTTTAAAATTTAGGACAAACGCCCTTGGCATCATTATTGCCTAACCTATTTATACTGAACCTACATTTACAAAGTCAACTAAACTATTTCTCTACAAAATTTCGAGAGAAATTCCAATCTAATTTTTGTTTTATGGCGTAAAGTGCAATACGCCCCATATATTTTAGTACCATATAATTTAGTAGCGCACAATTATTAGACGTATATTTTCAATTATTCGTCGAATTTAACGTAAATCAAATTTGTAAATTTGTAAATTTGTCTAATTTAACGCGTTTCACACGCGATGACGATCGATCGGTAAATGAACATGTCGGTTGTAATAAATGTCGATCAGAAGGGAAGATAACACGAAATCGTGAATTTTAATTTAGATGGAAATTGAAATACGATTCGTAAGCTAAAACTTAACTTATTAATTACAACTGATAAAGACACTTATTCCTACCATCTCGCTTAAAATATTTGCTATAAGACGAATATAAAATACAGGAAAGGTCGCACGTAAACTCGTACCAATTCCGTGCGTTGGTCTCTCTCTTCACACGAAGGTCGAGTTGATGATCCCGCCTCTACGCCCTGGCTTGGAGGTGCGAGTTGCTCTCTTGCGTTCTCCATCGCACATAGCCAGGTATACCCTGCTCATCTGCTAGGGCGGGTCGTACTCAGTTGACAACATGAATCTGAAGGAAATCCTACCATCAGGGGTGTCTAGATTATGTGTTTTTACATGGGGAATTCAAATATGAGCTTATTTTTTGGATAGGATAACTCTAACCTACATCATTTTGTATTTCTAAATTGCCAATTTTACCCTTTTGAACCCCTTTATAATATATTAAAAGATATAAGGTAAATCATTTATATTGACAAGGCCAAATCAACTTTACATATATTTATTAATAGGTGAACTGCATGTATATCACTGGATATAATTACAAAGATCATTCTCCTGACATCTTGAACTTTGCCAGGTTGCACAAATCCTGCTTTGATTCAGACTTGGACATCAGCTTCCTGCTGGTCTCCTGAGCCCTGATCCCTCCATCCCTCTTTTCCTGTGAGAAGTACTTAGCAGAAGCCTCAGTCACATTTTAACAACCCTCTCAATGCTTTGTGTGTGGCAAGGCCAGTTGCGCACCTCCATGGGGGTGTTGATGAAGTTTTTCACCTCTGAGGTGCTTAGAGAGCAGGTGAGAGGTGGCTCTGACACACCTTCTGACCAGCTGATCAAGTCACCGATGCTGGAAGCATCACAATTGATGTCAGGTGTCCTTCTGCTCCTAACAGAGGAGTCCCCCAGCTGAGTGTCCGGGTCCCCCTCTCCCCTGATGGCCAGGATTCTCTCCACCCCTTCAATCCTCTCCTGATCCTCAGAGCAGAGTAGTGTTTGGAGGATGACTTCACTGTGGGCATACCAAGCAGATCTTCTCACAGTTGGCATCACAATATCCAGCACCTCCTTTCTCTGGGACTTGAGGCAGTCCAGCTGAAAGAGGATGTGCCTAGGCCCTTCGATCCAGGAGTGCTTGACCTTCACGTTGAACCAACATGGGTAATACACTCCAATGATGAATTCCACAATGAATTGCAGAATCTTCAGGTTCTTTCCTTTAAGTCCGTGCTTTGACACCCAGAGCCTGAGAAGTCTGTTCGCTGTGGTGAGCCAGCGGCTGTGGTTTACTGGTTCCTATCACTAACAGAGCCAGCCCTGCAGGAAGTACTCCATCCCTGACTGCACAGACAATTTTATAGCCATAGTATTGATCAGTTGAGAGATCTTGAATGACCTTGTCAGGAAGCTTGATCAGTGGAGGGCCAACAGAGATTCGGGTGAAGTTTGGATTGATATCAAAGTCTGTAGCAGAATCAAGGAGCTTTCCTATTGGCCCGGATAATTTTTTGTCTGACAGAGTAGGGCCATCAAGGTCAACAATGAGATGGCGCAGGGGAAGTTCAACAGTGTGCAGGTTGCACACCAACCAGACCAGCTTTCTCCCCAGGTGCAGCTCCAGCTTCCGCATTACTCCAGCTTTCACACCAGTGTTGACATTTGTTGAGTCTCCTCCAATGGCCAACAAGGTCTTATCATAACCCCTCTCTTTCAGCCAGGCAAACAGGACCTTAGCAATCTTCTCCGCATGTGACTCCTCTTTAGTTGCTTTCTCTGGGGTAAAGTGGAACAGATAGTAGCTGCCAGGCTCACTAACAACACTATAGTGTTCTTCCTTGATCTTTGCGGGAAAAGATTGGTCACTGCCCTCAGCTTCCATCATCACATTGGTCAGGTCAATCCGCCCATCAAAGAGGATGCAAGAGATCCCCCCCTCCTCCCTGCACTTCTTCTCGAACTGTTCCCCCAGCTCTCTCATCAACTTCTCCTGTGCTCTCTTGACCTTGCTCTTATCAACACTTTACTTGTATTGTCTTCTGTGATGATTCCTGCGTCAATCAGAGCTGCTGTTGCTATCGCTGCAGTTGGCCTCAGCCCTATGCCATACCTTACACTAGCAAGGGCAATGTTTTGAATCTCATCATAGTTTTTCTGTACCTTTGCCGAAGCTGCTGGCTCAGGGTCAGTTTGAGGGAAGAGCTCAACTTCAGGAACAAACTCATCTTCATCACCACTTCTCTCCAATTCCAGATCCTCATCACCATCTGCCAAAACTCTCTTAACATCCTTCCTGGCTGCCTTCTCTGCTACTGCAGCACTTTCCTCCTTGCTCCTTCTCCTTTTCTCTGCCTTCCTTTCTATCCACTGCCTTCAATGTCCTCACCTGTCTCTTGTGCTCTGGTAGATCAGGACCCCATATTTGGTGGGGTCCCTTACTTCCAACCTTCTCTTTCTGTCCCTTGATGTAGGCAAGATCTTTCACACGAATCTTTTTCTCTCTGCTGCAGGAACAGTTAATGTGGGCTTGGATAACACAGCCCTCACAGCCTCCCCCCTCACAACTGGTAATCTGACACTTGCAAGTCAAAATATCAAAGAACTTGTCTAACTTGACAATGAACCTCTCTTTGGCATCAAGTTTGCCCTTCCCAAGAGAAAACTTCACTGCCTGATTCCAGACCTCCTTGAGCTTGGACATGATGGTCACTTTTTCATTGATAACAGGTGGCTTGGAAAGAGCATTAGCTTTGCTCCACTGACAAATCAGACCAGGGTAGATGTCACTCACCAGCTTGTCCACTGGGTAGTTCCTCCTGTCATCTTCACTTTGCTTCCTCAAGTAGATGCCATACCTCAGGATATCCCTCACAGTTGGCAGTTCAGACACCAACAGCTCCCGGCCAGTGCCAACAAGATTACTCAGATGAGAACTTGATTTCGTCCTTGTTCTGACTTGAGCCATTTTCTTAATGAGTTCACACTGAAATAAAAACAATAATACAACAGTTAAGTATCCACTACAGACAGGTATTAACTCTTTTCAGCGCAAAATTCTTGGTTAAAAAAAGAGCTGAAATGGGCAAGAACAAATTTATCTGCAAATGCTAAACACATTATGCTTTTTTGGTTTCAAAATGTTATAAAATGCTAATTTATCTGTTGTCTGTAATGCAAATAATTTGTTCATGTACTCTAAAAAAACTAAAGAAATACATCCTAAAAATATTCTTTAGAACATTGAAATAGGCCTCATACTGCTCAGTTGTACTAAAAATGAACCACCTAATTTTAGCTCAAATCAAAGTTGTTAATTAAATTTTGCTCAATGTATCACTATAATATGCGTAGAAATAGCTTTTTCTAAAATATAACAGAATAATACTCACATGTGAACAGTAACAAAAAAAATATCAGTAGATAATCACTAAATCTATCCCCTCACTGCAAGCCGTGGTGGTAAAATAGCTTCATAAATCATGAGTCACTTCAAATATTTCACAAAACGTTTTCGAATGTTCTGAAACGTTACATTCTAGCCTCTGAGAAAGGTGGCTCAGAAAATGGCCTTATGCGCGCCAGAAAACCGTCAAAATATTTCATATACCAAACTGTATGATAATTACAATTAAGTGGAATGGCACACCTTTTTATTTGAGTATTTAAATATTATTATTATTATATGAATTACATTATATGTGTTTATATGAATTAGTTAGAACAATGCTCTATGAGAGATAACGTGAGCAGCCATGATAGAAAACGTGACAAGACATATTCTGGGGTAACTACAATAGTAAAATAATCAACAATTTAATAATAATCAACTGCAAAATGATGTAGGTTAGGGTTATCAGAATTAAATATTTTCTTCAGAATTGTGTTCTATACACCAAAATATGTCATTTGAACACCCCTCTCCATTGATTTAAAAAAAATGCATAGTATGACCCGCCCTAATCTGATACCGCGTTTTTGTTTTTCCTTTTCGCGTAATTATAGAAGTATTTTGGGTTTTCTTTTATTACTTCTACCGCATTTTCCTCTTCCCTCTGTATGGCCCTTAATCAGGGTTTTTATTTCACTATCGATACTCTCCAGTTTTTCTTGTATTACTTCCCTGGTATTGTTTTTTTCTGCAATTAATTAACTTCGCGGCTACAATTCCTCTTTCCTTTTGGCTGTGCTTTCGGAACATATTTTTCTAAAATTTCCACCGTCTTTTTTTCCAAAGTTGTTAGCACTTCTTCGGTTGCTTTATTCCCAAAAACTGTTTTTCACTCTATTTGGGCCACGTGTGTATATATATATATATATATAGTTGTAGCACCATTCTCTTCCCCTTCGTCAGTATTTCCTGCAGCGACTCCTTCTGCCTTCACAAGAAACCCATTGTTCCATCGATGCTGCTTTCGCCACTTCACATAAGGCCTTCTTTGTTTGTCAACACACCCGCGACCAAGATGACGTCACATCGTACCTTGAGTCGAAATGTCTCGCAGGTTTTGACCCTCAGTTAAGCTGGCGCTATTTGGGATACCAAACCTAATCCAACAGGTCTCTCCACGCCCTTGTACCACTCCTCTTCAACCATAAAGACTAAATTTATTCGTACGCTATTATTATACAGTCAATTCATCATCCGAACGTCATTTATATACCAGATATTTGTTCTTCAATACAATTACCATTTAATTTCGATAATTCACTTAGCATTTGTAATTGCCAATTCATTTCAAGCATCATAAGGTTAACGACTGTAATTATATCATTTACTTGTTTGTTTAATTAAAGGAAAATCTACGAAGCCTATTAAACTCCTTTAATGACATTTATTTTATTTGCTCGAAAGGTCAATGGTAACCTCAAGCCTCAAACAATCATTAATTACGGTAATTATTTTAATTACATTATTATAGGGGCAACTGTCAATTGGTTAATATATACTGTAATATATATATACAGGGTGGGCCGTAAGTTTCCATACATAGGAAAAATAAACATTTTTTTATGGACAACCATTTTTATTTATATAATATGCTCTACATGGTTGCCATTGTTTTGAAAACACATTTCAATACGTGTTCCCCACTGTCGATGAACACGCATTAGCACAGTTGACGTTATGCTTGTAATGGCGTTGGTGATACGTTCCTTTAGATGATTTATGTCTCGTATCTTTTCCTGATACACCATGGCCTTCAAGTGCCCCCAAAGATAGAAATCAAGGGGGGTGAGATCTGGGGATCTGGGAGGCCACTCCACAGGACCACGCCGACCAATCCAAGCATCCGGAAACTGCTGATCCAAATACCGACGCACGTGAAGACCATAATGAGGTGGAGCTCCATCTTGCTGGAAGTAAACTGGGAAGTTACCTTCCTCGTTTAGCAGGGATGGGAAAATCTCTTCTTGCAACATGTTAAGATACCTTTCGGCATTAAGATTTCCACTGACAAAAAAAATTGGTCCAATAATTCTGTCACCCCATATCCCGGCCCACACCATCACTTTACCGGCACCTTGCATCTTCGTCGGACTCAGCCAGTTAGGGTTAGCATTACTCCAATAACGTATGTTTTGCCGATTAACCTCTCCATTGACGTAAAAATTTGCTTCATCAGTAAACAAGATCTTACGTCAAACGCATATTCTTAGGGTATCTGAAACATAAAAACAAACGTTTAATTTTTCCTATGTATGGAAACTTACGGCCCACCCTGTATATATATATATATATATATATATATATATATGGTGTACCCTGCAAGGGGGTTCTAAGCTCGTGCTCTTGAGTGCTCTTTGTGCTCGTTTGTACGTGCTTGTTCCTGGAGGTTTCACGTGCGCCCTCCCGGCCCTAGCACCCAAGGATGATGGGGCTCGACCCTGCAGTCCTTGTCATCCTTGGTCTTTTTCCACTTCGACTGTCCCCTCCACCCTTTCTTTTTCCTCTGTCTTTCCTCTCACTTTTTCTTTGTTTTTCCGCTGAGATATGCCCTTTAAATAGAGGCGAATCGGTTCTTCCCGAACTAAAAAAAAAAAAAAATATATATGGTGTCATTTATTCACGTTCTTACTTCAATTGACAAAAGTAAAAACGTTCCAGTTTTCAATCAACAAAATGCGAATTGCTCGAGTTCTGTCATTCAAAAGCCAAAAAACTAAATGAAATACTTTTCTCTTTCGACGCACCTGATTTTTTCTCGTCACTTTTTGCAATAATTATTCAACGAAAACATTCCTTCCTCTATTTAATAACATATATATATATATGTGCGTGTATGTATATATATTATATAATACACACAGACCGTGCATGGAACAAGGAACTCTCCTGGGAAAATTAAATCCACTATATATACACAGGGTGGGCCGAAAGTCTGGATCCATAGGAAAATATTTATTTTAATACATAAATTACAACAAATGGTAAATACTTAAAATGAATATCAACTTTAACTCGTAAATGCGTATCCGTGATCAGGGCCGGATTAACCATTAAGCAAAATAAGCCCGTGCTTAGGGCATCAAGGGAAGGGGGGCACCACAGAAATTTTCCATTGTCGGATTTACCATGGATTTATTATACTATTATAATCGCGGCTTATAGCCTATAAGCTGTTGAAAACTGAATTATATATATTCATATATAGTATTTATTTTTTTTATGTGTGCCATAAGTTCAGTGCAAAAAAAAATGTAAAAACAAGATTCAGTCATGCTGAACTTTATAAAATAATTGTAGAAGACAATATTGAGTGTGCCTTCCCAAATGTAGAAATTGCCTTTCGTATATTTTTAACATTAATGGTCACAAATTGCTCAGCTGAGCGTTCATTTTCTCAGTTGAAGTATATTAAAAATACCAACAGAACAACTATGCAACAAGGCAGGCTGGATGCCTTATCTCTACTAAGTATAGAAGCAGATGTGTTACGTAAGATTAGTTTTGAGGATCTGATCAAAGACTTTGCAATTAAAAAAAAGTAGGAGAAAACTCTTCAAATATAAATGAAGTGGAAGTATACAAAAATAAACATTATTTTCCATCTTACTGTAAGTTTTGTCTCATTTCAAAAAATAAAATTTTATTTTATGGTTTATTTTTGTTTATATTTTGAATTACATATATATGGGGCACCAAAATCTTTTAAGTGCTTAGGGCCTCTAAAGGTCTTAATCCGGCCCTGTCCGTGATACTGTACAGTGGTTCGTACTCCAGTATAAACAACAAATTATAACAAATGCTCAAATTGGCGGCCTCTGACATCGAGACACTTAGGGATGGAATTTATGATTTTTAATAATTCTTCGAATTGACGTTCTCGAGATGCGTGTTTCATTTGATAATCTTCTTGTTGACTTTACTGGACTATTCGTTAAAGTTTCACATACCATTGCAGAGGTATTTTCATCAGTTGCAGTTTTTGGACGACCAGAACGCCGTCGATCATGTACACTTCCTGTTTCTTTGAAACGTTTAAACAACTTGCTAACAGTCGCGTGTGTTACTGGATGCTTATCAGGATGATTTCTATTGAATTCGGTAGCAACTTCTCTGTGTGTAGCGCCCTGTCTTGCGTACAAGAGCACAAGTTCTACCCGGTCTTCTGTTGTTAGATTCGAAGCCATTTCTGGGCTGAAATAAAAAAAGTATTTGAGTATTTATACTGGAGTACGAACTACTGTACAGTATCACGGATACCCATTTACGAGTTAAAGTTGATATTCATTTTAAGTATTTACCATTTGTTGTAATTTATGTATTAAAATAAATATTTTCCTATGGATCCAGACTTTCGGCCCACCCTGTATATACATATATATATATATATATATATATATATGTGCAATGTCATCTTAAATACTCCAATCAGAGAGCTGACATTAGTTTCAAAATGAAAGATGAAGCAATAAAGGGAGTACAAGAGTTTAAGTACTTCGATCAAATTATCACCAGCTCCTTGGGTGATGACTCAGATATAAGAAAACACTATTGATGCCTCTGTGCGTAAGCGAATATGACTATAAGGAACTTTCGGTTCCGTACAAGTGAAGCTAAAGACATTCTCTCTCTCGTACTTTCTGCAGTAATACAGATATACTCCAGCAATACACGGGCCCCCTATGCGCGAATTCGAGGTCACGCTTTTGATTAATTAAGGACCTACCCCATAATAAAGTAGAAACACACTCAAAGTTAGGTGGTTCGAGAATTCTCAAGTCCATCCGTGCGAGCATTCGAAGACGTTAATTTCTCCCACATCAACTACTTCAGCCTTCGAAGATTCACTTTCAGAACCAGATAACCCTCCAACAACGCTTCAAGCCTAAATTCCATCTACAAGTTTCCCTTCATTCGACCTTAGCGCCTTTGTCACCTTCACCTTTAGTTTATGTAAGTACATACATACGTATTTACTTAGTATTAGTATGTGATATTATGCATTAATTACGCTGGATAGCATATTATAACTTTTTTCCTGTTCCTCAAATAAAATAGAGTGCTTCTGATAGATTTTTGCGCGCGGAATACAATGTGGACGCGAAATGTTTCCATCACTGACAGTTTTTGAACAAATGCGATTTGAATTTTTTCAAAACCAGGACTATGTAGATATAATTGACAGCATTAGAATCACACTTTTTGAGAGGTACTGGGGCCGAAGATGGTACTGTGACATTGAAAAGTGGTTAAAATAGCAGTTAGATGAATTGCATTTAATTGGGAGACCAGTAGTTTGCCAGCACATGGAGGGTACAACTAGAAATACTGGAAGGGGAGTGGTTGTGCGAGATAATGGGAAACTGTGGGTGGTGGAAAAATCTCACCATTATTTTCGAAAATTAGTACTAAAAAGTCAGTAAGCAACACCCAACACTACCATAGGAACACAATCTTTCTTGAGCGGAACAACAGCGCGAACAGTGTTATTGTTCTCTTTCAGATTTATAATTATATTGTCGTTATGTTATTTGATTGCATAAACAATTGATAGGATAGGTTTATGGGTTTATTATACCGGGTAAGCGAAAAGTCCCTGTGCGCCTTCCACTTCCAACACAGTGTAGGTACAGGTTCACTACACTTCTTGCAGGTGCACAGGGACTTTTCGCTCACCCTATAGTTTGAACATTTTTTGTGGAACATAACCCCACTAATTAATAGTGTCTCCATGGGAAAACATACTTCACCAAATGCGAATTCACTATACGCGGTAACTTCCATGAACATAACTACTGTGCATAGCGGGGTATACCTGTATATATACGGACAGCAACTCTGGGTGAATTATAAAAAGGGTTCTGGTAGCACCCTAAATTTGCTATACAACAGATTTTTTAGACTCTTACATAAATTACCCCGAGATGTTCAGCTTCGCAAATGTTTGCTACCCACAATGTCCCGAGTTTCCCGGAGGTAACAAGATGTGCTCAATACAGTCTGATGCAAAGAATTAAAAAATCAACCAACCCGACTATCCAAGCTATTCATCAGTCCTGCCGTGTGGAATTCATGGTATGAAAAGTTTGTCTGTTGCTCCACTTAACTTCGACACTTCTGTACTATTTCTCATTAATTGTACAGGCAGTCCTCAAACAGCGACGTTAATGCGCTCCTGGGAAATGCATCATTATCTGAAACGTCGTTATCTGGATTACGTTTTCCCATAGGTTACATGTTATAAGTGGAGGTTACGATCCTGGACTTTGGATAAAATATTTTCGAACCATTATTTTACACAATAAATTAATAGTTTAACAACCTCCTCAGAGTATTATACAATATAATGTAAAATCTAACATTTAAAACATTTAATATTAAAGAAAGTAATATTTAATCTAGATTAAATCTTATTCTAATTATAATTTCTTACCTTCAAATCCTCATAGAGAGATTTAGCCTTATCCTGAATTATTGCAAAGCTCAAAGGAATTCGTTTCTGAGCCTGATCCTCTATCCAAATTTGCAAACGTCTTCCCATTTCATCCATCACAACATTCAAATTCTTTGACAACACTTTCGCTTTTAAATTCACAGCATTCTTTACATGTTCAAGTATTTTTAACTTATAAATCGTAGCCACTGTCGAACGATTCAAGTTTAACGACCTCGCTATGGACACTAACGATTCACCTAAGTCACCAAGCTTCATAATAAAATATCCATTTTAAACTCAAAACTGTACCTTTGCCTTTTCTCCACACTTTCCCCATCACTAATTCTCCTTTTTGGTGCCGTGACATTAATCACAAGTCAATATTTATTGTAAAAACACAAAAATAATAAGTGTTTGTTAAGTAAACACTAGAATAACGTTTTCAAAATGGCGACGCTGGCTCAACTGAACGTTCTAGACTCGTTGTTGCCAACCGCAGTTGCCGAAATTTACGTACGGTGCTGCTCATGTCGGTATTGCGAGGAATGGGCATCGGTATCTGGGTTGGAGGTTATAATATATAAACGTCGTTATTGCGAAAATGTCGTTATCTGAATCATCGTTATCTAAGGACTGCCTGTATTTCTATCCTGAGTATTTGAATTGTCAATGTATGCTATTGTCAGTTCGTATTATTAACATTTGTCATATGGACTATGGTCTGTCAATAAACTTTTTCATTTTCATTTTCATTTTTCATATATACATACAGGGAGAGAGAGAGAGAGAGAGAGAGAGAGAGAGAGAGAGAGAGAGAGATTTGGGTCAAATGTTTTGAAAGCATCCGAAATTCAGTTATTGATATCTGTCATAAATGACAAGTCGATGATAAAAAAAATTAACTGTATTTTCTTCATAAATTTCCTATACAAGTTCTGCGATTTTCAAAACTTATTTTTCTTTGCCGTGAAGGAAAATGTAATGTACTAAATATAAAATAAGATGTATAACTAAGTAAGTACATCATTACTTACTTTTAACTTGCCCATTCTTTCACATTTCATGAGATACACGAGTATATCTTCACCGTGGACAAGTTACTTTGGTCGATACTCTCTTAACTTAATTTAAACCAAATCTAATCTAACTTAGCGTAACCCGGCCTACAATCTAACGTAACGTGGCCTAACATTACATAACAGAGAAAAATGTGTGTGTGTGTGTGTGTGTGTGTGTGTGTTTTTATTTTGCATAAAAAGAGGATCCTTTTCAGGGTATAGATAATACATCAAGAGTCTAATCGCCCAATAGGTCTTGCTTATATCTTGGCCTTGAAGGATTGACGGTCAGTGATTGGCAGATGCCACAAAAAAGAAAATCCCCAAAAGCCAAAAGGAAATAAACTTTATTTCTTGCATATGGAACGCTCATTTCAACCTCCTCAGAAATAGTCGCATGTATAAATTAAATAATACATATACTGTATGTAGAGTAAGAAGGTCTAATAATATGTTTCTAATATAAGTGTGTGTAATTTCTTGAACTGTTCACAAAGTCCATGTGATCTTCGTGGTCAGTTCCTGTCTTCTCCAAACGGAGTCTACAGTTAAAAACCAAATCCGAATGAGACTGTCTGTTTGTCTGCCTGTCTCTCTGTCTTTGTGTCTTTCTCTGTCTGTCTGTCTCTGTCTCTCTCTCTCTCTCTCTCTCTCTCTCTCTCTCTGCCTTTCAACCTTTCAAATGTTCTGTGCGATGATTCCGCATTTCACGAAGGTCAAGCTTGTTGCCCCTCCTCTAATGTAATGTAAGAAAAAATGTATAACGCCAATGTATAGATATATATATATTATACTCGACATACAGAAGCACGCTTTCCAATCCTATACATACCTGTACATGACTTGTATGTGAGAAAGGTTCCCGAGAAAAGATTTAATATACTCTACATCAGGGGTTCCCAAATTGTGTTCCGCGGAACACTTCTCACGGTATACAAGTGGTCCGCGGAACACCAATTTGGGAACCCCTGCTCTACATGAAAGCGAACTCCCTTCATAAGGTTTCAATAAAGGTTACGTTTTTCCATGCCTGCAGTCGAATATGGTTCAATATTTACCATTATATTTTGTCAGTGGATCGTCAGTACACCTCGTTTATATACAGTCTATTGTATACAGAAATTACGTATCAATTTCTGATGTACGATCGTCGACGCGATATAAATTTGCATTGCATACAGCTGCAGGCAATGCATTTATTATTATTATATATATACACACACTGTATATAAAATATGGAAAGTGAACTAAAATGTATAGCACAGAGTAGGTTTTTTCGCTGCGTCGCTGGGCCACGTCCCGGGTACGTCTCTTACTACCACTGCGCTATTCAGGGAACCAAAAACTTTACATTTAAACCTTTATAATAAGACTTAGTAAAGGGTGAACTAATACATTTCTGAAAACAGGACAATATAAAAAGAGATACTCTCAAAAGCTGCACTTGAAAGTTAATATTTTGGTTTCCTGGATGGTGTAGTGGTGAGAGAAATGCTTGAGACGTGGATCACGCTAGGCTGGGACGAAATGTTCTCTGTACTACGCGTTTAACTCCAGTCCTCATTATTAATGAGGTGCCAAACAACATATTTTATCCTGAATCTTGGAGAATATTGCGTTATTTTATTTTAAATATATGTATATTTTTTTAGCTTTATGCTTCAGGGGAACAAAATAATTTAATTTTAAAACATTTAAGATACTCGCGGGTAAGACATAAAAAACAGCCTAAATGAGCCAAAATAAAGAGAAATTAAAAACTTTGTTTGTTTCGTTGTTTCAACACACACACATATATAATTTGGCATATATATAATATGCAGACTCACCTCCACCGGGATTCGGACCCAGCACCTGAGTAGAAGACGAAGGTGCCGACTAATATGTCCTGAGAAGGTAAAAGTTAGTACAACTTGGCATTTATTTCAACACCAGAGAAGACCCATAACGCTTTCGATTCGATGTGTTTTTCGTGTAATTAAGTATTAGTTACGGTTCTATCTTTCATTTTAATTAGTTTCAACTTATTTTTTAACTCGTCAAAACATTTTTGACACCTCATATAAACCTTACTATCGACTATACAGTTGTTATAAAGTACGTGTAATAAATATTACTCGTCCATGCTCACTCGCGTTAATATAATTCAAATCGGATTTGTCTCTTCATTCGCTTTATACACACCCGTAGAACTTTAAATACATCATTTTTTGAAAACGGATTCAGCTAGAGCAGCGCTGTCCAACTTGCGGCCCGCGGAATGGACGTTTGCCAAATTTCATTTCTAAATTTTCTTCCCTATTTTGTCATTTCTAGTAAGGAGAACAACATTCAGCGGGTTCCTAAGTCGTATTAACCAACAGTGTATGATTATAGGCAACATCTTGGCCTCGCTTTATAGAAGTTGGACAGCACTGAGCTAGAGCAACAAGATTGTATCAAACGCACGCGTTATAACAGCAATCACTTGAAGATTTAAGTCAGGACTGATCGTTTGGTAAGAAAGTTTGGACTTGCACTCGTAATTATGCTTTTACATGAGTTTGAACATTTTGCTATATGAAGTTTGAAACATACAGTATTTAGAGCAAATAAAATTATGTAGTTAGTGAATAATTAAAATTTAATTGTGTACATAATAATTTACAGTTTTTAAAAGCCACAAAGTTTGTGAAAATTTTCAAGTTAATAAAATGGCTGAAAATTTGGCCTTTTTTTTTTCCTATTTTGGAGTCAGATTCCTTACAGTTGTTTATCCTGGAAACATATGATGTTCACAGTTAATAATTCTGGTTTTAATTATTTTATCATTTTGACATGAAGATGTGACTCAAACCATGAACCAGGTCACGTACGATGTCTGCTGTCCATAATCTTTATCCCTCAACTTCAGTATTTTCTGAAAACGTGGGTGCTTTACCACGCCTATTTTTCTCTATTTCCTCAGTCCAATTCTATCTTTGTAAAACTACACGAGAGGAAAAAATTTACGAATGAACATTAAGTTAATAGTGGAAAACTTTCAACTTTAAACATCCTTCTAAAAACTGAACCTTTCTGTACAAAGTCTTCAAAACTGAGTAACTACTAATTTCTACTGTTGAACGTTTTTTTATACAGGAAAGAGGAGCCAAGGGCGAATGCCCACAGAAGCGCCCCCCCCCAGCCATAAAAAAAAAGAGAGCCTAAATCAAGGTCTGGGGTTTTCGAGATGCCTAGACACTCTGCGTTTGAAAGATTGGAGATCATAGACAGGGGGAAAGATGGATTGAGGAAGGTTGTTCCAGAGTTGACTGGTTGAGTAGGTGAAAAATTGAAAATACCGATTGAAAATTCCTTACAACTTAAAATTGCAAGGAATGATTACTTCCACAGGAAATTAATTTGTATATAATGATCCTTTAAATTGATGAAGTAAGTTATGAAACTTTGCGCGATTATTGTGGAAGGATGGAAATTTCATCATGCAGGAGCACAAAATGTTCGTTATCCCCTTCGTGAACTTACGTAACGAACTGGGGCGATGTAATTTTCTATAGCAACATCATTCATGCGATTGTTTGTCGAGTTTTCATTGACAAAACGGTAAACCAAGTCTTTTATCTTCAAGTCCTCCCTGTAAAGTTCATCTCGTCTCTTATGGGTCAAGACTAATATGGACAGTTTGGTTTTAGAAGAACAGCGCAAGATCTCGTACTAAAAATGTCGCTTTGGACTTTTTGCATAAAATTTTACCCCCCCCCGGCAGTCCTGTCTGCATCAAACGGGTACTCCCACTTTCACGACTCTGTCCTCCGACCGTAGCCATTGTGATTCCTTATGGGACTACCCAAAAAACAGGGTCTTGAAGGGTCTGGAAGTTCTAACAGTATCGATTGAACGTGAAACGGTCTCTTTTTCTATCGAAACGCTGAATGTTGTGATAAGGAATCTGAACGATTCATCACGTAATTTCGCAAAGGGAAGGATTTTGAGAATGGTGTGTGCCTTTGAAGAAACTTTCATACTTCTACAATAACAGTAGCAAATTTCATAATCATAAATGAATCCATTGGTTTTAATTATTTTTTTCAAGGTATGACATATATATATACGGTGTCCTATAAGTCCAGTCTTATAGGAAAATTTATTTAAAATTAAATTTACAAAAGTAATGCATTAGGCGGAGGCGGAGGACTTTTCCTCACCAGTGTAACTCACTCCATATTAGCCACTGGGTGTTATTCTACCTGCAACAAAAAAGAAAGGGCCCAAAACAAAACATCACTTTGAACATTTGTTTTAGTTCCAATGTATTAATTTTGTAAATTTAATTTAAAATAAAATTTTCCCCTGAGACCGGACTTATGGGACACCCTGTATATATATATATACAGGGTGTACACAAAAGTCAGGATATTTTGTGAAGCACTTGGAAATTATATGGAATTCAATCATAAAATGATAAAGTGGTAACATTTATTAAATAATTAAGAGTAGGATTCGACGTGACGCCCATCATATCCCTGCACAGCTCAAATCGTTCCGCAGCATTTCTAAACACATTCTGGAGCATTTGCGGGGTTATGTTTAGCTGCAGCAGTTCGTATACGTGTACGTAGTTTTCAAGACTCGTAACCTTCGTCTGATAGACGTGGCGATTTGATAAAGCCCCATGCAAAGAAATCTAAAAGGTTAAATCTGGTGATCTCGCTGGCCAAGGTCTTTGGTTGCTTCCGCGTCCGATCCAGCGTTTGGAAAACGTCCATTTAGATAATCCTGAACAATTTTGGCATAGTGACAAGGAGCACATCATGTTGATAGACGACGGTACTAACAATCCTATCCCCGTCGTCTATCAACATGATGGTGCTCCTTGTCACTATGCCAAAATTGTTCAGGATTATCTAAATGGACGTTGTCCAAATCGCTGGATCGGACGCGGAAGCAACAGACCTTGGCCAGCGAGATCACCAGATTTAACCCTTTAGATTTCTTTGCATGGGGCTTTATCAAATCGCACGTCTATCAGACGAAGATTACCAGTCTTGAAAACTTACGTACACGTATACGAACTGCTGCAGATAACATAACCCCGCAAATGCTCCAGAATGTGTTTAGAAATGCTGCGGAACGATTTGAGCTGTGCAGGGATACTGATGGGCGTCACGTCGAATCCTACTCTTAATTATTTAATAAATGTTACCACTTTATCATTTTATGATTGAATTCCATATAATTTCCAAGTGCTTCACAAAAATAGATCCTGACTTTATGTACACCCTATATTAATATTAACTATTAATCACACGAAAACTAAGTAATCCAAACAGTATAAAATCCGCTTGCATAGAGTCCGTAGTTCCGTATTATCAACAAGCATACAAGTAGTCGATGGCTACTTCATGAAATTTCAATCCGTGTAATGCAATATCGACAAAAAGAGTTTAATTAACTTTGAAAATAGAATAGTATAACTTTAAAATAGAACTTTTGTTGATCATTTATTCAGCAATACATTAGCATCGAATAGAGAATAATCTTATTTTCCCGCGTTAAAATTATACTGAGATTCCATTTTGCATTACCCTATTAGCAAAAGGATAAGGTAACGTCAAATTTCTATAATTAAGTTTGTATAAACTTATACGAATGAGGATAATATGAATTACAGCAGCTCCTCACTTGCTGTAACGTATGTAATTTTTCATCTTATTCCACTTAAGATTTGATTACGATTATCTTCAGCGTTGATTGCTAAAATATCTAATTAGTTTTTTTATCACTGCTCGTATTTACAGTGCTTCGTTTTCAACATCAGTTTCTTGCGGCAGAAAACAAAAGTACAAATGACAACCGTTTTGTATTATACAGGGTGATGCATAAATGTGTTTCATAAATCGCAGGGTGTATTCTTGAGACAAAAGTAAAGAAAGAAGGCTATTTAAACATAGGTCGTGAAACCCGTAGGTTTCGAGCTATAGCAAGCGACAGAAAAATGAAACTCCTAAATAATTTTTACATTTTGTGCAAATACACAGTGTGGTGCATTTGCTTCGTTAAAGTGAACTAGCAAAAATACCGCCCTACGGGCGGTTTTTGCTATTTCCTGCGGAAGGCTTGGAGCCCTCGGCCAATTACTTCATCTGGGAAATGAATTTTCTTACCTCAAGGTATTATTTCCTGTTATAAAATATAAAAAAGAACACTTCATCATAAATTTATCTTTATTTCATTACTGAAGGATCTCCTTGTAGACATAATTGTCAACAAATACTCCCTTTTCATTTCTTTCTGTCAGGACTTTCAGCAAAAGATCGGCGCTACGCCCCGATTTCGCTAAATCTGCGGTACTTGGGCATTCGGCCCAAACCGAATCGAATTGTGGGCCTACGGCGTATTTTATTTTGAACATCATTCCTATCCCTCTCACCTTGGGCCTCAGTAATTGAGGTGCCTGCGGCGCCCCAATTACTGTCGGTTCAATTATTTGGTCAATAAAACTATAGAAAAGAACGCAGCCATAAAATCTAAAGCTTCACAAATCTTGATAATGAGTTCAAATGTGAAGCTTAAGATTTTCATGATTGCGTTTTTCTATAGTTTTTATTAACCAAATAATTGAACTGACAGTAACTAGGGAGCCTACGGCCCCCCAATTACTGGGGGTTCAATTATTTTGTCAATAAACTATAGTCATGAAAATCTTAAGCTTCACAAATCTTCTTGACGCAATGTGAAGCTCAAGATTTCCATGGCTGCCTTCCCAATTACTGTCGGTTCAATTATTTGGTCAATAAAACTATAGAAAAGAACGCAGCCATGAAAATCTAAAGCTTCACAAATCTTGATACAATGAGCTCAAATGTGAAGCTTAAGATTTTCATGATTGCGTTCTTTTCTATAGTTTTTTTTTGGTTACATATATATATCGCACTTACTTCCATTATAATATAGATGTTCGAAATTCGTTCCTTCTTCTTGAATGCATGCCTCAGCACGTCGCTGATCACCATGATCACCTATATTTTTCAGAAAGGAAAGTAATACGAAGTCACACATTTTAATATAAATTAAAACTGAACTCTGATTCATGTGCTGAAACTCTTCACCGTAACAACCAACTGTAACTTTTTAATTAAAACTAACAATAATAATAATTATTTTATTATTACTTTCACCCCACTTTAAAGTTTGTCGTATAAGCCATATATGAAATACAATAAAAGGAAAGCCACACGGCATCAATCATATATATATATATATATATATATATATGGTGTCATTTGTTCACATTCTTACTTCAGCTAACAAAAGTAAAAAGTTTCCAGTTTTCAATCAACAAATGCGAAAGGCTCAATTTCTGTCATTCAAAAGCCAAAAAACGAATGAAATGCTGTTCTCTCTCGACGTACCTGATTTTTCTTGTCACTTTTTGGTGATAAATAATTATTCAATGTAAGCATTGCTTCTCTCTCTCTCTCTCTCTCTCTCTATATATATATATATATATATATATAAAACCATGGTTAACCTTGGTTTTGCTTCCGCCCGAATTGTTCATTGTGATGAAGGTCAAGCTTGTTGCTCCACCTTAGACATACAGCTTAACGTGGAATCCGAAACACGACCCACCATGGGTGGTCAGAAATTACATAGTCCTTCTCCGCACTCGATCTCATGATAGAAAAGACACGAGGATCCACTCAAGGATAGCCAAAGAAGGAAGTAAAATAGGAGAGATAGAGAGAAGAGTAGATAGAGATAGAGAAAGAGATAGAGATAGAGAAAGAGATAGATAGATAGAAAGAGATAGAGAAGTGGATAGTCAAAGATTCCAAGTAAAATTCTCACACCATGATCACACTCATCCAGGTGCAAACTTCTAATCAAAAACAATAATTTTCACACCATGCATCCACACCACCTCATGTGCCTAAACACACGTGATAACTTGAGGTTGTCAGAGGTGATGAAAACTGAAAACGCTAGCGCGAAACATTAATGAAACTACATAACATGCGGTTTTTTTAAAGATTCTTTAAAATATGTATTAAATAGAAGCATATTCCACACAGTATATATATATACTGTGTGTGTGTATATATATATATATATCAATATATATCTATATATATATATATATATAACACCTTTCAACCTTTCAAATGTTCCGTTGGATGATTCCTCATTTCACAAAGGTCAAGCTTATTGTCCTTCCTTTTAGAGAGAGAGAGAGAGAGAGAGAGAGAGAGAGAGAGAGAGTAAAGAAAATTTTCCTGTATTTTCTTTATAAATTTTCTGTAAAAGTTCTACGATTTTCAAAACTTATTTTCTTTGCCGTGAAGTTAAAGGTAATGCACTGAATGAAAAAAAAAAAGAAATTACTGTGTCTAACTAAGAAGTAAATATGCTAATTACAGTACTTTGAAACTGGTGTTTACCTCGACTAACTTTCCCCCTTAATTTTCTTTAACTAAAGTCTAAACCGTGATGAGTTGCCAAGGTTTTTATACGGTTTATACAGGGTGAGCGAAAAGTCCCTGTGCACCTGCAAGAAGTGTAGTGAACCTATCTATACTGCACTGTGTTGGAAGTGGACGTGTGCACAGGGACTTTTCGCTCACCCTGTAGAATATATGTTTAAAATTGGAGGATCTGACTTGGGGAAAAGTTGTTGTATGACAGATGGAAACCTACAGCTTAGTGTGAAAACCGAACCGCGAATCGCTTGATCGTCTGGATTAGGATGCTCAATCACCGGCCCGCCAATAGTTTCTATTTGGCCCTTCATGAATCAAGCAAAAAAAAAAAAAATGTTACCTATATTTTTGAAGCGCTGTTATCCATGTCTTATTCAGTAAAATAAATGGTTCGCGCTCGAGTCTAAACTTTAGAAAATAAAGTAAGGAAAATTGGTACACTGTGAATACAACAATGAACTCACTCAATGAACGATGAACAACGAACTCACTCAAAGAACAATGAACTCACCAATACTTATGAATCAATTTTTTCATTTGATCTTCGCTTGAATAATGATTGACTGCTTTCAAAAAGTTTTCTTCAACAGTTTTCAGATATTGAAACGTGTCAGAAAATATAAAATTATTCAGACTTCTTTTAATGTAAACTCTGAAGGTATCGAACCATGTCCTCACAGTTGGAACTTGATTAATTCCTTCCACTGCGGTGTGTGCTTCATTTAAAAACGTGAGCACCACTGGTCTAGATCGACACGAAGACGGTCACCCACCTAACCCCTAACAATACCTAACGTCGCTTAAGTGAGCTAATCTTACGAGAAAAGGTGTAACAGCATATCAGTAACATAGTCCACCTTTGAGAAAGATTCTATACTCAGTTTTTGAGTGCTATACATAGAAATGAGAGTTGTATATATTATACAACTCTCAAATTTTGCGGTGTTAATTTTGGATTGCATGAATTTAGGTAATTTTAGGTAATTTAGGAACTTTTAGGTAACTGTATCTTATTTATTTTTTCTAAATGTGTTTACTTCTTGTAGGTCAATTTTGGATTACATTAAGGTTGGACATTCAATTTCAGTAAAATCCAGGAAATGATTTTCAAGCATTTACATTTCACTGACGAGAGTGTACCTCAAAGGCCCTATACACATATATACCTATATAAAGGCTGTATAATGTATATACAGTAGACTCCACTCTTCATACAAAATACTAGAATGATCCTTTAACTTTTTCATTCTTTCGCTATTCAACAGCTACAGTATATACCCACATCGTCTACGAGTGACTTTGATCGACACTCTCTTAACCTAACTTAAACTAAACTAATCTAACCTAGCGTAACCCAACCTATAATCTAACGTGACGTTACCTAACATAACAAAAAAGTTTGTGTGTGTGTGTGTGTGTGTGTGTGTGTGTGAATGTATTTTGCAAGAAAAGGACCCTCTTCAAAATAGAGATACTACATCAAGAGTGTAATAGCCCGATAGGTCTTGCTTAAGTGTTAGTCTTGAAGGATTGATGGTCAGTGGTTGACACATGCCACGAAAAAGAAAATCCCTAAAGTAAATAAACGTTATTTCTTGCATGTGGAATGCTCACCTCCACCTATTAAAAATTAGTTGCAGGTGCATATATACATATAATATATATATACATATATATATAACACACTCGGTGGTGTAGTGGTTAGCGTCGCTGACTACGAATCCATCGGCCCCGGGATCGAGACCCGGTGACGGCAACCGGCGCGCAGCAAAAACCAGCTGTTCATCCTTCCACACAATAAAGAAAGTGGTTGGTAGACAAGTGGGTACCCTGGGTGTCCTAGTGGTTAAGACGCTGGGCTGCTGGTGGGGAGTGGTTCGGATTCCACGTTAAACTGTAGGTCTAAGGTGGCGTGAAAAGCTTGACCTTCGTCAGAATGAACAAGTCGGGCAGAAGCTAACCAAAGATTAAACCAAAGGTTATACTGTATATTCAAATATATATAATATATTATATATATATATAATACTTTGAATTTTTTAAAGTTCTGTAACCATACCTATAACGTTTCTTGGATTCCTATACCAGTACCTATACCTATACAGTTAACTTCATTTTAACTAATTGAATGCCCGGTTAGCCCAACTGTATGCCCTTGACGATTGCTTAGGTTAAGTCGTGATAGTTTTTTTAGTTTTAACGGAAGTATCACGACTTAACCTAACCAATTGTCAAAGCCGTACAGTTAACCTAACCGGGCATTCAATTCGTTAAAAGTAGGTTAAAAGTAGGTTTAGTAACATGTGAGCCGTATATTTCGGGTTCTCCCTGACTAACTTAGGTGGAACTAGTTTTGACTAGGTAATACTAGTTTTAGTGAACGACCTTCGTGCTTCTAGTTTTGACTAGTAAAAACTGGCTTTGACGGATTTCGGGTTTTTACTGCAACATATATATACGAAAAGGGTTAAAGCGACTCCCCCCCCCCTTTATAAGGTTTCAATAAAGGTGAGTTATTCAACCCCTGCAGTGGAATATGGTTCAGTATGTACCATTATGCTTCACACAATAAATCATTATTACAACTCCAAGTACATACAATTAGTTGTATGTAGAGGTTACGTATCTATTTCCAATGTACAGGGTGTACCAAAAGCCCGGAATCATAGGAATATTAATTTTTCAATTATATTATAATATATATATATATATATATATTATTTAAAAAATATTTCCTATGATTCCGGATCTTTCAAACACCCTGTATAATTGCTGACCTGGTATAAATTCGCACTGAAATGCAGTGCATTTGTTATTTAGTATTGTCATTCTGTTTTTGTTTCTGTAATATATATATATATATATATCCCGCCCGCAAATGAGGAGGGATGCTGCAGAGGGGTCGACTGCACGTCGATCCTGAACCGTCGTTCAAACTCCCATAAAGTAAATTGCCCTAAAGTAAGTATAATATATATATATATATATATGTGTGTGTGTGTGTGTGTGTGTTACAGACAAAGTGTGTTACCAGCCATTTCGCGTAATGGCTGAAACTTTTAGTCATTTCGCGAAATGGCTGTTCACTTGGTCATTTCGCGAAATGACTAAAATCTTCAACCATTACGCGAAATGGCTGAAATTCCACCTTGGTCATTTGTACAAGATCATTTGCCGGTTAGGTCAACTGTATGCCCGGTTAGGTCAACTGTGTGCCCTTGACAATTGGTTAGGTTAAGTTGTGTTATTTTCGTTAGTTTTAACGAAAATAACACGACTTAACCTAATCAATTGTCAAGGGCACACAGTTGACCTAACCGGGCCTTCAATGGCGGACATCGGAATAACATTGAAGGCCTGGTTAGTATTTGAAAACCTCTATGTTGAAAATTCAAATTCAAATGTGTTCAAATGTTCAAATGTCTTCAAATGTGTATTTGAAGTGTTTCTCACTTATTTGAACAGACCTGTGGATGTATGTATGTTTTAGCAGATTTAGTTAGTGAAATAAAGGTTTCCAATTTTATTGTGATGTTTGCTATTTCTATGAATTCATGACAAAAGTCATTTTAGCCATTTCACGAAATGACCAAGGTGAAATTTCAGCCATTTCGCGTAATTGCTGAAGATTTTAGCCATTTCGCGAAATGACTAAAAGTTTCAGCCATTACACGAAATGGCTGGTTACACACTTTGACTGTAATATATATATATATATATATATATATATTATATATGGGATGAATTTCACAATAAAACACGTGAAATGAATGAATGCTGCAAACCCACAAGGAAAAGAAAAACGATTCCAAGGCCTTTCGTGTATTCAAAGCTACACCTGTATAGCTTTGAATACACGAAAGGCCTTGGAATCGTTTTCTTTTCATTGTGGGTTTGTAGCAATATAATATATATATAATATATATATATATATATATATATATATATATATATATATATATATATATATATATATGCTTACTTACTTACAAATATTCTAGTTTCGGAGATTTTAATTTCCCAGTCATATCATGGAAGAAAAATGACGAAGTTATATGTATATGTTGAGAAGTTTCATGGCAATATTACTAAAGATGACAGAACCCAAGCAACAATGCTATTAGATATTATGGAACATTACGCCTTTACCCAGGAAATCGGTGAAGCCACAAGAAAGGAGAACGTTTTGGATTTAATCTGGACAAATAACAACGAGATAATAATAAATAAAAAAGTAACGCACACAAAGTTCTCCGACCATAACCTCATCGATATACAATTGAAGTTAGCACCCAGAAGTCCGAAAACGCATCCAAGAGAGGCAGATGGAATATTTGAAGGCTTAAACATAAATTCAAAGAAAGTAAATTGGGAAAACGTAAATAAAGATTTAAAGGAGGTAAATTAGGAATTGCTACTACACGAGAAGACTCCACAAGAAATACTATGTATAATAAAGACGGAAACCAAACCTATAATACTGAAACATATTCCAGAGAGACAGGAAAGAAAACGTAGCAAGCTCGAGAGGAAAATTAGGACTCTATTCAGACAACGAAGACAAACCGTAAAACATCTCCAGAGATGCAGAACTGATGCAAAGAGACTCAAATTAGAGAGGAAATTTGGAGAAATAGAAATGGACCTAAAGCAAACATTCATACATAAGACAAACGAGGAGGAAAACAAGGTAACAGAAAACATAAAAAATAACCCAAAATACTTCTACACTTTTCCGAAAAGGAAAATGCAGTGTAAGGAGAGTATTGGACCGTTGATAGACGGGGAGGCCGAATACACAAATGACCCGAAAGAAATAAGTGAATTGCTTAGGGAACAATTTAAATCTGTGTTTAGCACCCCTAAGTCCGAGATGGAAGTGGAAAACGCAGACGAGTTTTTCGACATTGATACAGATCAACCAAGAACAAATCCCGGCACAAACCTATTAATGGACTTCGAGTTCACGGAAGGAGATGTAATTACGGCCTTATTACAGATGCGAGACAATTCAGCGCCAGGGCCAGACACATGGAGTGCCACATTTCTGAAGAAATGCAGAGAGAGTATTGCAAAACCGCGAAACTTACGATGGAGGAAATCACTTGACACAGGACAAATTCCACTCCCCTTAAAGAACGCGAACATTGCCCCCCCTATTTAAAGGTGGTAACAGAGCAATGCCCAAAAATTATCGGCCAGTGGCTCTCACCTCACACCTTATAAAGTGTTTTGAACGCATAATTAAAGTTAAAGGCAAAACTACCTACTACCTACAAGAAAAAGATTTATACAAACCAAATCAACATGGCTTCAGGGCGGGTAGATCATGCCTGTCGCAGCTACTAGACCACCAGGAGAAAATATTAGGAACATTGTGTCGAGGACAAAACATTGATGTAATATATACTGACTTTGTTAAAGCCTTCGATAAATGTGACCATAGAATCATAGCATACAAACTTAAGGATACAGGAATTACTGGAAAGCTAGGAAGGTGGATATTTAATTTCTTGACGCAAAGAACGCAAAGAGTGGTGGTAAACGGAGTTAAATCGGAAGTCTCGGAAGTCGTGAGCTTTGTCCCACAAGGGACAGTATTAGCTCCTTGCTGTTCATAATAATGATTGCAGATATTGATGCAGATATTAAGGACAGTATTGTATCATGCTTCGCAGATGACACAAAGATATGTAAGGAAATATTGAACGAAGATGACATAAGAAAATTACAAAACGACATTGAAACATTATTCCAGTGGGCAGAAGACAACAATATGAAGTTCAACGAAGAAAAATTCCAACTTCTAAGATATGGTAATAACAAAGAGTTACAGAAAAAAGGGTACAAAACTCCGCAAGCCAAAGAGATAACACCAAATCCACAAGTCAGGGATCTTGGAGTAATAATGTCGTCGGATGCAGAATTCAGAGAGCACTATAAAATCAAAATCATAACGGCTAGAAAAATAATGGAAATCATCTGGAGGAGCTTCCGCAGCAGAAAAGCAAACATCATGCTTAAATTATGGAAGAGTCTAGTCCTACCAATAATTGAGTATTGCTCAGTACTCACAAGCTCACACAGAAAAAGAGACATTGCGAGCATTGAAGCTATACAAAGGACTTATACGTCTAAGATAGAGGAAACGGAAGGTGAAGACTACTGGTCTCGACTACAATCCCTGAAACTCTACTCTCTTGAAAGAAGGCGCGAGCGGTACACAATAATATACATATGGAAAATATTTGAGGGCTCTGTCCCTACCCTCAGAAATGAAATAGAAACAAACTGGAATGAGAGAAGAGGCAAATTTTGTACGGTCCTAGCTACGGTGGGACAAGGGGCCATGAAAACGAGGATGGAAAATACCCTCAGAATACGGGGCCCAAAGCTTTTCAATGTCCTTCCAAAAGAAGTGAGGAATCTCCAGCACACCGACCTGAATTACTTCAAAACCAGCTGGACAGATCTGTGGAAAGTCCCTGACCACCGTGCGTGGCTGGCTACGAGGGCAGGAGGAGATCGAGAGCAATTCCCTCCTTCACCAAGTCCCGCAAATGAGGCGGGATGCTGCAGAGGGGTCGACCGCAGGTTGATCCTGAACCGTCGTTCAAACTCAACAAAATGGGTGTGCCCAGCATATGTCCAGCATATATACACACACACACACACCACACATATATATATATATATATATATATATATATATATAAAGAGAGAGAGAGAGAGACGAGAGAGAGAGAGAGAGAGAGATTAAAATCTCTCCAAAACACCCCACTCCATTACTAATGAGGTAGGAAAACCAAATTTTCTCCTGAAACTCGAAGATTGTTTCTTTTTGAAACATGTTTTCAACTTTATGGTTTGAGGGACCAAAATAATTTAATTTTAAAGCATTTTATGCATAAAAGATTTTCAAAAAGTATCTCATATGCAGTTAAGGCATATAAAATCTGCGTAACTGAAGCAAATTAAACAAGACAATTTAAAAATGGTTCTGCTTATATATATATATATATATCTATATATATATATATATATATTATATTATCTATACTAATCTTCCTCAAACCATCTTTCCTCGTGTCTGTGACCTCCAATCTTTCAAATGCAGAGTGTCTAGGCATCTCGAAAGCCCTGGACCTTGATTTTGGTTCTCGTCTTCTATGGGAGGGCGGCACTTTTGCAGGCGTTCGCCCTTAGCCCCCTCCTTCCTGCATATATATATATATATATATTAGTGGTGGACCGGATATCCGCATCATTTTTAACACCCGCATCCGCACTTCTGTCTGCGGATGTTATGCGGATATTACCTCTAATAAATTATGCAATTTACAATTAAATTAGCTTATAAAGTAGCTTATAAGGCCCAGTCATGCACATTTCATGTAAAGTATTAATTATTAATGAACAAACAAATATATAAATCTCAAAATATAAATAGGTGGTAACACAGAAAATTGAATGAAACTTGTTTCATTGAATTTTCTGTGGCTGAAACTCTTGAGAAAGTTATTATTTTTATCATAATGAAAACATTAATATTAATTTTAATTCTTATGCATTGCCTGCCATAATAGTAATACCACTAAATTTGAAAAATTATGTCATATATTCATAATTATATATTATATTGATGGATTAACTAAATATCCGCATCCGCATATATTGAAATTAAAGATCCGCATCCGCAGATGTTGAAAAACTGACATCCGGTCCACCACTAATATATATATATATATATATATATTATATTATATATATATATATATATATATAACTCATCTGAGGGGAAATATGGTGCAAAATATTTTGATTGGTTCGCGGTGAAACCTCAAATTTTGAAGAATTTCTTTATTGAAGTTATTGAAAGTTGTCAAAAAGACCAAGATTATTTTTTCTCACCTAAATCACTCTTTGGTAGAGAGTGCGTGTGTGTGTGTGTGTGTGTGTGTGTGTTTTGTCATACAGTTTATAAATACTGCATAAGAAAATATTGAAAAAGCATCGTATAAAAATCTTACAAAAATTTTGATGTTGTTTATGGACTGTTTTTAAAGAGTGAATTATTTGGAATCACAATCACATTATTTTTAAATTAAAATCTAAAATTTAATTATTCATATCCGGAATGTTGATCAGCGAAGTTAAGCGACAATGGGTTTGAAGTTAAGCGACAATCGGTTTGGAGAGTAGTTGGATGGGAGACCGTCACACGCGTTCAAGTGATAAAGCAACCCGTAGTTAGGATCTTGCGTAAACCTGCGGGCCACTCCGTTATATGATCTTAGATATTGCGAAGGAGGTCAAACAACCCCATCATTACGTGTTAGCATACCAGTATCTTTTTCTGAAATTGTACAGGGTGTCCAAAATGTCTTGTCACCCCAGTAAAGTACTAATTGATTTTCGGGGTTTTTTTCAGACCCATTTATCACTGATACAGTTAGATGGCCTGCCAGTTCTCGGTTTATTTTTTACAGTTCTTGTTGTGAAAAGTTTATTTTGCCATATCAACAGAGTCCTTTTGGGAGGGGCTGCACGACTGAATTGGTCTTGGAAGTCTGAACAAATATTTTCAATGGTTTTGCCATTACGTGGTCGCTCATGGACGTAGGTACTAGCCAATATAGTTGCTGCTGTCACACATTTCAAATGGGTCTAAAAGAAAAACAAAAATCAGTTAGTATTTTACTGGGGGTGACAAGACATTGTGAACACCCTGTATATATATATATATATATATATATATATATATATATATAATATATATATATATATAATATATACTGCTCTTTTCCTGGGAGAAACATAACATTCTATACATAAAATGGTTATATTTGTGATAACCTCGCGTGTGCATTAGTTTCTACAGCATACTACGACATCGTAAGTGGTGTTTTTAACTTCTCAAATGTGTTCTCAATACATGTAATTAGTCTGTACAAACTTCACATTCTTTGGTTTTTCAGAATGGAGTCCCATTACCTGAATCAAGTTTTGGGTCATCAATCAGTGGTTAATTTTCTGAAGATGGATTTGGTGGAGTTATAAATTCTCCGAAATATGAAAGTCATGTCGTCCAGAGGCGGATTAAGACACCTCGGGGCCCCGGGGCAAGGTGGTGTAGTGGTTAACGTCGCTGACTACGAATCCATCGGCCCCGGGTTCGAGACCCGACGGCAGCCGGCGCGCAGCAAAAACCCAGCTGTTCATCCTTCCACTCAACAAAGAAAGTGGTTGGTAGATAAATGGGTACCCTAGGTGGCCTAGTGGTTAAGACGCTGGGATGCTGATGGGGCGTGGTACGGATTCCACGTTAAACTGTAGGTCTAAGGTGGAGTGAAAAGCTTGACCTTTGTCAGAATGAACAATTCGGGCGGAAGCTAACCAAAGGTTATAGCTTTTTATTAACAATACATGTACAATTGTACATGTACAGTACATAGTACATTTACACGAATTATATGTACTGTGCTCAGGCTAATTGAGAAACAAACTTAAAAGGATGCTGGTTAAGTGTGCGGTCTACCTACGATTCGGCGGTCTACCTTTTAATTATAGCTTCTTATCTTGTTTACTAATTGTTTGTTACATCCCATTGTCAATCGCCCTTGACGATTGGTTAGTTTAGTCATGATATTTTCGTTAGTTTTTTAACGAAAATATCATGATTAAACCTAACCAATCGTAGGTAGACCGCACACTTAACCAGCACCCTTAAAAGAATCTGGTACTTGTAGGTTATCTTCCCCCCCCCCCCACCACCACCACCAATTTTGACAGAATATTTTTGTTAAAACTATGAAAATATCACGACTTAACCCAACCAGTTATCAAGGGCGTACAGTTGATCTATTACACTGGGGAACAAATTTCAATTGTTTGTCTATTGAATTAGATTTGACAGTTACTTCTAGGTAATTTGGGTGCGCTGAGCACGAATTTTTACTCGGTTTTGCTCTATCAGGTCCTGATTTTGCTAACACTCCTCCTCTTTCGTCGTATTCCTAAAAAGGTTTTTTTCTCAATACTCGCTAAGTCTTTTTGCAGTTACACATTATGCAACTAGGTTTTTATCTAGGTATTTGTACCTATTGTTATGGTATTGTTGTATTATGTATATTTTTATATGTAACACCCTAAAAATATTTTTAATTTTGTCATTTTTAACCCATTTTAATATTAGTAAATTAAGCTAAAAATATCATAGAATTCTAAAATTTTCTCGAGCGTTCCTGTTCTCTGTAGAGTATTCTAGAGGGACAACTAAAAATATAAAAGCGACTCGTTTCCAGAGTTAATCAGTCAATTCAATCAGTCAGTCAGTCAGTCAGTCAGTCAGTTGAGTTAGTTAATTAAGTTTGGGCATTAACATAATTTTGAATTGGCATATGATTTAGTGAGTAATTTTGTCATCGTGATTTAATATAGTTGATTTAATTAGACGTAATTTATATTGTACCTACTCATCCGTGTTTCTAGTTTAATTTCATAGATTGTAAGTACCTATTTCATAATAAGTACCTATTTAAACTAATTTTTGTGTTTATATTTCAGATTTTCTTAAATTTATATGAATTAAGGGCTTTAAATACCTTTACAAATTGGCAGAACAATCAAGCAATATGTCATCAAGCACTAGAAAGTTCAAATGCAAAAACAACCCTGATTCCTTCTGTTATATATGTGGAAATTTTACACTTCCACATCAACGAGCAAATATAACTGACTTCGTAAAAAGAGCTTACTTAGCTTATTTTGGCATAAAACTGGGGGACCAAGATAAATCGTGGGCTCCACATAAAGCCTGCACTATATGCATTGAAAGACTGCGACATTGGACGAAGGGTTCGGATTCAAAAATACCTTTTGGAGTTCCGATGGTAAGTTTATGATTTCATAAAACTACGTAATTTAATCACTAGTATACTGTAACTTACCTAAATGTAATTGTAACTTAGGTACATAAACAAAAATTTACAGAAAATGTTTATAAGAATCTCAAATATTGCATAAGGTTGAAACACATAGAAATGTTAAATGTTTGGGTGATAACTTTTGATAAAATTCATAAAAACAAGTCTCTCGTCGCTTTTGTTAACGCTTTACAATTTTTTTTCCATATCAGGTGTGGCGAGAGCCTACTAACCACGAGACCGATTGCTACCTTTGCTTTGTCAAGACTTCGGGCTTCACTAAGAAAATAAACATTGTATCGAGTACCCAAATTTCGACACCGCGATACGACCTGTGCTACATTCAAATGAGATCCCCATTCCAAAATTTAAGGGTCTGCCAACTCAAAAATTAGTTGAAGATGTTCCTGAAAATATTGTTATGCACTTTGAGGAGTCAGACACCGATTTTGACCCCAGCGTATTTGAAAGTCAAAACGATCCGCAAAAGTTTAACCAGGCTGAGTTGAATGATCTTGTAAGGGATCTAAATTTGCCAAAAAAGGCTGCGGAAATTTTAGCTTCAAGACTTAAAGAGAAAAACTTGCTTACTTCAAACACATACATTTCATTTTACAGAAAAAGAGAAGAAGAACTTGTTAAATATTTTAGAACAGAGGATAGTTTAGTATATTGCTGCGACATAGTTGGTTTGTTAAAGAAGATGGGGGTTGAGTCTTACGATACAAATGATTGGCGCTTGTTTTTAGACAGTTCGAAAAGAAGTTTTAAGTGTGTGTTGTTGCATAATGGCAATCTATACGGCTCGATACCGATTGGGCACTCAACAAAATTAAAAAAAAGTATGAACATATAGAAAAGGTTTTAAATCTTATCAAATATAGGGAGCACGAGTGGATCATATGTGTTGACTTAAAAATGGTTAATTTTCTGCTAGGACAACAAGGAGGGTATACTAAATATCCCTGCTTCCTTTGCTTATGGGACAGCAGAGCCAAGGAAGAACATTATTTCAAACAAATCTGGCCAGCACGAACATCACTTACTGTCGGAGAAAAAAACGTAATTAATCCACCTTTAGTGAGCAGAGAAATAATATTTCCTCCTCTGCATATAAAACTAGGCCTCATTAAACAATATGTAAAAGCTTTAGATACGAACGGCGAGTGTTTCAAATACATAACTTCAAAATTTCCAAGTTTAAGTTATGAAAAAATCAAGGCGGGAATTTTCGACGGTCCACAAATAAGAACAATGATTAAAGACAGCAATTTTCCTAATGTCATGAATGAACGCGAAAAAAATGGCTGGTTCTCATTCGTGGACTTGATAGAAAACTTTTTAGGCAATTATAGGGCAGATAACTACGAAGAAATCGTAAAAAAACTTTTAAGGGACTACAAAGAGTTAGGTTGCAATATGAGCATAAAAATGCATGTTTTGAATAGCCATCTTGACCAATTTCCAAGTAATTTAGGTGATGTAAATGACGAACAAGGGGAGAGATTCCACCAAGATATCAAAATTATGGAGGAACGGTACCAAGGCCGCTGGGATTCCCACATGATGGCTGATTACTGCTGGTGCTTGAAAAGAGACCTGCCATCAACAAGCAAATACGCTAGAAAGTCTTACAAAAGAAAATTTTTGCCACAGTGAAAGCTTCATATCTGTTTGTTTTTTTATTTTAAGTCATTTCTATCGTTATAATGTAATTTTACTGTAGTTTGAACTGCTTGTATTCATGAAACTTGAAAAAAAATTTAACACATGATTTAATTTTTTAGTCCTAATTTGAAAAATCTGGAAAATGGCACATAGGCTGTCGACAAGAATCAGGACCTGATAGAGCCAAACCGAGTTGAAATTCGTATTCAGCGCACCCAAATTACCTAGAATCAAGTGTCAGATATTCAATAAAATACGTGTTGCCCAGTGTTATTCATTATAACATTGTTTGTTTCTGGACTAGTATTTACTATTTACTAATAGATCAACTGTACGCCCTTGATAATTGGTTAGGTTAAGTCGTGATATTTTCGTTAGTTTTACCCAAATATTATGTCAAAATTGGTATGGGGGGGGGGGGGGGGAGATAACCTACAAATACCAAGAATCTTAACACAGTGTATTTTGCCGTTTGCCAAAACGAAACAGTATTAAACAAACTTTACTTTAGGGCCTATAAGACAAAATAAAACTCTGTACTCTGTCATATTTAATCAAAGAAGTTTGCGAAATCTCGAATTATACTGTATCATCGAAACTCAGTTGGTTAGGGGCCCCTCAAGCATGGGAACCTGAGGCTTCAGCCTCAATAGCCTCAGTGATCCGCCACTGATGTCATCACTCTCCTTTCCACATTTAATTCCATATTCGTTTCTGTAAAGTCTATCGTAAGTTTTCTAAAATGTTTTTATCGTACGTAAATAACGCTAAACTATTCGTTAGACTAGTACTAAAACCTTTAGTGTATATATATAAAATTTGGCACTTATTCCTTTTCCCCCGGTAATTTCCTTTTTCCCGGTTAGGTCAACTGTACGCTAGGGTGATTCAAATATGGGGCTAAAAATTTTTGTTATATATTTTAATGTGTTCAACCCTTTAAATGGTTCATTTCAGCATAAAACCAACTATCCTAAAATATTTTAGCAAATTTTTTATTTTTAGGGGTTGTTACCAGCAATTAAAAATTGACAGAACGACTCAAATTGTCAAATTTTTCCACACCACCCAGGGGGTACAGTACAAGGCGCATTGCTTTTTTTTAATGTGGAAAGCTCCCCCGTAGGTCCTACCATAACCACAAGCATGCATAATTAAACTAGCATGATATTTGAAACATTAGCTGTCCTTACTTCATCAATGTTTCTTTCTTTCTATCAGGGTAAACAGCCCTGTAGTTTTTCACTACTTGTAGCAAGAATTGTTTTTGATCTTCATCATGTGTTAGTATTTTATTATATTCATCCATTAATTTTACTCCTCTTTCCGCTATATCATTCACGACTTTCCACTGTTTGATAGATTTCTTAGCGGAGTTATACTCTTCATCATTATGCCATTCTTTAGCATCTTTGAGTAAAAATTTTGAACTAAATTCTGTTATTGTAAAGAATCTTTGAGTATTTGATAACAAAATCTTCTAATTTCTTCGTTGGAATAAGTGCAGGATCTAGAAAAGCCCGTTTTGCAGGAAGAGTTTCTACTGTATTTTGCAGGGCCTTTACAATTTTGTTTTTCGTTTCAGTAGGCACTTCATCATCATAAAAGGCCAAGGCTACCAGTTCCTCTGATAGGTACCAGAGGTGACCTAACAGTTTTTTAATAGCAACAAATGCAATTGTGTCATTTATTTGTTTGTAGACTACAAGATTCTGTAATAATTCCAGAGCAAGACGAGGAGCGCAAGATGGCACAGGAGCTGTAAACCATGCCTTTACATATAACCGAGTAGCAAATAGACAGATGTCTTTTAGTCCTTTTTTGTCTTTTACTGAAATTTTGAACTGAGATTTGAACATAAACATTTTTAATGAATATGTAATTTTGGCCATCCACCTAGCCCGATGAAGTCCCGCTGGATGTTTAAATTTGATTCCACCTTTTGGTTCACCTCCCAAAAAAATAATTGTTAACTGCAATAGTTCTAGGTAATCGTCTCTTGGTTGGAATGTATCTAGTTGATTTGTTGCAAATATAATTATGTCATCTTTGATGTCATGAATATTTTCATAGATATCTGGATCTGATAATGCTGTTTCGTAGTCCTCCTTATTAATGCTTGACCATTTTTCTCTGAACTTCTTAAAAAGGACTATATCTGGGCCAGAAGATGGTGATAAAGACTTTGAAACAACAGCTTCCAGCATAATTTCAAATATATGGTGTCGACATGCCAGCCACAATAAATCGTTGTCGAATTTTTGTTCTAGAAGAATAGCTGCACCATTTCTAGGACCAATATTGGCTGCCGTTGTATTGAAACACATGCATTTTATTTGTTCGCAGATGTCCCATTCAAGCGATGTCTGATTGTTTGCATTAAAAAGAGACGCATTTCTGTCACTCAATTTTGCAACATCAAGACTTCCTAATAATTTATCATCAAACAATTTTCTACGTTTGCCAACCTTACTTTTCCATGTTGAAGGTTGTGCAGCACAGAAACCAGATTCATCACTTTTACTCTCTTCTGATTCTGATGATGTACTGGTGAGTATGACAGCCTCTTCATTCTTCTTTCTTTTGATCTCTTCTTCTGCTTTCCTCTTTTCATAACGTTGTTGCTTTTCTGCTGCTCTTTGCTCTTTTTTAGCAACAGCCTTATCAATGGTACCCATTTTTCCATGACGTCCTTTCTCACGTTGCATTTTCAAGAATTTCTTATCATCTTCTATTTTTATAAGCTGCATAGCATTCTCATGAGCAATGTCAAATAAGTTTTCCAGTTTATCTTTCCATTTTTCTTCTTTATTATTTAAATTTTGTGATCTTTTCAATCTGTTTGCTTTGTTTTTCTTAAGCAGCTGTCATTCCTTCAGTATTCCTTGAATTTTATCTACTACATGTATTCTTTGTTTTGCTGGTATTCCTGCTTTTTTCCAAACTGCTAGCACATCATCTGCAGTAGAGCAGTATGATTCTCTAATGTCTTGCTTTTAATATTTCTGTAGTGCATGAAGAGGGCCATCATTTCCTTCTCTGATGGTAATACGGATGTTTTTAGTACTGCAGAGGGCTGCCCAATTAGCCATACTTCAGTTTCTTTTCTTGTAGAACTTCTCCCAAATGAGCAACTGGGTGATGGTGAGTTAGGCCTAGCTTCCATAATCGATTAATTGGTATCAAAATTACGAGTTCCAAGCAACAATTAAAAGCAAGCTAGTATATAAACCATTAATTAAAAATTCTGAAATATAAACAATTAAACATAAAATCATAAGTTGTAAAAACAAACAAATTGAAAAAGAGGGAAACTTTGACGCCTGGTAGCACATAGTAAATTTTATTTAAAATTCACCAAATTTGGCATACACTACTTTTTTGTCATAGGGAACAAAAATACAGGTTGAACAATTAAAAAAAAAAACTTTGATTTTTTTGAATCACCCTACTGTACGCCCTTGACAATTGGTTAAGTTGAGTCATGATATATTTGTTAAAATATTCCACTTGTTCTTTTTCATTTTAACGAAAATATCATGACTTAACCTAACTAATTGTCAAGGGCATACAGTTGACCTAACCGCGAAAAAAGAAATTGCCGGGGGAAAAAGGAATAAGTGGCTAAAATTTAATATAACTGTTAAATTGGGGAGAGTTACTTTGATGCATAGTTTAAAGCATTTTTAGATTTGTTGGGCTTCATTATCTTCCGTGTTCAAAACTAACTTAACTTTTATCACTCAAGATTATACGAACCCACACCTTATGCATTACATCAACTTCCAACGTGTGGGTCACGTCAACAGTTGTGGTTCCTCTTGCCTGACACAATACGAGATCACAAGGAAATTTGTTCCTGAATAGTCTAGGGTGGCCATTTAAAAAGGAGGACACTGCGTATGTGGCCGTACGTTAACATATATATGTTAACGTACAGCCACATACGCAGTGTCCTCCTTTTTGGAAATTGCCACCCTAAGGAGTAAGGACAGAGTGCTCAAAAGGCGGACTGTCCGCCTAAAGCCGGACGTCTGGCCACCCTAGAATAGTCTAATACCGTGACTTCAAACATCCGAGTAACTCGTGCCTTATTAAGTGGTTCTTTCGGTCTATTTGTACGTGACTATTTGTATGTGATACATGAAGGAAAAAGAATAGTACTTAATTTTACCTTACTCTGTAGGTTGTTAATGAGACTTCAATCTTCGAGAAAAATCTTGTTCGCAATTTAGTTTCCCACACTTCCAAACTGTCAATTCTACCGTATATTTGTGGCAGTCAGTCACCCACCAACCACAACACAAGCCTCGAGGTAAGAATGTTTTTATAAATCATTACACCCCTATTTGCACACGTCAGTTATGTGTCTTTTAAATACAGACTGTATTTGTTTGAGATCGTCTCTTTACTCGTACACGAAACTAACACTTCGCTTAGGTCTCGTATTCTACAACTACACTTCGTTTAGCAAAAGCTGTTACACATATGAAAAACTACGGCCAATATTAAATTTCTAAGTTGTAATATCCCGCCGTTATGAATATCGAAAGCATCAGTCGATGAATGAGAGCCCTATATGCTCGTTCTTAACACAAGTACCATCACAGTTGCGAATATCGTTTGGAAGAGAGCAATGCGGAATTCGGCTAGGCTTAATTACCATTTCTGGGACCTTTTCCAGTTTGTGTACCGTTTTTCATATAATTTATTTTTGAGAATATTTTTGTTAAAACTAACGAAAATATCACGACTTAACCTAACCAATTATCAAGAGCGTACAGTTGATCTATTATTAAATAGTAAATACTATTCCAGAAACAAACAATGTTATAATTAATAATAGATCAACTGTACGCCCTTGATAATTGGTTAGGTTAAGTCGTGATATTTTCGTTAGTTTTAACAAAAATATTCTCAAAAATAAATTATATGAAAAACGGTACACAAACTGGAAAAGGGGACTGCCGCCATTGAAACATAAGAGGTGAGTGCCACCAGCCTTCTTTACTTAGCCTTATAAGGCTAACTAACGAAAATATCACGACCTAACGAAAACATCAAGACCTAACCTAACCAATCGTTAGGTCAACTGTACGACCTTGACAACTGGTTAGGTTAGGTCGTGATATTTTTGTTAGTTAGCCTTATAAAGCTAACTAAAGAAGGCTGGAGGCCCTGATCTTCAGGTGATCCCCTTATTTTTCTGAGTATAGGATTAAAACTTAAAAATTAAACATGGATCTTGAAAGTAATTAAAATTGTTTATAAGAAACAAAATTTGAAGGGGAAATTAAGAAAAGCTTTTTTATAAAGTAACTTATTTTGTATCATCAAGACATTTCAGTTAAAATACAAAATACAAAAAGTTTAATTATGTTTCAATGGCGGCAGTCAAACGGAAAAGATCCAAGGTCCCATTTCTGTTGTAAAGACCTTTCTTAAACTAAAGATATCTCTTTACGTAATTTATATTTATGGAATAATCCTACATACACGAAAAGCGGACGCAATAATCTACAACTAAATACAACGTACATGCGAACTGGCGTGCACATGTTTATGAACAAATACAACCCAAAATAATGAATACGGATGAAATAAACTCAAAATTTAGAGTATGGAGAGACGAATTTCGTGAAAAATTGTCATTACATAAAATTTTATCTATTTTTTAATAATTATCCCGAAAGAGTACGATCCGCTAGTTTAAAATAATAGAACGACATTTTCAAAGCCTTTTAACTTCCCATATTAACCTTATCAGTTTTGAATGGTCGTTTGCTTTGTCGACTAAGAATGAAACTACTTACTTAAAGCAAGAGAAGAGAATAAAAAAACCTGATATAAAACAAATTATACAAATAGATCAATATGGACAGTTTGATTTCGGTCGGATGTCCAAAGACCTCGTACAAAAAATGTTATTGGAATTCTTTGTGTGAAAATTTTGACCGAGTTTTGTCTGTATGTGACACGTACTCCCACCTTCGGGGTTGATCTTGCATAGCCTCTTTCTCCTGACTTCAGCCTCTCTAATTCCTTTTTATGGACACTGAAAGCTCTTCAAACAGCGATGGATTGTGATACCATCTCCATTTCTATCGAAACGCTGGAGGTCGTGAGAAGATATTTTCACTGTCCGGATTTGTCACAATTTCACAAAGGGAAAAATAATCTGAACATGTTGCATCCCTTTCGAAATAAAATCCTTCTACAATAATCATAACAAATTTTATGACCATAAATTAATTACTTTTTAATTCATTACTTTTTAATTACTTTTTAAAAGTGTGGCATCATATATATATATATATATATATATATATATATATATATATATATATAATATTATATATATATATATATATATATATATATATAATATTATATGTATATATATATATATATATATATATGTTAAACACAGACCGTGCATGGCACAAGGAACTCTTCTGGGAAAATTAAATCCACTATAGTCCGAATAAGTAATGATAAATGACAAATACCATAGTTTTTTTCCTTTTTCATGATTTTAGCCCGACGTGGGCAACGGGTCTCTCGCAAAGAGATCCCATAAATATAGCTTCCCTCACCAGCTATCTGCAAAGCAGACAGGATCCAGCTTTGGGACGTGGATCTAGGGTTTAAAGCAAACCTAGATCCCTACACTCAGAACCTCTATATAAGTAAAAGACTCGTTGCATTCACGTCGAGTTGAATAAATCAAAGAAAAAGGGGGTAACTATTGTATTTTTAGCCAAAAAAACCAAAACTTAAACCTCAACCGGGACATTGAGCGTCCACTTTTCAAGGCACGAAACACGTCCGTTTAGTATACACAAACTCAGAATGGTTCCCTGAGAACAATATATGTTAAACACAGACCGTGCATGGCACAAGGAACTCTTCTGGGAAAATTAAATCCACTATAGTCCGAATAAGTAATGATAAATGACAAATACCATAGTTTTTTTCCTTTTTCATGATTTTAGCCCGACGTGGGCAACGGGTCTCTCGCAAAGAGATCCATAAATATAGCTTCCCTCACCAGCTATCTGCAAAGCAGACAGGATCCAGCTTTGGGACGTGGATCTAGGGTTTAAAGCAAACCTAGATCCCTACACTCAGAACCTCTATATAAGTAAAAGACTCGTTGCATTCACGTCGAGTTGAATAAATCAAAGAAAAAGGGGGTAACTATTGTATTTTTAGCCAAAAAAACCAAAACTTAAACCTCAACCGGGACATTGAGCGTCCACTTTTCAAGGCACGAAACACGTCCGTTTAGTATACACAAACTCAGAATGGTTCCCTGAGAACAATATATGTTAAACACAGACCGTGCATGGCACAAGGAACTCTTCTGGGAAAATTAAATCCACTATAGTCCGAATAAGTAATGATAAATGACAAATACCATAGTTTTTTTCCTTTTTCCTTTTCCCAGAAGAGTTCCTTGTGCCATGCACGGTCTGTGTTTAACATATATTGTTCTCAGGGAACCATTCTGAGTTTGTGTATACTAAACGGACGTGTTTCGTGCCTTGAAAAGTGGACGCTCAATGTCCCGGTTGAGGTTTAAGTTTTGGTTTTTTTGGCTAAAAATACAATAGTTACCCCCTTTTTCTTTGATTTATTCAACTCGACGTGAATGCAACGAGTCTTTTACTTATATAGAGGTTCTGAGTGTAGGGATCTAGGTTTGCTTTAAACCCTAGATCCACGTCCCAAAGCTGGATCCTGTCTGCTTTGCAGATAGCTGGTGAGGGAAGCTATATTTATGGGATCTCTTTGCGAGAGACCCGTTGCCCACGTCGGGCTAAAATCATGAAAAAGGAAAAAAACTATGGTATTTGTCATTTATCATTACTTATTCGGACTATAGTGGATTTAATTTTCCCAGAAGAGTTCCTTGTGCCATGCACGGTCTGTGTTTAACATATATTGTTCTCAGGGAACCATTCTGAGTTTGTGTATACTAAACGGACGTGTTTCGTGCCTTGAAAAGTGGACGCTCAATGTCCCGGTTGAGGTTTAAGTTTTGGTTTTTTTGGCTAAAAATACAATAGTTACCCCCTTTTTCTTTGATTTATTCAACTCGACGTGAATGCAACGAGTCTTTTACTTATATAGAGGTTCTGAGTGTAGGGATCTAGGTTTGCTTTAAACCCTAGATCCACGTCCCAAAGCTGGATCCTGTCTGCTTTGCAGATAGCTGGTGAGGGAAGCTATATTTATGGGATCTCTTTGCGAGAGACCCGTTGCCCACGTCGGGCTAAAATCATGAAAAAGGAAAAAAACTATGGTATTTGTCATTTATCATTACTTATTCGGACTATAGTGGATTTAATTTTCCCAGAAGAGTTCCTTGTGCCATGCACGGTCTGTGTTTAACATATATTGTTCTCAGGGAACCATTCTGAGTTTGTGTATACTAAACGGACGTGTTTCGTGCCTTGAAAAGTGGACGCTCAATGTCCCGGTTGAGGTTTAAGTTTTGGTTTTTTTGGCTAAAAATACAATAGTTACCCCCTTTTTCTTTGATTTATTCAACTCGACGTGAATGCAACGAGTCTTTTACTTATATAGAGGTTCTGAGTGTAGGGATCTAGGTTTGCTTTAAACCCTAGATCCACGTCCCAAAGCTGGATCCTGTCTGCTTTGCAGATAGCTGGTGAGGGAAGCTATATTTATGGGATCCTTTGCGAGAGACCCGTTGCCCACGTCGGGCTAAAATCATGAAAAAGGAAAAAAACTATGGTATTTGTCATTTATCATTACTTATTCGGACTATAGTGGATTTAATTTTCCCAGAAGGTTCCTTGTGCCATGCACGGTCTGTGTTTAACATATATTGTTCTCAGGGAACCATTCTGAGTTTGTGTATATATATATATATATATATATATATATATATATATATATATATATATTACTTACTTTTGTTGAGTTTGGACGACGGTTCAGGATCGACCTGCGGTCGACCCCTCTATATATATAAAATAATAATAATAATAGGTAGGCATTAACATACCTGTCAACTCTCATGCTTTTTACTTTAAACTCACGTTCTTACACTCGGAACTTGAAAGTGAATCACCCCTAGACCCACCACCATGGCTTCGTCCTGGACCTGTGACTCATCGACCCAGCGACAGTCAATCTCACGCCTTCCTTCAGTTTGGGGGTTGACAACTATACGTTAATCACAAGGAAATTTCATAATTACGCTACCTGAATTTATGACCTTACTATATATTGAAATAAAATTATCGTAGATTTAACGATAAGAGTTCAACAAAGTAAGGGAGTTTAAACAACATAAAACCCGATAACAAAAACCCACTTTAATAGACAGAGTTTATTTCCACTCTGTCTATTAGAGTGCGTTTTTATTATCATATTTTGACCTTAACGTAGAAAAGTGGAAGTTTTTTGCATTTAACATAAAACCTGATTCCATAAAATATAGTTTCATAATACGAACTTGCACGCAATCAGTCGGTGATGACCTCATTTATATTCAACTTCACATAATACAACAATAACAAACTATGAAAAGAGTTTATTATTATTAATTTATAAACAGAATAATACAAATTTTAAAATAGAACACTGATTTCGAATAGAGAATAGTCTCATTTCTCCTCATTTACAATTGTACTGAGATTTCCCATTTTACTTTGCATGAAATATATATATATATATATAATATATATATATATATATATATATATTTTCTGTTCCTTAAGCTGAAAAACACCCTCAAGGGAAAAATATTTTAGGAAGTAGCAGAGATCGAACAAAATGTGACACGAAAATTGAAGAACATTCGGAAAGAAGAGTATAACAGGTGCTTCAATAAGTGTCTGGACCACTGGAATCACTGTTTACAATCAGAAGGAGACTACTTTGAAGGAGACAGATTTCATTAGGTGTGTGACATTTAGTTTTGCAATAAATACATCTTCCCGGAACTTTTTGATCAGCCATCGTATATATATATGTGTGTGTGTGTATGTGTATGTGTGTGTGTGTGTGTGTGATATTTCAAAGCCTCGTAATTTAATGATTTTTTACTTATTGTTTTAATTCTTGTTGGAATATAATTGTACAAAAAGATAGACTCCACTTCCATTTCTTTCCAATCACAATAATTACGTTTTTTAAACCCTTATACACGTTCCCTAACATTAGACTTTAGTCAGCTTCCCCACCCCCCCCTTCCGTAAAAATTGGGTTTTGCTACTAACGATTTTTAGAATTACCACCCCTCATCGATATGTATGTATGTATGTATGTATGACGATGTTCGAGTTATTCCGAGATTATTGACGGTTGGAGTGACGGTTTCTGTTTTCGTGGGTATTCATACGACCATTTTAATTACATTAAAAGACACTTGAAATAATGATGAAAGTCGTGCAATAAACATTCTTTTTCCCAAATGATACTTTTAAAAAAAAAATGAGAAAAATTAAATTGAAAACAAACAAACATTACTTAGTAAAAGAATATTATAATATTTTCACTATTTTTCTGTACAATTTATGATAGATATCCGATATGACATTATAAAGGATGAAAGCCTTTTAGGCAAAATTTGATGGGATTCAGTTAATTTACTACGGAAGGAAATGTCAAATAATAGCAATAGTAATAATAATAATAATAATAATAATAGCAAACTAAAGGTGGAAATTTAGATAAATAGTTGTCACATTGTTTAATTATTTTATACAATTTCATACGTCTGTTGTTTTTGCATGAGAACACTTTTAATTTGAAGTAAAATGCTGAATTGTTTACTTGTCTGAAAAATGTGTCCCGCAAAAACAAAAAAAAAATTTGTGACCATCATAATAAGCCTTAAAAACAACAGGACAAGAATAACACAAAAACATTTGGCGTAAAAAAATTAGAAGTTAAAAAAACAAAAAAATTCGCGGCAGCTTTTAACATGTACACTGATACTAGGATTTTCATCACGATGTGGGAAATTCTTTTATGGAACAAATGCCCTCAGGTGATGATACTACTACTGTCATCAAACTTCGATGCTTGATGAAATAATTTTTGGGCAACTGATTCTTGAAATAATTTAATCGAAATGGATAAAACCATCTATTGGAGAAAATGTCAATTAAATTCTATTTCAGTTTATTTTCATAAACATTGGATTTATGAAAATAAACTGAAATAGAATTTAATTGACATTTTCTCCAATAGTAATTACGGGATAAGAAGAAGTGTACCTATAAATCAAAAACATTTCTCTCACGTCTCAATGCTCGAATGTTTTTTTTTTGGTTTGACAAGTTGTGTTTGGCGTTAGTAAATTTGAATTAAAAATATCTTAACTTCTTTAAAAAACTCTTTAATTTATAAAACTTAACTAAAAATATCTAATATACTATTTCAGAAATGAAGCCTTATATATATATATATATATATATATATATTATATATATATATATATATATATATATATATATATATATATATATGTAACAGTTTTTTGCGCACACCTACAGGTCGGTACAATTGGTGTAGAACAATGCGGTTTTCACCATTCGATGCGTCTTTTTATTGTGCAGTGCCCATGCTAAAAAAAAATTCCCTAACATAAATCCTGCCCCCCCTTTTAGGGGTACAGTTCTTCCCATTTCTTCATTTTTAATCATAATTTTGGCACAAAGTGGGGGAGGGGTGGGGTAATGGGGGAGGGGGTGGGGTTAATGGGGAAACTCAGAAAAATAGATGCGATATATATATGTAACCAAAAAAAAATTAAAGTAAATCCTTTGCAAGGTGCCAGCCCCCTTCACCCCTTGGGGGTAATGGGGAAGGGTGAGGGTAAATGGGGGAGAGGGGTGGGGGAGGGTGTATTGGGGGAGAGGGGTGGGGTAATGGGGGAGGGGGTGGGGTTATCTAATATACTATTTCAGAAATGAAGCCTTATATATATATATGTAACAGTTTTTTTGCGCACACCTACAGGTCGCTACAATTGGTGTAGAACAATGCGGTTTTCACCATTCGAATCGTCTTTTTATTGTGCAGTGCCCATGCTAAAAAAAAATTCCCTAACATAAATCTTCCTCCCCCTTTTAGGGTACAGTTCTTCCCATTTCTTCATTTTTAATCATAATTTTGGCACAAAATGGGGGAGGGGTGGGGTATTGGGGAGGGGGTGGGGTTAATGGGGAAACTCAGAAAAATAGATGCGATATTGTAACCAAAAAAAAATTAAAGTAAATCCTTTGCAAGGTGCCAGCCCCCTTCCCCCCTTGGGGGTAATGGGGGAAGGTGGGGGTAAATGGGGGAGAGGGGTGGGGGACGGGGTATTGGGGAGAGTGGTGGGTAATGGGGGAGGGGTGGGGTTAATGGGGAAACTCAGAAAAAAAAATGATAACCAACATCGATTCCGGTCACGAAGATCATGCTTATCACAACTAATGGAACACTATAACAATATTATTGATGCACTCGAAATCAATGAAAACTATGATTTGGCGGGCCGCAGGGCCCCCAATTACTGTCGGTTCAGTTATTTGGTCAGTAAAACTATAGAAATGAACGCAGTCATGAAAATCTTAGGCTTCAAATCCGAGCTCATTGTATTAAGATTTGTGAAGCTTTAGATTTTCATGGCTGCGTTCTTTTCTGTAGTTTTATTGAATGAATAATTGGTTTGCCAGTAACTGGAAGGCCGCAGGCACCCCAATTACTGAGGCCCAAGGTGAGAGGAATAGGAATGATATCCAGATAAAGGGCTACTGATGTTCAAAATAAAATACGCCGTAGGCCCACAATTCAGCCGAAGCACCGCAGATCTAGCAAAATCGGCGCGTAGCGCCGACCTTTTGCTAGTCGATTTCTATTTCAATTTTCAGTTTTTCATTTTAAAATGCGATATATACTGTATATATATATATATATGTAACCAAAAAAAAACTATAGAAAAGAACGCAATCATGAAAATCTTAAGCTTCACACTTGAGCTCATTGTATCAAGATTTGTGAAGCTTTAGATTTTCATGGCTGCGTTCTTTTCTATAGTTTTATTGACCAAATAATTGAACCGACAGTAATTGGGGCGCCGCAGGCACCCCAATTACTGAGGCCCAAGGTGAGAGGGATAGGAATGATGTTCAAAATAAAATACGCCGTAGGCCCACAATTCGATTCGGTTTGGGCCGAATGCCCAAGTACCGCAGATCTAGCGAAATCGGGGCGTAGCGCCGATCTTTTGCTGAAAGTCCTGACAGAAAGAAATGAAAAGGGAGTATTTGTTGACAATTATGTCTACAAGGAGATTCTTCAGTAATGAAATAAAGATAAGTTTATGATGAAGTGTTCTTTTTTATATTTTATAACAGGAAATAATACAGGGTGATCGAAAAGTCTCTCCACAGTAGTAATAAGATATTTACTTTATTGAAATTTTACATAAGGAGATATAAGAATTCTATAAATGTAATGACATATCATTGTTACCCGTTTAGAGTAAGTGCTGGAAGTGTTTTCCACCGTTTTCTCGACATAGCCGGATCCTTCTTACTTTATTAGCAAATACTGTGTGTAATGTACTAATGTTTCAGCTGAAACTATTGATGAATTACAAACGGAGATCCGAACTTACGTGCAGTCTATTTCAGCTGAAACATTACACACAGTATTTGCTAATAAAGTAAGAAGGATCCGGCTATGTCGAGAAAACGGTGGAAAACACTTCCAGCACTTACTCTAAACAGGGAACAATGATATGTCATTATATTTATAGAATTCTTAAATCTCCTTATGTAAAATTTCAATAAAGTAAATATCTTATTACTACTGCCGAGAGACTTTTCGATCACCCTGTATTATTTCCTGTTATAAAATATAAAAAAAGAAGACTGCATCATAAACTTATCTTTATTTCATTACTGAAGAATCTCCTTGTAGACATAATTGTCAACAAATACTCCCTTTTCATTTCTTTCTGTCAGGACTTTCAGCAAAAGATCGGCGCTACGCCCCGATTTCGCTAGATCTGCGGTACTTGGGCACTCGGCCCAAACCGAATCGAATTGTGGGCCTACGGCGTATTTTATTTTGAACATCATTCCTATCCCTCTCACCTTGGGCCTCAGTAATTGGGGTGCCTGCGGCGCCCCAATTACTGTCGGTTCAATTATTTGGTCAATAAAACTATAGAAAAGAACGCAGCCATGAAAATCTAAAGCTTCACAAATCTTGATACAATGAGCTCAAGTGTGAAGCTTAAGATTTTCATGATTGCGTTCTTTTCTATAGTTTTTTTTTGGTTACATATATTATATCGCACTTTAAGATGAAAAACTGAAAATTGAAATAGAAATCGACTAGCAAAAGGTCGGCGCTACGCGCCGATTTTGCTAGATCTGCGGTGCTTCGGCTGAATTGTGGGCTTACGGCGTATTTTATTTTGAACATCAGTAGCCCTTTATCTGGATATCATTCCTATTCCTCTCACCTTGGGCCTCAGTAATTGGGGTGCCTGCGGCCTTCCAGTTACTGGCAAACCAATTATTCATTCAATAAAACTACAGAAAAGAACGCAGCCATGAAAATCTAAAGCTTCACAAATCTTAATACAATGAGCTCGGATTTGAAGCCTAAGATTTTCATGACTGCGTTCATTTCTATAGTTTTACTGACCAAATAACTGAACCGACAGTAATTGGGGGCCCTGCGGCCCGCCAAATCATAGTTTTCATTGAGTTCGAGTGCATCAATAATATTGTTATAGTGTTCCATTAGTTGTGATAAGCATGATCTTCCTGACCGGAATCGATGTTGGTTATCATTTTTTTTTCTGAGTTTCCCCATTAACCCCACCCCCTCCCCCGTTACCCCACCATCTCCCCCAATACCCCCTCCCCCACCCCTCTCCCCCATTTACCCCACCAATTTTTTTTCTGAGTTTCCCCATTAACATTACACACAGTATTTGCTAATAAAGTAAGAAGGATCCGGCTATGTCGAGAAAACGGTGGAAAACACTTCCAGCACTTACTCTAAACAGGGAACAATGATATGTCATTACATTTATAGAATTCTTATACAGTATCTCCTTATGTAAAATTTCAATAAAGTAAATATCTTATTACTACTGCGGAGAGACTTTTCGATCACCCTATACCTTGAGGTAAGGAAATTCATTTCCCAGATGAAATAATTGGCCGAGGGCTCCAAGCCTTCCGCAGGAAATAGCAAAAACCGCCCGTAGGGCGGTATTTTTGCTAGTATATATTTTTTTATCTATTATATATTTTCGCCTTTCGTCTCTCTGTCCTTTATGCAAGCGCAAACCGTTTGACCTAGAGCTACCAAATTTGGCACGGGAACCTCTTATGGGATGAAGAATGTCAACACAGAGTCGGTCCTGTCTGTTTGTCTGTTTTTATTATGGGCGGCAATGTGAAGCTCAAGATTTTCATGACTGCGTTCTTTTCTATAGTTTTATTGACCAAATAATTGAACCGACAGTAATTGGGAGTTCAATTATTTGGTCAGGGGGGTTTTGGGGGATATCTGATCAGATTCAGAAATCTTGACACAATGTGAAGCTCAAAATTTTCACGGCTGCGTTCTTTTCTGTAGTTTAGCCTGTCTGTTTGTCTGTTCGTCTGTTTGTGAAATTTATCCCGGACAGTAATGGTGGAACGGTGGGGGGGGGGTAAGTGGGGGAGAGGGGTGGGGTAATGGGGGAGGGGTGGGGTAATGGGGAGGAGTTGGGGTAATGGGGGAGGGGTGGGGTAATGGGAGAGGGTGGGGTAATGGGGAGGGGGTTAGCCCCCAAGTTGCATAAAGGGGGTGAGGGGGTTTTGGGGGGCATTCAGTTGACCTAACCGGGCATTCAATTAACCTGGGCAACGCCGGGTACCTCACCTAGTATATACATATAAACATAACTTGTCAAACCAAAAAAAATCCTTCGAATATTGAGATGTGATAGAAATGTTTTTGATTTATAGGTACACTTCGTCTCATCCCGTAATTATTATTATTTATTGGGGTTGTTTAACCTCCTTCGTAACATCTAAGATCATATGACGGAGGAGACTTACAGGTTTACGTGGGATCCGAACCACGGGTCGCTACATAATCTGGGCGCGGAGGACCGTCTCCCATCCAACTACTACCCAGACCCAATGTCGCTTAACTTCAATGATCTCCGGGAAGCGGTGTTACGACATTGGCCATGACGGCCAAAATAGGTGCAAAATCAGAAGTTCTCCCCCCACTAATTGGGAGTTATGTCAGCTATGCACAAATGTTTGGCATAATTTATGGAAAGAGTAGCTCAGCTGGGATGTTGTTGATTACCTCATAGACTTTGGTCTTTCGGTCTTCAAATGTCTTAGGCTTGGTTGAATAGATCCTGTTGTTTGTATATTATGGTGTTGTAAAGACAGTGTTTAAACACTACCTTTGCAACTCCGCCATCAAAACACCTTTTCATCATCAAAGAAATGCGATGCAATAAATGCATGCATACATCCCAAATTAGAGGGCCTTGGCAAAATTTCTACCAACTCGTGACTAATGTACGGATTTCAGGTAAATAGAAAACAGAAAGCAGGTGGATGCACACTGCACAGTATAGAACACTTCTGTAGGTAACGAAGAAAAAAGGAAAGGGTAGGAAAAGTAGTTTATGTGGCCTTTGGTGGCCAAAAGTGGTGTTAGCTCTACCTTTAATAGCTTTGGGGGTGCCATGGCTCCTGTGGCCTACCCCTGGATCTGCTAATGAGTAAGTGTCAATATTTGAAATCGAGGCCGCTTAATTGGAGCCGATATTTGCAAATAAATAAATAAATAAGTAAATTGTTCAGTAAATTGGTTCTCTTTGGGATCAGTGAAAGAATTTCTGACTTTTGTGAGGGAGGACAAAGGATTTGTCTTCTTTTTTGTGTCGATTAAATCCTTTAGCGTTCCAAAGCCTTTTGAAAATGGATTTTTGTTTATCAGTTTTTGGACAATAGTGATTTGATTTCACTTTTTAATGAATGCATTCAGTCCGTTACAATAGGTTTTATATTTCTGTTCTCTGATGTCAGTTTTCAATAATTTAAAAAGAATACGTTTGCATCTAATACTCAGAATGAGTGTTGGGGTGATTCAATGGTCGTTGTATTTAGTTTTAGATATTAGTGTTGAGATAACATGAAAATTTGTGTTAAATATATCTATTAACGCGCTTGAGAATGTTTGAAATTTTGTTCCAATATCGTGGTTATTTTCAATTATTCCAGACCAGTCAAAAGATATTATTCCTCTAAGCAATTTTAGCTTATTATTATAGCTGTAAGATTTGTAATCAACTCTTATGTTTTCTTGTACGCAGAAATGGGTAATTAGCGTGATTTACGTCGGCAAATGATCTGTAATATTAAATATAGTTATACCTAACATACAGTCAAGTGAAGACCATGCCCAGATTTGATCTAGCAGAGTCGAACTTCTAAAGTCACTGTGAAGTCCTGTTGGCTTTGTAATAACTAATTTAAAACCACTTGCAGTCATGATATTGTAAAGGAAACTAGCATTATTATTGAATGTTGTTTAGCGAGACCAATATTTAAGTCTCCTGTAACAACACAGTTGTTATACTGATATGATTCGAGGTTAAAATTCTATCGACATTTATTATACAAGTCGAAACGTTGCCGGCTGGTGGTCGGGAGGTGCCTAAATTTGAATAGTGGTTATTATAAATATTTATTAATTGCAATGGTGTATATATATTCGTATATATACCATTGCAATATATACTCGTGTATATATATACTCAGCACATTCGGAGGGGCCCCGGCCACGGAAGCAGTACTCATTCAATGGGAAATCAGAGAAGTACTGCCAAAGGGCCTCCCAGGGATGTTAGTGAAATTGGAGGAAAGGCAAAGGTGGTGGTGAACATTGAAATCTCCTAAAAATGCGGATTTCAGCAAAGGGAGAGCTGGCTAGAATGTATTCCACTTTGGAAGTGAGGTAGTCAAAGAATTTTGGATAGTTAGTAGAATTAGGAGAAAGGTAAACAGCGCAGATGTATTTAGCCAGAGAGTATAGAATTCGGAAGATTCGAGTTCGGGAATAAGAGAACAAGTTTGGTCATTGCGTACATACAGTATACGCAACATCCATCTTTGGAGTGAAATTGAATATAGAAAAGTAAGAGGGTACAGAAAAGGGGTTGCTGTCAGACGTCTCAGACACCTAAGTTTCAGTGAGGAAAAGAAGATGAGGTTTAGAAGAGGAGAGGTGGTGTTCAACAGATTGAAAATTTGAGAAAAGGCTACGAATGTTGCAGAAATTTATGAAAAGTGAATCAGGCAGAGCCCTCAGAACATCTCGAATGGGCGGTATCAGATCTAGCCCCACTGCCCGGGTCTGCGTTCCCGGTATCGGCAGCGGTAGAGCCAGAAGTGGGGACATTTATGGTCCTCTCCCCAGGGGACTCCGAGGCTCTTGAAGTTGATGCCCTTTTTTTTTAAATTTGAGATTATGTAGTGTGTAAGATGCATGTATATGTAGAGAGGAATAGGGAGAGAAGTGTGTGTTTGAGAGCATGGGTAGGTGAGACACGGAAAAAGATCAGCTAAGGAGGACAGTGACAGGAGAAAAGGGAGTTCCAGTACTTCCTTTTTTCTGTCTAACGTCCTCCCTGGAGTACTTCCCTGGTCGATTGGTGTCTACAATCTCCTCCTAAAAACCTGTTTACACAATTGTGATTAAAATGTTGCTTTTATACCCTTTTCCCCTTCTTTTTCCTCTTTTCTTTTACCATCTTGGCACTCCCTCTCCCCCTACCCCTTTTTGGCACTTGCACTGTAGTGGCAGCTAAACTTCAGCCTCGTTTTTTGATCCATACTACTATATTCATTATGTCATTATTTCAATAAATATTTTGCGTGTGGCACTCTGCATTTATTTTGTTTTAACATCTGGTATAACTGTCAAAAAGGGTTGGCCATCTCTGCTCTAACGATTGATAACCGGACATCGTTTAAAAACACCAACATTGTTCACCCGTTAACTTTCTATTTAGTTAGTTCGGTGGGGCTGAAGAAAGACATCCAATCCCAAATATCTCCACCGAGCCTTCTGTTTCTTTGTGTTGTTCGAATGTCATGTAGTTTCTTGAAACCGGGTTCGCGCCAACGAGAGCAGTGCCAAGTGCCATACATGGCACTCTGTAGAAAGCATTTTCTCGACACATAATTTTCCTCGCTTGACTAGTAAAACCTCAAAAATATTGTTGCAGAAGGACGTATTGGTTTTTTTAACAATACGTATACAAATATTATTTATATTCTTTTAGGTAAAGAAATTTTGAAATATATTCTATTTTTAATATTAATTGAGCATAATATTATTAAATATAATATTACATAAATATTTTCATAATTTACATGTTATGTTAACCATGCACATCGTTTACAAACTTTCAAGGTCACTAATTTAATTACGACATGTCGGTATTTTTTAATTAAATTCCAACGAAATTCATGTAAACAATATACAATAATATACACAATAACTATCATAGTTATACACAATATATATATATATATATATATATATATATTATATATATATGAAAAATTATTTCACGAAAGTAACACGTGAAAAATATTTATGATGAATAAAACCACGAAGGAAAGGAAACACAAAATGGTGCTCAAGCGCTTTCGTCTAATGACATCCTCAGGAACACTCAGTGTTCCTGAGGATGTCATTAGACGAAAGCGCTTGAGCACCATTTTGTGTTTCCTTTCCTTCGTGGTTTTATTCATCATATATATATATATATATATAATATATATATATATATATATATATATATATTATATAATACGTCTCTCAGCATAATGGCTGGCCTCTCTTGGCTTTGAGAGCCACTCGGAAAAGTATCTAGAAGCACACTCACAGAGATGGACGATTATCCTATATATATTTGGTGTATTGTTTACTCCACCTGCTTCCGATTGTTATGAGTTTAATTATGAAGAACTTCCTTGTTTACGTAGAAGTCCCCTCAGCTTACGAAAAGACTGCATTTCTGTCCTCGTAATTTCTCCGTGGTATCCTTGCAAGTGACTACAATAATTCGAGAGCCAAATATACGATACATTAATATAACACTTAAAAACAAGATGGCGGCCGACTTGAGGAAAGGGTAAAGATTTAAGGTCGCAAAAGTTATAGGTAATTTCTTTCCTTCTTTATGGAGCAATTAATAAATAAATGAAGCACTTTAAAAGTTGGAAAGTGTTCAACTTGGTGGATTAAATGTCTATCCAGAAATATTTAAGCCTGACATTAAGAGACTATTCTCTTACAGATTGTCAACTTATATGTATATGAGAGAGAGAGAGAGAGAGAGAGAGTTAACAAAGGTGAATATGCACCGCTGACATTGCGCAATATTTGTTAAAGAATAAAACAAACAAAGCGAAGACGAGGTATTATAGTAAGATGAATAAAAGAAACGACTCTGATAGTTACAAGCTGTCACATGGCAAATTTTCAGGTAAATTGAACGTTTTCACCAGAGAACGAATTGTTGGCCTTTGGGAAGATTTATGTAGCCAAAGGGATAGTTCACGTCGGCTTCCCATTATACTGTCGACCATTAGCAGAGTGATTGTCCAGTTGAAAACAACCAGCAAGAAAACAGTTGGCCCGCGTCCGGGCAGTCCAGGTCCATCACAGAGCAAGCTACGTGACCTCAGACGAAGTGCAGAGGTGAACCCACGTAAAACTGCTGGTGAATTGGGCATGGAAGTTGAGGTTAGTTCTAGAACCGTCAGAAGATATCTTCACACTATGGATTATTATTGTAGGGCAGCTAGAAGTAAAAGCATACTAATCCTTCGCAACATTGCTCGTCGCAAGCAGTGAGCAGCATCGATGAAGAACCGGAACTCTGAGTTTTGAAACATCGTGATATTCACAGAAGATTCCAGATTTGCATCATTTTCGTACAGTGGGAGTGCGTGGGTACGGAGATGGCCATTACAGACATTTTCACAGAAGCACCTACAGGCTACAGTGAAACACGGAGGTATTTCTGTTACGGTGTCGGCTGCCATTTGGAGCACGGGACGATCAGAACTGGTGATATACAACGAAACCGTCAATTCCGCAAAATATCAGTAATTTTTTGGAGGAAGACCTACTGCCACTTTACGCCACTGGTAATCTGCCTCCATCACTCACTGAACTCATGGAAGATGGTGCCATGCCCACACAGCCCGTGCAACAAAGATGTGGCATGAAGCCCATGGTATCGCACGCCTACCATGGCCAGGTCACTGAGGTCACTCACCCATATGAATGCCATAGAACATGTATGATACTGTACATGCTGGACGGGGCACTAAGGAGACGTCAACCAAAGCCCTCATCCAGGGAAACCCTAATCACGGCCCTCAAAGAAGAATGGGCTGCAATACCCAAGATGATATTTAAAATCTCAATCGATGGAATGGCCCGAGGGAATGACAGGGCAACGAAGGATGTAACACGGTTGTAAACTGATTGTTTCAGTGGAATTACTTGTAGTGTTGTGAAATTAGTGTACAGTAATGAAAACATATCAAAACTGTCTATTTACTTCTCAACCCTCCTCTCTCTCTCTCTCATATATATATATATATATATATATATATATATATAATATATATATATATATTATATATATATATATATATATGCTTTTTAATACATGTCTATAGTTATATAGTAATAATTAGGTTCTTACTGGGTCTCGAGGGTTTTGTGTTTTTTTTGCTGTAGAATAATTAGAGTTAAGAAGTGTTTCTCATAACTTTTATTTCTTAAAAATATCCTCTTCTTTTCTCGATGTCTCGCAAAAATAATGTGGTATCTTACACGCACCTCTGACCAGGAGGCGTGGGTGCTGACCATTAGGACAAAAGTTAATACAACCCGGCGCATATTTTATTACCCGATAGAAACGCAAGCTCTTTTACTCCCAAAGGTATTTTTTACGTATTAATCCTCCCCCATCCCCTGCATTCGAGCTTGTGGACAGCATTTAATTCAAATTTGTGTGGACAACGCGAGAATACTATATAGATGGAAATGAATGCATGAACACGTACACGGTTTGTATATGCAAAATATCCCTTCCCCATACACACTAAGATTGAAACCCGTAACCTTATGGTCAGCGCCAACGACTCCGAGTCCGAGGTCCCGAGTTCATATTGTTGTGTGGGATATGACGCAGATGCAAAAAGTTCGTACGCTCCTGGGTTGAATTCCAAACATTCTATATGTGTTCTGACCATAGAATGAACAAGAGAAAAATCAATTATACTTAGACAAGACAAAAAGAATAATGCAAAATAAGAATGAAAACACGCCATCAGCAGTTTTACAGTTCACTGTATATTTCGTTCAATATTTTTCATATAGTAAACCCTCCTCCAACGTGTGTTTGTCCAGCGCGAATTTGCTTATACACGGAAAAATAAATGCGAACAATTATTTGCCGAAAGCAGAAAATTTTATTAAACACGGTCCGCCAAACACGCTCTGATACAGTAGTACTATACGCGTGCCAATTCTCCTACACTCTCCAACACTCCCGCATCTCCCTTCCCCTCGCGTCACCCCTCACATCACTCTTTGTCTCAGTCCCGCTAACGCGTTAAGTTCAGTGAAGTTGTGTTGGATTGTTTTTGTCGTATTTTGCCGTTGTTTTGCTATTACACTTAGACACCATTATGGCACCAAAACGTAAAGCATCTGCAAGTGATAGTGAAGAGAAGAAAAATCGTAAGGTTATGATATTAGCCGAAAAAATAAAGATTCTAGATAAGTTCCGTGGTGGTATGAGCATAACATCACTTGGCCGCGAGTATCACGTGAATGAGTCTACCATACGCACCATCCTAAAGAGTGAAGAAAAGATGCGTGCTATTTTCATTTAATATATTTTAATTTATCATATGCAAATATCATTATGTTTATGATTTTATTATGTTCTTATTTCCTATACAATATAGGTAAGGAAATTCATTTATGTGTGAATAAAAAATCTACGAATCTAAGTATTAATGGGAGACTTTGCGTTGCCACGTTCACGTATCTCCATTTATCCCATTAGGTATTAAGTTTGTCCAACGCGGATTTACCAACGCGCCGTTCTCGAGGAACCTAACTTCCGCGTTGGACGAGGGTTTACTGTATTCCTATACTGAGTTGATATTACTTTTATGTTCATTTGACAGTATATTAAATTGGAATATAATGGAAAAGTTCACTGGTCTGAAATGTTAAAATTAAAATTAAATTTTGTTATTTTAGCACTTTAATTTCAGCTTCAATTTCCGCTTCAAAACTGTAACTTTTGGTCAGATGTTTTATTAATAAAACTGAAAAGGATGGTCATAATTTTAAACGAAACTGTAAAATTAAAAAAAAAATTTGGTCTTCTTACAACAATTCGTTGAAACGGTCCAACCGCTTCAAAGGGGCCGTTCAGAAATTATGTAACGCTAATTTGGCTAAAACTTGACACCCCCATCCCACCCTCCTGTAGCGTTCCGTAACGTTAGACCAGACACCCCGTAAGATTTTATACAACACTTTCCTCACTCCTCTATATAATATATATATATATATATATATATATATATATATATACATATACACACTTTTGTTGAGTTTGAACGATGGTTCAGGATCGACCTGCGGTCGACCCCTCTGCAGCATCCCGCCTCATTTGCGGGACTTGGTGAAGGAGGGAATTGCTCTCTGATCGCCTCCTGCCTCGTAGCCAGCCACGCATGGCTGGTCAGGGACTTTGCACAAGAATCTGTCCAACTGGTTCTTGAAGTTATTCAGGTCGGTGTGCTGGAGATTCCTCACTTCTTTTGGAAGGACATTGAAAAGCTTTGGGCCCCGTATTCTGAGGGTATTTTCCATCCTCGTTTTCATGGCTCCTTGTCCCACCGCAGCTGGGACCGTACAAAATCTGCCTCTTCTCTCATTCCAGTTGTTTCTATTTCATTTCTGAGGTTAGGGACAGAGCCCTCAAGTATTTTCCATATGTATATTATTGTGTACCGATCGCGCCTTCTTTCAAGAGGGTAGAGTTCCAGGGATTGTAGTCAAGACCAGTAGTCTTCACCTTCCGTTTCCTCTATCTTAGACGTAAAAGACCTTTGTATAGCTTCAATGCTCGCAATGTCTCTTTTTCTAAGTGGGCTTGTGACTTGTGAGTACTGAGCAATACTCAATTACTGGTAGGACTAGACTCTTCCATAATTTGAGCATGATGTTTGCTTTTCTGCTGCGGAAGCTCCTCCAGATGATTCCCATTATTTTTCTAGCCGTTGTGATTTTGATTTTATAGTGCTCTATGAATTCTGCATCCGACGACATTATTACTCCAAGATCCCTTACTTGTGGATTTGGTGTTATCTGTTTGGCTTGCGAAGTTTTGTACCCTTTTTTCTGGAACTCTTTGTTATTACCATATCTTAGAAGTTGGAATTTTTCTTCGTTGAGCTTCATATTGTTGTCTTCTGCCCACTGGAATAATGTTTCAATGTCGTTTTGTAGTTTTCTTATGTCATCTTCGTTCAATATTTCCTTACATATCTTTGTGTCATCTGCGAAGCATGATACAATACTGTCCTTAATATCTGCAATCATTATTATGAACAGCAAGGGAGCTAATACTGTCCCTTGTGGGACAGAGCTCACGACTTCCGATTTAACTCCGTTTACCACCACTCTTTGCGTTCTTTGCGTCAAGAAATTAAATATACACCTTCCTAGCTTTCCAGTAATTCCTGTATCCTTAAGTTTGTGTGCTATGATTCCATGGTCACATTTATCGAAGGCTTTGGCAAAGTCAGTATATATTACATCAATGTTTTGTCCTCGACACAATGTTCCTAATATTTTCTCCTGGTGGTCTAGTAGCTGTGACAGGCATGATCTACCCGCCCTGAAGCCATGTTGATTTGGGTTGTATAAGTCTTTTTCTTGTAGGTAGTAGGCAGTGGTGGGCACCGTTAACCAAAAAGTTAACTTCGATAACGATAATCTGTTAACCCCAATTTTTAACTCCGATAACGATAATCCGATAATTTTACTACAAAGTTAACGGAAGTTAACGATAACTATTTCTTTACTAACATTTAAAAAAATCAAGGAAAAAAGCTTTAAAACCAATAGAAAATGTTTATTTATGCAAAATCCAACAATAAATAGGTAGGCTATTTAACTGTATTTTTATCAAGTTTTGCAACTTTTTGCTTAATAACTTTTTTTTTATTTTTAATAAAAAATGTACTGATTACATGTTTTGAAACCCTTGTAACCACTAACCATTAACTAAATTTTAATTTACCAGAGAATTATTATGGCGGGAACTGAAAGGTAAAATTAAATTTTAGGCACATTTATTAAAGACTATGACACAATGTGCTGGTTGCCCTTCAGAAAGACCAACTTCTCAAAGTTAGGCCCAACTGCCAGTCTTGACATCTTGGGCCTCAGGATGTCCTTGCCGAGAGAGAAGAGTCGTTCCACTGCGGCAGAGGACGGAATTGGCAGACTGAAGTTATGGCGGTTTGAATTCATTCGCGGAGCGGTGATCTTCCGTGAATGACTCCTCGCAGTTAACGTGTTAACGGACTTTAACAGACTAAATATCGAGTTATCGGAAGTTAACTGGTCCGATAACGATAAATGGAAATTAACTTCCGTTAATAGTCCGTTAAAAAAGTTAACTTCGTTAATTAACTGTTATCGGATTAACGCTTTAGTGGCCAACACTGGTAGTAGGTAGTTTTGCCTCTAATTATGCGTTCAAAACACTTTATAAGGTGTGAGGTGAGAGCCACTGGCCGATAATTTTTGGGCATTGCTCTGTTACCACCTTTAAATAAGGGGGCAATGTTCGCGTTCTTTAAGGGGAGTGGAATTTGTCCTGTGTCGAGTGATTTCCTCCATAGTAAGTATAGCGGTTTTGCAATACTCTCTTTGCATTTCTTCAGAAATGTGGCACTCCATGTGTCTGGCCCTGGCGCTGAATTGTCTCGCATCTGTGATAAGGCCGTAATTACATCTCCTTCCGTGAACTCGAAGTCCATTAATAGGTTTGTGCCGGGATTTGTTCTTGGTTGATCTGTATCAATGTCGAAAAACTCGTCTGCGTTTTCCACTTCCATCTCGGACTTAGGGGTGCTAAACACAGATTTAAATTGTTCCCTAAGCAGTTCACTTATTTCTTTCGGGTCATTTGTGTATTCGGCCTCCCCGTCTATCAACGGTCCAATACTCTCCTTACACTGCATTTTCCTTTTCGCAAACTAGAAGTATTTTGGGTTATTTTTTTGTTTTCTGCTACCTTGTTTTCCTCCTCGTTTGTCTTATGTATGAATGTTTGCTTTAGGTCCATTTCTATTTCTCCAAGTTTCATCTCTAGTTTGAGTCTCTTTGCATCAGTTCTGCATCTGTGGAGATGTTTTACGGTTTGTCTTCGTTGCCTGAATAGAGTCCTGATTTTCCTCTCGAGCTTGCTACGTTTTCTTTCCTGTCTCTCTGGAATATGTTTCAGTATTATAGGTTTGGTTTCCGTCTTTATTATACATAGTATTTCTTGTGGAGTATTCTCGTGTAGTAGCAATTCCTAATTTACCTCCTTTAAATCTTTATTTACGTTTTCCCAATTTACTTTCTTTGAATTTATGTTTAAGCCTTCAAATATTCCATCTGCCTCTCTAGGATGCGTTTTCGGACCTCTGGGTGCTAACTTCAATTGTATATCGATGAGGTTATGGTCGGAGAACTTTGTGTGCGTTACTTTTTTATTTATTATTATCTCGTTATTTGTCCACATTAAATCCAAAACGTTCTCCTTTCTCGTGGCTTCACCGATTTCCTGGGTAAAGGCGTAATGTTCCATAATATCTAATAGCATTCATTGTTGCTTGGGTTCTGTCATCTTTAGTAATGTTGCCATGAAACTTCTCAACATATATAACTTCGTCACTTTTCTTCCATGATATGAATGGGAAATTAAAATCTCCGAAAATTAGAATATTTGTTGCTGGAGTTTCAAGTAATTTTAATATGTTTTCTATTTCATTTGTAGCAAATTGGAATTCACTTTTTGTGGTGTTTGGTGGTCTGTAGATGGTCATAATGGTTAGGTTCAGTTCTTTTACTTCTAATATAATAACTTCAACTGTGCTGTTTGATTTCTTAACCCTCACTTCACATGTGTAAGTGTTTTTCACGTAGATAAAATACCCTCCTCCTCGTCTAGCCACTCTATCTGCTCTGTATATGTTGTAGTCCAGCAATGCTATTTCAGTATTCTCGATGCAGTTTTCACAGCCTTTTTCGCACTTATGTAAGTGTGTTTCCGTTAGGCGTATGATATCTATGCTGATTTCCGTAGCTAAATTTTGCAAGTATTGTAATTTGCAGTCTGCATGGTCTGTATAGAGGCCTTGTATATTTGTGTATAATACATTTACCGGGTTTCTAATCTTCTAATCTCTTTCTAATATATATATATATATATAATATATATATATATACAGGGTGGGCCGAAAGTCTGGATCCATAGGAAATATTTATTTTAATACATAAATTACAAACAAATGGTAAATACTTAAAATGAATATCAACTTTAACTCGTAAATGCGTATCCGTGATACTGTACAGTGGTTCGTACTCCAGTATATAAACAACAAATTATAACAAATGCTCAAATTGGCGGCCTCTGACATCGAGACACTTAGGGATGGAATTTATGATTTTTAATAATTCTTTGAATTGACGTTCTCGAGATGCGTGTTTCATTTGATAATCTTCTTGTTGACTTTACTGGACTATTCGTTAAAGTTTCACATACCATTGCAGAGGTATTTTCATCAGTTGCAGTTTTGGACGACCAGAACGCCGTCGATCATGTACACTTCCTGTTTCTTTGAAACGTTTAAACAACTTGCCAACAGTCGCATGTGTTACTGGATGCTTATCAGAATGATTTCTATTGAATACGGTAGCAACTTCTCTGTGTGTAGCGCCCTGTCTTGCGTACATGAGCACAAGTTCTACCCGGTTCTGTTGTTAGATTCGAAGCCATTCTGGGCTGAAATAAAAAAAGTATTTGAGTATTTATACTGGAGTACGAACTACTGTACAGTATCACGGATACGCATTTACGAGTTAAAGTTGATATATATTCATTTTAAGTATTTACCATTTGTTGTAATTTATGTATTAAAATAAATATTTTCCTATGGATCCAGACTTTCGGCCCACCCTGTATATATATATATATATATATATATATATATATATATATATAATATATATAATATAAAACCTTTGGTTAGCTTCCGTCCGAATTGTTCATTCTGATGAAGGTCAAGCTTTTCACTCCACCTTAAACCTACAGTAACGTAGAATCCGAACCACGCCACACCATATATATATAATATAATATATATATATAATATTACAGGGAATCTGTGTAACTTGGGATTTCATTAGGTTAAGTCGTGATATTTTCGTTAGTTTAACGAAAATATCACGACTTCACCTAACCAATCGTCAAGAGCGTACAGTTGACCTAACCTGGCATTCAATTAACCTAACCGGGCATTCAATTAACCGGATATTCAAACATTTATAAGAATTTAGTAGGAGTGTCCAAATGGTGGCTTGCAACTGCGGGTAACATTAATCTTCAAAATAATATAAGCCTACTGTATATGTTTAATTTATTAAGTGATCCTATATCTCGTTCAGTCTCAGTGATTATTTGAACTAACCACCTAAAACAATGGTTTATACTCAGTGATTCAGTGTAGCTGTTGTTTGACTCAGAGACAGTCGATAACGTATTAATTACACTGTACAACAAATTTTCGGTTCAGAAAAAAAACGGGAATAACATTCGGTCATTCTTAATATTTCGAGTGTGCTGATTCCAAATTTGAAAATAGTTTTTTTCTATCACGTCATGTTTTTTTGTAATGACTGCTTAAAATCTTCATACCAAAAAATAAGAATATATTGATAAACAGATAGGCTTTATCATATGGAGCAGTTTAATTATTGCTATACTTCAACATATATGCACAAAATTAACATAAAACTCTCGTATTATACTGTTTTCAACTCATTATTTGTATTTATGCTGGCGTTTGTGTGATGCTTCTGGTTGGTCACGCTTTAAATTCCAGCAGAAATCGGCCAGCATAGCAGGACTCCACTTCCCTTTGTATCGGCTCTCCATTGTGGCTATATCCTGGTGGAATCTCTCCCCGTGTTCGTCGCTAACAGCAGATGCGTTTTCCGGAAAGAATGAGAGATGTGAATGCAAAAAATGAATTTTCAATGACATCTTACATCCGAGACGTTGGAATGAGTTGATAAGTTCATCCACAAGCGCAGCATAGTTGTCGTATTTAGTCTTTCCTAGTAGACCGCTGCACATGTTTTTGAATGCACGCCAGGCTGCCAACTCAACCTCATCCATCACCGCTTCAGTGTTCGTCTAGCCGCTAGCGTGAGTTGGCGAATTTGAGGGCCGACGAATATGCCTTCTTTAATCTTGGCATCACTTATTTTCGGGAATTTTTCCTTTAGATATTTGAAGGCAGGCTTATCCTGTTTCAACGCCTTTGCAAATTGTTTCATCAGCCCTAGTTTTATGTGAAGTGGCGGCAAGATAACCTTTTCCTTTCGTACTAGTGGTTCGTGAATAACATTGTGAGATCCAGATGAGGAATTGTCTCGCGGCGGCCATACTGAGCGTGTGTAGTGTTCAGACCTTGCTCGGCTATCCCACTTGCATAGGAAACACAATCAGACACATGTATTTCGTATAGCCAGTTTGCAATCCATTGAGAATAGCCACAACCTTCAAATCTGCGCAGATAAGCCATTCATGTTCATTGTATTTTATACAATCCAGAATAAAAGCAACATTGTCATACGTTTCTCTCAAGACGACTGAATAAACTATCGGAACAGAAGGCATTGTGTTCCCATTGTGTAGCAGTACCCTTAACACTGTACAGAGATGCATCAATGAACAATCTCCACTGATTCGGTTCATAGCACAAACCCAGCGCATCGAACAGACCATGTATATCAATGCAATAACAAAGATGTTCTTCATTGTGAAATATTCCTGCAAATCCAAGGAGCGCTTTCGGAATGTTGTAATTTGTACGTCTTCCGAGCAGATTCCATTCTTGTAGACGTGAGGCCAGCAGTTCACTTTGTTGCTTGGTAATTATTAAATCACGGACCAAATCATTGAGTTCAGCTGCGTGATGAGATGTTGTTCTTTCTTGACTCGACTTGAGCTTCATAGCATTCGCCGTCTGATTCTGATTTGTCAGAGTCTGTGTTATCGGTCGGCATTTCAGGTGGAGGACGAGGGATGGGTATATCTGTAGAATGTTCCACAGGACGCATAGCAGAACGAAGATTTGGGTAGACTATAGCCTTTTTTCCCTTTCTGTTGCAATCTGTAATGTGAGACAATAGACATTGTTGACTACTTGAGATAACATAATTGTGTAATACATTATGCAGAGCAGGATATGCTAAAATGTGCTAAAAACACCAAATTTGACGTATATTCAGGAAAATAAAAGATTCAAACCTGTGATGTTCGTTAAGCAGAAATAGCAATCAGTTGAATGGCCCAGCGGCTCTCTCCATACCATTGGGACACCGAATCCCAGACCAGGACCGGTGCCTTTGAACCATGCAGATAAAGAGCTTGTACATCTCACACAGCAGATATGAGGCGCCTAGTGCTTGTCCTGATCACCAACTTTGCATGCGAAGTATAATTCATAAAGCTTTTTCACATGAGAAATTAACTTCCCTTTATACTGTTTTAACGCTAATGTCCCACAAATATAACAAAAACTGTCTGGCGAATTTTTGCACTCTCTAGGCATTGTAGCATAACATCAATAAAAACCTGTAAAATAAGAAAATGATATATCAATTTTCAATTTCACACAATCTAGACGTTGTCGGTGAAATATACATAATTTGATAGCTGTTATTCAATAATACTCACTTATAGCACCGATTTATAAAATATGGCTGACAATTTTGTTTTAAACGATTAATGAAAGAAATTTTTCATAAAATCAAAGTGGAAACACAGAGTCGAACACCACCACCACAGCATATGCATGACTGAACAAAATGTAAAAGATGCGTTCAGAGAACCAGTGGTTCTCAAAATGATACAATGAAATAGTCATTTTCATAAAATCGGCGGGTGATACAAATAAATGAGTGTTATTTTTGCAACCTACGCATAATTAGCCATAAAAATGACGATCACATTTCCGTTTTATTTTTCACTGTCGTACAGTGTTATTACTAAACTATGTAGATATCAAAATATAATTGAAATTGATAACCTTTACCCGTGGTTAATTTAGTTCTCCTTCCAAACACTAGATGGGGAAAAAGAAAAGTTAAAGCAAAAGTGGGCCGAGTTTCGGATTTTGCTATACATTGTCTTTGTGTATACAGGACGGTCCAAAAGTTCCTATCTCTTTTGCTGAAATAATAGTATTTTAGGATAAAAATGTAATAACATTATTAGATGTATATTAATTTATCAAGCTTAGGTCTAAGATTCGATGTAAGCACCATCATTGTCTCTGCAAATCTCAAATCTGTCCACTTTTCTTTTTTAATGTTGATTTTAAAATCCTTAGAACAGTCGTTTTTGATATGCTTAGTCTACGTGATGCTGTGCGAGTTGACATTCTAGGATTTGGTTCAAAGGCATATTTTACCAATTCGACATTTTCTTGAAGTACTTGGACGTCCAAATCTTGCCTCATCATGAAGAGATCCTGTTCTTTTAAATTTATTGACCAACTCACGAATTGCTTTGTATATAGGTCCTGGTTTTTTAATTCTTTAGAATTTTTCTCGAATTTCTTTGCACTTCTTCCCTTGGATACGTAGTCTTAGTACCATCACACGTTCTTGTACATCCATCATCTATGGCCCGTAGAAAATAGAAATATAATTTTCAGCAAAATAGATGGGGACTTTTGGACCACCCTGTATATTAACTATTAAAACTAATTCATTGCCCTTTATATGATAACGTCACGAATTAGTTTTCATGTTATTTCGAGTTTAATATATATAATATAATGTCCAGTATATTAACACGGATCAAACATTACATCTTATGCTGATTGTCGTTCTCGTAACGAATCACAATGTCGTTCGTGCTGAGCAAAGTTAAGCAATTTTTTTATATGTATTTAAATTAATTTTACACTCTGAAGATCATTTTTAAAATTTTTTAAGTTTTGAAGGAAATATTTAAACTACTTTATATAAGTTGGAAGAAAGTTTTTAAATAAAATTTTGTAAGTTAGGATCGTACGGTTGTAGCTAAATTCAAAGTTCAACTTCGAAAGCTGTAAAATAGTATCAAATATATTAGCAGGAAGTAGAAACGAAGTAACAAATGAAATTTAGGTTATTAAAGATTAAATGGAAGGTGTTACAGAAGTATTACAGAAGTTACAGGTTACCAAAAACTTGAGGATGTATTCTAGAGTAGCCAAAGAAGGGAGTGAAGTAGGAAAGATAAGTGTGAAAAATGCTCTGTATGAATTAGTCCCCAATTAACCCACCCCTAATATCTCCAGTCTAACTATGGAGTAGATTAAGCCTAGCCTTGTAGGGGTCAGCCTAGAGATTCCGGAAATGGTCCAGAGCGGTCAGAGTAAATTGAGGTCCACAGTAGGATTCCTCACCAAATTAGGTTAGGGTAATTTACTTTAGCCTTTGTTAAGCTACGAGTTGATGCTAGGTCTTAGACCACAATGTAGGCCTAATTTTACTGACCTAGCTTATATTATGTCCCCAAACTGGGTTCTAAAACACAACTGATCACTTACTGAGTGTTATTAGACAGTCCCTCTTCTCTTTGCTCAATTTTTGAGAGCGTACTTGCTGGTGGGGATCTTTTTCCGTTTTTTAGCCTCTTCCTCCTCCCGGTTCCATCTTGCTCTCCCGTTCCTTCTTCTCCGTTCTTCTCGCGGCTTTTTCCACCAGCGTCCTCTTGGTTTTTTTCGGTTGGTTGATCGGTAATGTATGTCTATTACCGAGCACGCTCTATCACACAGTATATACAGTAAATACTAATGTGGAGAATAACTCTGGTGAGCAACCAATTGGTTTCATCCGCCCAGTTATTGACATAAAAGGAGTTTAATAATTGTTAGATTAACTACCTACCTACTCAGTGGACCATTTTCGTTACCTCCCAACTACTCACACGTATCAGTTTTCCATAATAAGGAAGCAAACGGTATTTGTACATATTTCACCCCGTGTCGCAAAACTCGTCAAATTGATTTTTTTTAATTTGGAATACCTGATTTTGCAACTATTGTGTGTTTGCTAATCTGTTTATTTTTCTCTGAGTTGCTTATTCAAATAGCGAAATTTATATATATATATATATATATATATATATATATATATATATATATACTGTGTATACTATATATATAAGATAGCTTTGGCGTATGGTGCCTGCAATATCGGGTATGCTGATAGGGGAAGGGGTTATTAATTATCGTATTTATATTTATTTGCAACTTGTTTACAATATTTATAGATATTTCATCCATTTAAATGTTTTCGCAGTGGTCTGAAACCAAAAATATTAGTTTGACAGTTTTTAAGGTTTGATGCAACTCACTTTTTAACAGGAGGAATAATAATATCCGGAACACATTTCCCCACCTTCTGGGAATGAGTGTGCAGCAAGGGTCACCTGGGCCTGAGTATTAACATTGTGTGGTGCCGTTCCAACCCAGCCCAAGCGCTTGCAGCCGGAAGCAAACCCAAAACCTCTCCGCCCAGAATTCGACACCGAGGCTACTGAGCTACCGGGGACCCAAAGTAATAATGATGATGACCAAAATATATATATTATATTTTTTATTTATCTGATAACAATAACGTTTTCTTTGAAATTAGGGCTCTTCCAAGGCTCTTTCAGTTCTTTTCGATAGGCAATGTGGCCAATTCGCCGAGTATTTCCTGGCCTTCAGTTACCCAGCAAAACATCTGAAAGAGCAGATGGTATCGTTAGGCCAGTCTGTACACTTCTGCCATTACAGAGTCGAATTTACTTTGACCCATATACGACACAATTTCCAAACAAATTTTTTCTTAAAATTCTGTAGAGGAGTACATCACAATGAATCAATTTTTAGGTCTGTCGAAATCAAATTCTTTTGCGGCGTAAACCATTTGTAACTTAAGAGAATCCTCAGCAAATATTTGGCTGTACTTGGAAAAATCCAACAATGACTCGATTCTCAGGTCACTAAAAACCGAATCTGTCAGTGATTTCTGTTATGACGGTGTCCAGAATTTCAGTGAACCGCATTTTATGAATCAACTAAGAATTCTCTCCTCGAGATGTTTATTCCTTGGAGGTTCCGGTGATTGTTCGTTCGCCTTGTTCTACACTTTAAAACCATTCATACAAACTCTTATGATTATTTCTTTAACCTCGTTGATTTTCTTATAGCAGTAGGTAATGTCCATAGTTTTTGACTGTAAGATGTTAAACAAGACAGTGTGGCAAAATATTTTCGAAAATATTTCAAAAAGAAAGCAAATTTTTAAATTGTTCAAAAATGCGACAGTTCTTGATCCTTCACGCCTATGTCTTCATCCTAATGCTCAGAATTGTCAGCAGTCTTCAAAAATAGAATTATTGGATCACTTTGTCATAAAACTGTGGTGACAAGCAGTGAAGTTCCAATAACTTTAAACATAAGCAAGGAGGGATTCTGTTCCCTTAGCTGAATGCTTGAAAATTGCTGCCAACCTTGGGAAAACACACTGCACTCTTTTATATGCATTGTGATTTGTTGTAGTATAAGATTCGGCACATGGCTGTAAGCCTGTAACAATGGAAAAAAAAAGCTTGAGGATGGAGTTCACGAAATGTTCGTTGCAAACCACTTACTTTGCCTGCCATAATTGCTACACCGTCGTACGTTTGAGTAACTAGTTTGTTTTGGAGGTTGTAAGTGCGACAACTGTAACATGATGACATAATGTGGAACAAAAAAAACTCTTGTACTTGACCGTTCCCATCAACATATCGTAACAGTAGAAAGTGGCGATTTGTTCATTACATCGGCAATTTCTTCCAAAAGAGCAGTAATTAATCTAGTTTATTTTTTCTTTAAATACCTTATTCACTACATTGCTCATCGCAGGTATTAGGTCATTTCGTATAATTGCAAATGTGCCACGAAAGGCAGAGTTCTCTGAATGCTTCACGAATAACATAATCACTCGTTAGTTTCAAGATCTCGCTATAATTTCCATTGTTCAATGGTTCTTGAAACTCAATGTGTCTGCGGAAGGGTAGCACTTGTCTAGCTAAATAATAAACCTCTCTACACTTCTATTTTTCTACATTATTTCAGTATTATGAGATTTTTTAATAGTTCATTCAACTGTAACTCGGTTCTCGAACAAGCGAATGCGTTTAGTTTTAAACCGAACTGATGTGGCTTTTCGATTTTTCACGTTTGTCGACACCGTTACTAAGCGCATTCAAAATCCCAGAATTCTTTTTGGCAAGGAATGTGCGTTCTCTCTCAAAAAATCAAGCGGGGCCAGCTGAATAGCTTTTATATTTTACACTTCCTGCTTTCCATTTGGTTTTCTCGTGGTGAGAATTAAAATGCTAAGTGTACTGTTGATTTTTCTGTTTCGGAGTTAGGTGGGCAATGGGGACGACCTACCAACCGAGCCGGATTTAGACGTGTGGAGGCCCTGGGCAGCCTCCATGTGGAGGCCCCCCTACCTTAGGGGAAGACATAATTGAAGTCATCCATAAGATTCATAATATAATTAACATAGGTACACTTTCAAAACATCGTGCACTCTTGTGTCTGTCCATTCCACTCATTTCTGCTAAAAATGAAAGCCTCGGGTTACTCGGGTATTCCATTATAGTGAGAGTAGGCCTAAAAGTAATAAAAACAAAATAATAATCAGTACACAACAAATAGTAATTGGTAAAAGTTTATGTACTACAGTGGTATTGGATGCGCGTGTTTTTTTGTTGATCATCTATCGGGTTTTTCTAGTTTCGGTTTTTTCTATTTTGATAATGGCTTGTCAATATGTGGAGGCCCCCAAGATGTGGAGGCCTGGGCAGCTGCCCACTTTGCCCACTCCTAAATCCGGCCCTGCCTACCAATATTTACAATAGATACTTAGTTCTAAATGTTCTCTTAATAAATGGAGTCTTCAATAATGCACACGACTCCTTGATCACCCACTGTGTTTTCCCGTCATGCAGATAAATTATCACTGGTCTACAAATTTTGAAAAAGTTTGTGCTTCGGAGATAAAATGTTTCCTATTATGGATTTTGGGGTGCTAAAAACGAATGACCATAAAAACAGTCGATTGGCTAGTTTCCAAGAAAATTTAAGTTAAACATTTTGCGTATATGTATACCATATATTAGTAACATACATGTATAATGCAGTCACTTATATTGATTCAACCCGTCGCGTCGCTTCTTTGCTTGTCTCTTGTATTCAACTTCTGGAGCATCTCTTGTTATTGTCCAGCAGTAGTCTGCTAACAATGATGGACTCCATTTCCCCTGGTAGCGTTTCTCCATCGCTGAGATATCCTGGTGGAAACGTTCACCATGTTCATCGCTGACTGCTCCGCAGTTGGCCGGAAAAAAATCCAGGTGCGAATGGAGGAAATGTATCTTTAAAGACATATTGCAGCCCATTTTTGATAGGACAACAGGTTTTCCTCCAGCTCTCTCTAATTGTCAGCTTTGGTATTTCCGAGAAAATTGGTTGCTACTAACTAGAAAGCATTCCACGCTTTCTTCTTCTCACCACCTAGGATACGGTCAAACTCCTCATCTCAAAGAAGTTCGCGGATCTGTGGACCAACAAATACACCCTCCTTGATTTTTGCTTCACTGAGCTTTGGGAATTTACCACCGAGGTACTTAAACGCTGCCCCCGTTTTATCCATAGCCTTAACAAAATTTTTCATGACGCCCAGTTTGATGTGTAAGGGTGGTACAAAATCTTGCTCGATTCTACAAGTGGAGGATACTGAAATTTTTTGTTCCAGGTTCCAATGAGTGTCGGAGTGGGCAATCCTTCTTGATGTAATCAGAAGTCCTAGCCCGACTATCCCATTCACACAGAAAACAGCAGTACTTAGTGTAGCCCGTCTGCAGTCCAAACACGATAGCAACAACTTTGAAGTCACCACAAACCTGCCACTGATGTTTGTCATAGTTTATGCAGTTCAAAAAGTTGCTTCATGTTGTCATATGTTTCCTTCATGTGGATTGCATGACCAACCGGAATTGATGGCAATACGTTGCCAACATGCAACAAAACAGCTTTTAGACTCAACTTTGATGAATCAATGAACAGTCTCCACTCATCAGGATTGTGAATAATGTTGAGCTGCCATCAGACCATCGATGTCGTTGCAAGCTACAAGGTCACCTTCCATGATGAAGAATGGGACAAAATCTTTTTGACGGTCACGAAACTTACACACACTAACATTTTCAGCGAGATTCCACTGTTGCAATCTGGAGCCCAACAGCTCTGCCTTACTCTTTGGCAGTTCTAAATCTCTGATAAGGTCGTTTAATTCATTCTGAGTTATCATGTGCGTTTAGATGTCATTATAAACAAATTCAGGGTCTTGTGAAGTTGAAGGCTCAAAAGTTTCGCACGTTCCTTCATTCTCCTCGTCCTCTGACTCCAGGGAGAATGAGTGCGGGGGCTCAGGAACGGGTAGCCCTTCGCCGTGAGGTACCGGGCGTATAGCAGAGGGTATATTCGGATATTGTAAAATCCATTTTTTCTTGCAAATACATTTTTTGACTGGAGGCACCATGCAGAAGTAACAACTGCTGACATGATCTGTTGGTTCCCTCCACACCATTGGCACTGCAAAAGGCATAGATTTCCTTTTCCGATTCAACCACTGGCGAAGGTTTGTTGCACAAGTATTGCAGCATATATGTGGGGCCCAGCTCTTGTCCTGATCTCCAATCTTATAGCCAAAATAAAGGTGATAGGCTTTCCTAATCACGGCGGTTATAGCATGTTTTTGTGATGCAAAAGTCAATTCTCCACAAACATAACAGAAGTTATCTACACTGTTCACGCAATTACGAGGCATCTTTGTTCAAATTAGGCTGAAAAAAAATCAGTTTCAAAAGCAAACACTAAAGAGAGTTTGACAAAGGTGCACTGTATGACTTCCGCGAATGAACTGATGCTGTGGCGTAATATGTAGACGCCTGCGACACATCGACGCCTTCACTCTACTGCGCATGCGCGTAGTTATATTTTTTTTTTTAATAAATTAATGTAATTACATTGCATTCTAATAATTTTAAATTAGGTAAGGTTGTTAGGTTAGTATTCCATTTATATTAATATCAAAAACATTATGGGAAGCAATGTTAAAATGATCCAATCTATTTTGTAATAAATAATTTAGAAATACATAATGTAATAGATAAATTTAAAATTACATTTTATTATGTATATATATATATATGTATATATTTACATTAATTTATTAAAATAAAAAATATAACTACGCGCATGCGAAGTAGTCAATGCGTCGATGTGTCACAGGTGTCTACATATTACGCGACAGATGTAGTTCAGTTAGTAGGGTTGCCTGATATCTTCATAAAAAGAGCCAAATGGCAATTTTAGGCATCATTTTCGTATTCAGTGACCCAAAATTAGTAAAGATTAACTACTTTTATTTCCGAAGTATTTTGGCTGTAGACCAGTGAATTATTAATCTTCAAATATCACTCGGCACTTTTCAGGTCCAGAATGATACAGCCATCCACTTGCACTTTACTGAAAACACTAAAACATTGGAGACTGGAGAGGTCAAGCAAATAGCTGGGCGGAGACAGCCTAACTTGGGTACATTACTTTCATTGACCGTTTCAAGGTCCACCCTCCTCCTTCCACACTTGGCAGATTATGCGTCCAAATCTAAAGCATAATCGTGTCGTTGGTTCAAATGAATCAATAAAACAAAACACTGGTTAGTTTTCAAATCCATTTTTATTTTTTACTGGGTATGCGGCGCAAGAGAACATAGGCAAAAAATATCACCGAAAGATATGACACGATTTTTCCATTATTTATTCCGCCATACGAATATTAACTATTCGCCACCACGATGAAGTGAAAACCAGTCTAATATAATTACCAAGTCGTCACATAAAAGCGCCAACCCCAACATGAACATTCAAAATTACAGAACAGTAGGAGTCTCATAAGATTTCATCAGTTGAAATTATGGTCAAGGTGGATGTGCGGTAGCCTGGAATGGCTGGTAATTTCGGATTAGGGCCAGGATTTACGTATTGTTCCTAATGGTTCTAATACCATGCAGAACAGATGAAACAAGAATATAATGTTTCATTCCTTTCAGACACACAAGACTGTGTAGAGTATGGTAATCATTAGCGGTAAGTTATAGTATTTCCATTTTAGTACATCTCATGAATGAAATCAGGCGACTTGGTAGTTATATTAGTCTTTGGTAAAGTTTCCAATATAGTTTCTTAGAAAAATATTTGAACTAGGTGACTCAATTTTAAAGTAAACTTATAAAAGTTTCTAACCAAATCTTGAGAACAGATGTTGAATAAAAAAATTCGGGTCAATCCCAGAATAGGCACCTGATGTACCTCAATCCCAGATGAAGCCCCTGCGTTCAACCTCAATCCCAGAATAGGCACCTTGCAAGGAATTAAATAAAAAAAAAACCAGATTATTACAAAATTTGTTGTTTATACAAAGTTTATTACAAATGTAATAAAGGCAAAGTTATAAAAGGTTTAAAGTAGTTTAATGAATAAAGAAAAATTTTAGATATTATAAATTCCTGCAATATGAACCCGAATGTTTCTGAATCCATCTGAAGCAAATCTATCTTGCCACAGATATGTTTCTAATAATTCACAACGACATCCTCTCATGGTTTTGATTATTGATTTATGCTTGTTCCAATAAGATTCTATATTTTGTGTATGCACACCTGTTTCTGGGTCAACGAAATTTACCGAATGGTTTACTGTTTTGTGTGTATAACCAAGATGCTGCAAATCTGTTAGGTTAGAGTTGATTTTTTCAAATATTGATAAAAACAATGAAATTATATCTCTAAACTGTTTATTTTTTTTTCTCCTCAATCCCAGATTAAGCACCTAAAAATGATTTCAGGTGCCTATTCTGGGATTGATCCAAAAATTCTTGCTTTTAATTAATGTAGTCGTATGCCAACTACGAAGGAAGATGTACAAATTTATCTTCTGTAACTGCTTTGTGATATTTTCAAAAAACTTATTATATACTTTACATTATTGGATCTTAATCAACTAGTCCATTTCTGTCATTTTGATTGCTCGTCATTATTGTTAATGCTTACTTTGTAGTTTTAATAATTATATTTATAATACTTCAGATCCACAGTGAGGATGACGAATGATTCGTCGAAACGTTCGGTCCACCGCAATAAATTTGAGAAATGTTCGCCTCTGTGTTAATCCATTTATTTACGTGGTAACTTTGGTTTCTTAAAAGTATACGATATATACATATACTGACAGAGATGGGCAGTACCGCGGTACATGTAACGGGCGTTACTTTTGTAACGAGTATCGGTATCGCCTTAGCAAGATTTCTGATGTAACGGTAACGCCCGTAATAATTTTAGCAAAAGTAACGAGAATTTCCGTTACTCGTTACATAGTTTTTTTGTGTGAAGTGCAAATACATCTTTCGGCGACGTATCATACAGTTCATACTTGTTAGAACTTGTTCAGTCCTTGTCACGTTGCATCCGTCTTGTTGCCCGTAGAGCTCAGTTATAGTGTAGCACTCGTGCGGTGTGCATCTCCTTTGTTTAAAGTTGTTAAACATGGAATACCTTTCGTCAGCTTCTTCGAAGGATGACGACACATCTGATTTCCTCGATGATGTTTCGGCACATAGTTGGGTAAAATCACAGCTTATTACATCTTCCTCAAGTACAATACTCCACTTCCTTCCTCGGCTCCTGTTGAGCGTCTCTTCAGCTATGCAGGACATATTCATGCCCTAAGAGGAAATCTTTCCGACAACACGTTCGAAAAATTAGTAATGCTAAAAGGAAACGCTAGGCTCCTAGCTACATTTAAAATTTAATTCTATACCTCTCAGCTAGAATATATTTTTGGAAATGTTCATTATTATTTTACATCAGCTGCTATTGAAATGTTTGTTCAATTTTCTGTTATTCAAATATTTTTTGTCAAAAATGTCCTGTTATCATTGTCAGAAATAAACCTCCATTTATCTAAAAACAGTTGCGTTTGTTTTTACATACTTTTTATACTTGCTTTAATATTCTAATTACGATATATGAATTTACCAATGTAACGACGTTACTGTAACGATGTATCGGTATCGCCGGGGTCATTTTAAGAGAGTAACGGTAACGCTCGCCAATTTTGAGTAGCGGTGCCCATCTCTGCATATACACTACCGCTCAAAAGTTTGAAAGCGCCTGTAGGTTTCTCGTTCAGGTTTCACACTTCATGATAAGGCATTATATTTTGTCAAATCAATCGTGTATCCGTATTATATATATACAGAACACTTAATATAAGCACAAATAACATTAACGAAATGAATTGTAAATCGTCAACAGAAGCCAACTGCATCAAAATCTGTCGAAGCTTAATTAGCAGTAGTCTACAACGACGACCATGCACTACCGCAGTCAAAAGTAACTAGAAAAGAACGAAAGATGATTTGGTGGTTGATTTCCGGTCATGCTTCACAATTTGTGACAATGCTGTTTTGTCAGTTACTTTCCGTTCACTAATATTCTTGTCTGACACTATTTTTTTTATTCCCACTGCCCTTTTTGGTGCGTACCCGTGTACACTATTCTTCGTGAAACATGTACAATCTCGGCGACAAAGACACCAGCCAAATATAGTAGCCATTTTAGCTCATTTATATCTCTTCTAAGGGCCATTTTCATATTCACTGAAAAAAGCAAGAAGAAACCTGAGCCTATTAAAATGTTAGACGTTTTAAATATAATACGGAATTATAGGTCGATTTCATACAAGATATGATGCCTTAAGTGTAAAACATGAACGAGAAACCTAGACACTTTCATACTTTTGAGCGTTATTTTATTTATATTTCTGAATTGAGAGTTTACATCCTAAATTATCGCGCTGGAAAGATTTTTGCTATGTTTGACTCCAGTTGTAAATCGTACCATATCTTGCACCTCACTATCAAGTCTGTTCTCATATACGACTGATATAAACACGCTATACATGTGGAATAAAAAAAATTACGTTACAACAAATTAAAAACTTCATTACTTCCTACACTATTACATAAAAAACGTAATCTTAAAAAAAGTATTTACATTTACTTACTCACATATATATATATATATATACACTATATATATATATATATATGTTAAGTGTACCCAACCAACACACTGGCCAATCAGGGAAAGTCCTGTGGCACAGACTGTGGTGTTATGGTTGGACAAATGTCTAATCTGGCAGTTACTTCGCTCGAGTACTTAATGTAGGCTACGCGGGGTTATTACAAGCCATTACAAAAGCCTTTGTTTGCTGGAAGCCTCCGCTATTGATTCGATTTTGAGTGATCAACTGTAACTAAAAGAACCTGTACGTTAAAGACCTTTTCTTGACAATTTACTTTTATATCTGACATCACAATGATTTTCCGTAACTAGCTTGGTTATATCTTATATCTCGCAGAACCTCGCTTTGACCAGATACCCGGACGGTAAAACTAAGTCTGAGGGGACTGGTAAAGGATCATGACGATTGTATACCAGATTGACTTGAAACGTTGAATATTATGACTCCACAAAGCAAGGAAGGGAAAAAAAAAAAAAGTTTCACGTTTTGAAGTAAAAGTACCCCATGCCCACTTACTTCAGTTGATACACAACGTATAGAAGAAATCTTTCAATCTCTTCCATACTTTCCCCGCTTTCTTGTAAACTGGCATATTTCGTTCACGGAGCAACTTTGATGACTAAACACACTTTTGATTCCTATTTGTAGGAGTTTGTCATTTGTGTATAGCAATTCCTTTCCCAGGAAATGGAAGAGATCTGTCGGTTCGCACTACACAAGAGAGGCTGCTCCGTCGGAAATAAGGTGTATTTGGGTAAGTAACAATGGACACGAGTGAGAAAAGCTTTCAGCGAGTATATCATCGATCTACTGCAGTGAAGGGTACAAAGTGTACTCCGGTATTTAAGAAATGTTTAGTCGGATCTACATACGTCTTAACTGGTGATCCATCCAGAACATTTTTTTCTTTTCGTATAATTTTGTTTCGAAAACCTCTTTCGGATGATGCATAACCATTCACAATTGTATTCAGAATTTCATTACCAAGGGATAAGGTACATCTTTTTCTGCCTCCCTCTTTTGGGTAACTTTTATACGAAGCGTGGAAAACTTTCAAGAAAAATTACAATAATGGATTCAATGTTGGTTATAAAATGAAGTACCTTTTGTCGGATAACCTATTATTATTTAACTTGTCAAGTTTCATGTCCAATACGGAGCATTGTTAGTTTATGCACCACTGATCTGTAGTTTATTTCCGGCTTGAATCTAGTTAACAAAAGTGCTCGATTGTAGCTAAGAATTAAGTTCTCTCTGTTGAAAGTAGGGAGAAAAGGCCAGAGTTTAGTGGTTGGAAGATAGCTACATTACGACTAACATCACCCAACTCAATGTGCAAAATAGTTTCGGCTTCTTCGTTGGATGGATGGAATTTTTGGCTTGTTCAGAAAGCCATAACTCACAACATTAGCAAGTAACATCCAGATCGTCTACACGACCCCAAAGAATAAGGTGGGCATGATCTCCGGATCATTTGAACCTGATCATAAACAAGGTTGATGGCCCGCCCAATTTAATCCGAAGAAGCGAGAGTTGAACTTTTCACAGCCAATCTAATCCCTAACCACCAAGCCACTGGAGCTTTAAATAATGACGGTAAACTTGCATACCCTCGATAAGTCAATGGTATTCCCTGTTTAGGATTCATCTCTTGAGAAGAAAAATTTTCAGTTTACGCGAAATCCCAATCACGGGGTCGCTACATAATCTGAACATAAAGGACGGTCCCCCATCCAACTACTGTTCACACCCAATGTCGCTTAACTTCGATGATCGACGGGACGCGGTGTTGCAACGAAGTAGTCTTAATAAATGAGCATGGGATTCATTTTAAAACAAAGGTCGTGAAAAGTCTCGAAGAAACTGAACTACTTTTACTATTTGGTATTTTAAAAGCCAGTTAAAACTCTTAACGTAAGTCCATAGCTCCACCCATATTAATATACAATTTATGAACCTTATAAAGGAGCAATTGCAGCAGTTTATCAACGTCATTGGTCTTCATATAAAGCAGACCGTATTTTGAATTGAGCACCTCCTTTTCCAAGGTTTCAACGACAATTTCATGAGGATAAACGAGTAGATGAAAGCTGCTTTTTATATATTCCAGTGGGTATCCTTTGTTGACGAGAAAAGCAAAGTTCTGCTTAATTGTAAAAAATTCAGGATAATAAATAAACCTCATCTGGTTGAACCCTTCCTTCACCATCGCGGGTTCAATGTCCAAGTTGTCAATCAGGAAACGCAAAATGTAGTTTCTCTTCATTCTATTAACCTTGTACAAACCGTAGCGGTCCTTCGCCTGGAGAAAAAGAGGGCAAGGCAACAAAGACACCGCTCCAAATTCGTTTTCGTACGCTTCCAATTTCTTCGAATGTGATTTGAATTTGAAGAGGTAGTATATGCTCTTGGGGGTCAGTCGTAAATCTGTGAGGGATGTCTTCTTAATGTAATACTCTATGCGAGACAAAATGGTAGGCGGGAAATGGCAGAAGATATAACACGTTCTCATCATGGTTTTCTGGTGGGGTAAAATAGAAAGTTACTGCAAGGAATATAACTTAGATATGGTATTTAATGGTTAGACACTTTATCGAAAATTTTTTGTTACTTTACCATACGAGATTTAAATAAATGATGATAAATTATTAGATGAAGTTCAATTGGCATATAGGGATGTGGAGACCCCCCCCCCCCCCTCGCCGAAAGGTGCAGCTAGTTCTGCATTTCCTGTGACATAGGAGGGGAAGGAAATATGCCAAAAAAAGACGTGGAAGTGTGTCTACCTAGTGATTGTATAAAAAACTAACTGCACCACTGTAAATAAGGGTCATAGAAACGTGTCAAAATTATACGGATGAGTGTCTTTTTAGTATAACTGGAAAAGTACGCCTGTACACGGAATAAAAATTGTAAAACTTTTGATGGGAGACGAACAATGGATCTTTGGAGGAGGAGGAGGATGTATTTATCATGCTTTTGCGGCGAGACAGCTGACCAAGAAACTTAATGGCAAGACGGAGAAAGATGTACAATGCATTTATAAATTTGGAAAGAACGTAAGAAGAAGCGAGAAGAAGTATAACTGGTGTTAAACAAATTGAGCGTAGGAGAAATGATGATTTTAGGAAAGGTGTGGAGGAAAATGTAAATGAGAATGGAGGATAGTTTCCTACGTTCATATCGTCAGAAGAGACTGAATTGTGAAAAAGCAGTATAGCAGTGAGCTCGTACGCGTAAGCAGTAAAGGAAGACCGCGTAAAATATTGATGTAATTAATACATGAATGAATAAACGTTTATAAAAATGTGTCGCAACAGTTAATGAGAAACAGAAAAATTAAAGTGGTTTGTGATGAAAAGATTGATGAACGACGGGAAGTGGTGTTACGACAATGGCTACGTTGTACCCCTCACTACTGTAAATTAAAAGTTTTCATGGGTATACAAAAACATTCTCTCTTGAAAGATATTGTTCCGCTATTTTTTTCTCCCTTTCCAAAGTTTCTCCACAATCCCTACAACCTACTACTTAGAGGAGCAAAACAGTTTCCCTCAAATTTTCTTTTAAGTAATGAAATTTTACGACCAAAATCAAATGTCAACTAGAAGGCCTCACGATGGGTTCACTTTAAAGATCTGCACGGGTACGGGTAAATCCATCGGCCCGTATCCGACCCGACCTGCGGGCGGGCCTATGTTTAATCAAAGTAGACACGGGCCGGCTAATGCACATCATATTATTATAGGAGCATGCATGCAATGAAGTACAATTTGAATCTCGTAAAACAATTTTTCATAATACGAGTACTTTTTAAACTACAGTAAAAATGGTGATTTTTCAAAATATTAGTCTTAATTTTTTTAATTATAACTTTCATTACCAATCGATTTTGAGCAGCCATTCAAAAAGTAATTAATTTCATGACGGCACGGCAATTTATACAGCAATTTATAAAATTAGAAAGCTAAGAACTTTATTAAATTCTATTGGTGAAATATTCTTTATTCTACTGCCGGTGCTTGTGTCTCCGAGCAACTGATACAATGAGCAAACCAAACCAACCAACCAAGTAGCTAAAATACTTTCAGAAATTGAAAAAAATAAGTTTTCATTATTTCAAAAGACCACAAAAGAACGGACCGGGCCGGGTACGGACTTTTTCATGAAACACAACGGGTGGGTAGGGCGGGCCTCCCTAAATATTGACGGACACGGGCTGGGTATGGGACTAAAATATCGGCCCGTGCAGATCTCTAGTTCACCTACCAAACACATCCATTAGAGCATTGCAATAAAGCTTTCGGAATATATAATAAACAGTTGGTTACTTAAACTTACACTAAAATATTAAAAAAATTCATTGTTTGCAAAAGATTTTACTATAACTGAAAAAAAAAAAAGAAGGTGTATCTTCAATTTTCAAAGCTCGGATAACCACTGTCATTGGGGAAAAGCTTTCCAAATCTGCAACAACCAAATGGTACTTCTCTTAAAAGTTAACAAATCACCAAATGTATACATACGGGATTAATATTTATGTAGTTCAATAGGGCTTCAGTCGCTTTTATGTACTGAAGAGGTTTCAACATAATATATGGGCATGCTTTGACTAAATAACGAACATCGATGTTATTAATCTTCTCACACTTGGAATAATCTTCGAACCAGCTTGGAATCCCGGTCAGCAGTATGGGATATCTGGTAATCTATGGGAGGAAAACTAGTTGGAGGAACAATAAACGGAGAAAAATCTCTAAGCAAAGGTTTAATAAAATCTTGTCTGAAATTTCAGTGCTTTGGCTTCCTAATGAATCTAATTATTTACCACATCAAGTATGTCAAGATTCATAAATCACAATGAAGCGGCATAAATACAGGTATTTTGAAGTTATTTTTCCCTTATTCCGGTTCTGATGTGAAAGGACTATTCATCATTGAGAAGTTTCCACTGTCTTTTAATATAAATTCTACAGTAATATTAGAATAACAATTCTTGCTTATTACCGAAATGAAAAATTAGGGACTTTCGTTAAACAGGATTTCTTCACATACAGAACCAACTGCACTTACCATTTTATCATTGAAATGAAAATGCTTCTTTAAAAGAGCGATGCTCTGAAACTGCACAGTTAAACTTTTGAAACGGAGGCGAACGTGCTTCTGCTGATGAATAAACATTCCGTTTTTAGGTCCAGTTTGCCATTTTAAAAATATCAACAACAACTGAGACCATAACTGTAAAAATAAAAAATATAACAACTCTGATTGACATTCAAAAACTGACGTAATTTTGTCACTTACTTTTGTAACTTACTTCTCTTAACTTCACTTTTTCATAATTGTTTCGAGATGGAAGAATATCCAGTACACTTTGTGGAGCTTCTAATATATCAAAAATTTTCTTTGGTATGTCAGTATCTTCTGCAATGAGTCCTTTTTCTCGTAGATGTTTCACAGTTCTGTTGCTTATTGGTCGCAGCCTTGAAAAATCGAAGAACAACAACATTACAGTGGTAATTTCAAATGAAAGACCAATAACACTCGTACTGAACCTTTATTAGTTTTGCACCAAATAAACACATTGACTGTTTACTAAGACCGATATAAATATTTTATTTTATTATATTCTCTAAAGAGGCTCAACATTAAATCTATTACTCTATTCTCCTCTGGCCATAAAATGGTACATAAACCTTTTATGAAAATGCTAAACTAATGGAATACAGAAAAAAGTTAGCCAATGAAAACTTTAATTTATTCCTATCTCAGTATGTGAGTAACTAAATACTACTTTTACAAGATATAATATCATGCAAAATAGTGTCTACAATACAGGTGGTCCTCCATAAATGTACATTTGCCAAGTCTTTAGAAACTGCGCAGTCTAAAGTAAATAAACAAAAGTACTGCAACCCTACTCATTATCAAATGAAATTATTAATAAGCAAAATTAAGGAGAACTGAAAATTCATACCTTTTAACATTATTATATATAATTGGTATTCCAATATCATTCATAATATTGATACGGTGTGTCACAGTTTTTGCTGGCTTCTGACAAAACTTTATCCACTTATTTTTTTCCTCTTTGAGTGAACATGGATCGATGAAAGACTGAAATTAAAGTTTTTTAAACTGTAATACTTCATTCTTAGATCAAGACCTATAATGCCAATGAATGTGGGGGCCCTTGATAGTTTATTTTCACAGACTACAGTTTTGATCACTGTACACCTACACCTTGCAACCAATATCTTAAACTACAAAATTTCTTAATGTATAAAGGCTCCCTCAAATACACGTTTATTCCAGAGGTGAAAACCGACTTTCAGAATTATTTAGTATCGTATACAATAATATTTAAGTAACCTACCTATAAAAATTTGAATTCACCAGATTTACAAGTTCCTTTTTACCAGAGTAAAGGAAGTTCAACCCCATGGACACTGCACCACCAAATACAGTAAATATAGAAGTAGCTATGAAGTCTCATATGAGGTGGATTGTCAACCAAATACATTTTAACAACACCCTGACTGTGGGCTACACACACAAACTCAGAGTACATTTAAGTGTGTAGGGCTTAAAAGATTTTAAATTAAGGCCAAGCCTACTTCATTTACACATTATTATTATTGTCTATTAAAAATATATTTTAAAAAAATCCTGGCCTAGTTTTTTTCAAGAAACTAAATCAGTACCATATTAAGTAATGTCCCATAATTTTAATATTAATGAGCACATAACAGCAAAATCAACAAAGACAGACCTAATTAATGGCTTCCTTACATGGCCAATAAAACTTACAATGCCTGCTAACTAGCTATGATCATGGTTTTATGTACACTGCGCCCTCGATATATGCGATTGATAGGTTCTGCTAAAACCTCACATAATGCAAATTCGCATATATCGAACTTATACTTAAATGAAAAAATAGGGATGCATTCCACAACCAGTTTTTTTTTACCCTCCTGGCACCCCCAACAATAAATATGCCACTTTTTTATACCGAAAACATTCAACAAGATAACAGTAATGCTATATTATATCAATACTGTACAGTATAAATATTAAAGGACATAGTAAGCCTTGGTTTCAAGCGTTAATGAGGTCCTCTTACGCTTAGCAGAAGGCCCAGTACTAGGCAGAGGATGTTTAGAAGCCATGTCTACTCAAAAATAGTGAAAAACACAACACAGTCTACAGCACAATGCACACACACCAACACGCTATAACGGTTTATGCGAGACTGTTGTTGTTTGGCGGCAACACATCGGTGCGCTCAGCGGCTCATCAATATTTCACACTAGGTGGCGCATAAATGCGAATTTTTTCCGCATATACTGAATTCTTGGTAGAAATAGGGTCTTCGCATAACAGCGAATTCACATATGCTGAAGACGCATATATCGAGGGCGCAGTGTACATAATCTGATAAGACTTACTATTTTATACCTAAATATAAACTTGTGGCTGCAGTTAAAAATTATTCCTTGTTTACATTCCCAAGATCTTAGGTTAAAATCTTTTGAATCATAATTACGAAGTGCTAAACTCATCAAAGTTTTTGGTGTAGTGGAATCCATCAGCCCCAGGATTAAGACTATTTATCTACCAACCAATTTTTATTGTGTGGAAGGATGAACAGCTGCATTTTACTAGGCACCGCCTGCCATTACCTGGTTTCGATCCCAGGGGCAATGGACTTGTAGTCAGCGATGCTACACACTACACCACCAATGTGCATTATGTATACCAGAAATAAAATATTTTATATACAGTATATAATATTTCTGAGTAGCAATCACTTTTACTTGGTACTATCTTTTGTATAATTTAGTACCTACTTGCAAAACTACTACTTTCCTGATTCACTCTGGGTTGGGTTAGGTTAAGTTAACCTAACCTAAAACAAAAAAACTTGGTATGTAAAAACATGAGGTAGCATGAAGTAGTAGCAAGTTGATTTTGAGTTTAATTTCAATCCTAACATGGGTGAAATTTAAAAAAATAATCATTGTATAGCTATAATCATCCTCATTGACCTCCAGCCAGTCTCCAACGTTCTCAGTCTTCATTTTTATCAGATTTTGTCTCTGATTGACAAACCCATTCAATAAAGGTGTCTTTATAGGTCCGTAATTTTTGTGTCATTTTTGTGTTGTGTGTGTGTGTGGGGGGGGGGGGGGGGGGGGGGGGGGGGGGGGGGGGGGGGGGGGGGGGGGGGGGGGGGGGGGGGGGGGGGGGGGGGGGGGGGGGGGGGGGGGGGGGGGGGGGGGGGGGGGGGGGGGGGGGGGGGGCAAAGTAATAGATAGTAGTCTTTTACTTTTCTATTACAGTGGCAATGGACATATTGTGTGAACAAAGAAATGAAAAATGAACTAAATCTACTCTAAACTAAAATAAACATGTACAGTATATGAACTAATATTGTGGCAAATTTTTCCTTCAATAAAGCAAAATTATGAAGACCTACAGTCTCTGAAATTGTAATGATTTAGTTGAAACAAATATTTGTTATTTGGCTGCTACTCAGCCTCATCCTGGATCCATGAGTGCAGAGCCTTCTGCCTCTCAACCATGGATCCATGAGTGCAGAGCCTTCTGCCTCTCAACCATGGATCCATGAGTACAGAGCCCTCTGCATCATTCTGGATCCATGAGTGCAGAGCGCTTTGCATCATTCTGGATCCATGTGTGCAGACTGCAGAGCTCTCTGCTTCTCAGTCTTATCCTGGATCCCTGAATCCAGACACTGCTACATCGCCAGCTCAATACCATCTCACACAGGGTAACCCCCAAGGAGCCTTGGTGAATCAGGATGCTGGGAAAGCAGTTGGGGGTCATGATGAGGAGGCATCTTGGACAATGGTGGTAAGGAGGGGCTGGAAGTGAGCAACTCCTCTCTGAGAACTGCAATCACTGCAGTAGCTAATGGTGGTGGTCCCACTCATGCACCAGCTAGAGGGAGTCAGCCTGTGGCAAAGGCTGGCAGAGAACAGTGGGGTATCATAGGGACTGCCAAAACAGATCATATGATGGCTGAACTAATGAAGACTGCAAATATTTTTGTCTCAAGATGTCCAAAGAGCTGCAGGCATTTGTGGAAGATAAAGTGAACCTTCAGGTTACATGTAGGAAATTGACTCCAGATGGACTATGTACAGTTCCTTTCAAAGTACAGCAGTAGGGTGTGTCATTTTTAGTAAAGTCAACAATTCAAAAAACTACTAGTGACCAAATGATGCATTTTTATGTGCTAAATCGAAATATGGCTTTAAAATCCAGATTTGACCACTCCTAGCTACTTATATTTGAAGTTGAAGTTTACAAAAAATCAGCCATTTTTGCAAGTTTTTTTTTATTGTATATAACTACATTTAACATACATTACATACAATTAAAGACATTTTGATTGTATTTCAGTATTAAAACTTAGAAATATAGATAGGTTTCTTGATCTTTGCCAAGGATGCCATATATAACTACATTTTATATACATACAATTAAAGACATTTTGATTGTATTTCATTATTAAAACTTAGAAATATAGATAGATTTCTTGAACTTTGCCAAGGATGCCATGTCTGCCTTGCTCTTGTTCCTGGACATCAGCTCCCTACTGGCCACCTGGCCACTGATGTATGCCTCCCTCCTCTCTTGTGAGTAAACATGTTGTGCTGCTTCAGTTGTCATCCTTACACACCTCTCTACTGACTGTGTGTGTGTGAGGGCCATGCAGGAACTTCCATTGGTCTATCCAGAAACTCCTTGATTGCAGCAGTGGTGAGGGAGCAGGTCAGAGGAGGGTCAGTCACACCAGAGTTCCAGTCAATAAGCTCCAAGAGTTTGGTGGCATCTGGGTTGATGTCAGGAGTCTTCCTGGGTCCAACACTGCAGTCTCCTACCTGTGTCCCCTCATCTCCTTCATCTTTGATTTCCAGTAATATAGGGTGTGTCAATTTTAGTAAAGTCAACAATTCAAAAACTACTAATGCTCAAATGATGTCATGTAATGCTCAAAAGATGTCATATAATGCTCAAATGATGTCATATTATCTAGCAAATTTAGAAATATCTTTAGTGTTGTTTAAAAAAGCCATTTACCTACTTATATTTGACCAGGACGAAGGTGGACAAAGACTTCATACCAGACTCAGTCTGGTATGAAGTCTTCGTCCTCCTCTCTCCTCCCTGCCTCCTCCACTCATGCATTCACAATCAAAACTCCAGCATTTGTGACTATATGAAACTTAGAAACCATACTGCACACCAAAAATAACCAAAGTTGACCAGCCATTGATATACGATGCTACAGTCATATTTAGGTTATATTTCAAACCTTTATGGCCAAATATAAGTAGGTAAATGGCTTTTTTAAACACACAAGATATTTCTAAGTTTGCTAGATAATATGACATCATTTGAGCATTAGTAGTTTTTGAATTGGTGACTTTACTAAAATTGACACACCCTAAATTACTGGAAATCAGAGGTGAAGGAGATGAGCACACACAGGTAGGAGACTGCAGTGTCAGACCCAGGAAGACTCCTGACATCAACCCAGATGCCACCAAACTCTCGGAGCTTATTGACTGGAACTCTGGCATGACTGACCCTCTTCTGACCTGCTCCCTCACCACTACTGCAATCAAGGAGTTTCTGGATAGACCAATGGAAGTTCCTGCATGGCCCTCACACACACTCACACACACACACACACACACACACACACACACACACACACACACAGTCAGTAGAGAGGTGTGTAAGGATGACAACTGAAGCAGCACAACATGTTTACTCACAAGAGAGGAGGGAGGCATACATCAGTGGCCAGGTGGCCAGTAGGGAACTCATGTCCAGGAACAAGAGCAAGGTAGACATGGCATCCTCAAGTGGCAAAGTTCAAGAAACCTATCTATATTTCTAAGTTTTAATACTGAAATACAATCAAAATGTCTTTAATTGTATGTAATATATGTAAAATGTAGTTATATACAATAAAAAAATACATGTAAAAATGGCTGATTTTTCGTAAACTTCAACTTCAAATATAAGTAGCTAGGAGTGGTCAAATCTGGATTTTAAAGCCATATTTCGATTTAGCACATAAAAATGCATCATTTGGTCACTAATAGGTTTTTGAATTGTTGACTTTACTAAAATTGACACACCCTATAATACAGCAGTCTGTGATGATCCAGGGGTATTTATGGATCCAGAAGTATGGCAGTTATGAGAAGGGAAGAAAAACACCTGCAGCCCCTCTTGCAAGTGCTGGAGAGGGTAATTATGGAGACATCATGCTTTGTACTGAGGAGGAAAATCCAGCTGGGTCTAATGCTATAACTGCTGTGCCTGGTATAAGTGGAATCAACATGTAGCGATGGCTGGCAGAACTCTTGCATCTTCCTAATTGCAATTTTCAAGGTAATCTCTTATAACTGTAGAGGTCTAAGCTTAAGTAATAACAGCAAATACAGGCGGATCATAATTAATAAGCTGTTAGAGGATGCTGATATTCTCTGTCTGCAGGAAACATGGCTATGGAAACAGGACTTAAAGGACCTGAATAGCCTGTCCAGTAATTTTCAAGGGATAGGGGAGGCCACCAGAGATAAACAAGATGGTCTCCTTGCAGGCCACCCACCTGGTGGGGTAGCTATTCTATGGAGGTTGGGGTATAGGAAATATATTAGTGAATTAAAACTTGGTTTGAATTGGCTAAACTGGAATAGAAATTTGTATAGACAATAAAAATTTGTAATTCTGTGTATCTATATACCTTCTCATGCAGTTGATAATGAAGATGATCACCTCATTAAATTGGGGCAGGTCAGCAGTATTAATGAGTTGGATACAACATGGTGACTTTAATGCTAATGTGCTTAACGATAATTCTTTGTTTAGCAACCACTTAAAAGCCTTCTGTGAAGATAATAACTTGACCCTTTCATCCATGTGTAGTCTTCCTGGTGATAGCTTTACTTATGTTAGTGATAGTTGGCACACCACCTCATGGTTGGATCATTGTATTTGTATGTTCATTATACACAGTGATTCACTGGCCTACTTAGGCAGTGCTCCAGACAACTATCTCTTAATCTTCTATGGACCTCTTGTATAATGTTTGTACCTGTTGAGTCTGAAATAAAGTGTTTGTTTGTTTGTAACACACTGCTTCTAATTGCATTTAAATAGACAAAGATCCTTTTCAAATGAGTGAAGTACCCCACATACAAAAGTAAAAGTAATAGTAATAGAAGGAATCAAAAGTAACAGTAATAGAAACCCCAGTAATTGATGCCATGTCTGATATACACATATAATTCTGATACGTGTTTCAAAACCTCATCCTAAATTTTAAAATGTGGTACCAAATATTAAGGTCTTTTCTGCAATCTCCAAGTTGAGAACCAAAATAATTTTCAACAAATTTGTTGCAGCACAGTAAATACAAACAAAAAAGTTTTACAAATATGCAATAACTAGTGGTACCTTTCCAACATAGAGTATCTTTTTTAAAAAGTTTGCAACAGTGATGATGAATATGACATAAAAGCTAAGACAGTTCACTTTAATCTTGTCAGTGAAAAAAAAATTGAAAGAATACAACAGGCTACTTCAATTACTGTAACATACCTTAATAAGATTTAAATTATAGTTCAGGTGATGTGAGCTGATTGAATTCAAGGAAGTATTCTCCTTCAGCATTTTGTTGGCTTCATTTTCTGTCAAATCTACAATAGAATGGAAGGGGAAAAAAAAAAAAAAGTTGAAAATGAATTACATATTGCTGGGATTAGCATTTTAGCAGTTAAAACATGGGTTAAAAGTGTTTTTATACAAATGCGGACAGTCTTAGGAATAAGAAAGGTGAATTATTTAGTTATATGATTAATGAAAATCTGGACACAATCTGTATTAGTGAGGCCTGGATCAGTGATGCAATATTCAATGAGACTACAGCAGGGTACAAGTTAAATGGCCATACAATGTATATTTATCAGAATGGATAAACAGAGGGATGGTTTAGTCTTACACATTAAGAATGAGTTAACTTCAGTTCAGAATGATAGTGCAGTATTAAATTAGACAACAGGGTAGAATCAATTTGGGTTGATATTTATTTATCAAGTAAAGGGTACATTTGGATAGGTGCATTTTACAGACCTCCAAAACAAATATGGTCAGACAAAAATATGAAAACCTATCCAATTCTAATTCTTCCCCTCTTTCTGGCATCTAGCCAAGAACCTTTCCAACAACTTTACTAATACTGCTTTCCCTACTCTTTTTTTCATTCCAATGGTTCAGTTCCTCTCTTCTGATAAAGCTGAACTCTTTACTCAAACATTTACCTCCAATTCAACCGTGGATGACCCCAGTGGGTACTGTTACTCCATCTCCTCCTCCCTCCAACTTAATTATGTCTGAGATTAGAATTTGTAGCACAAAATAGATTTTTCTAGTATAATTTGATGTGCTTTATTCAAATCTAAGCTTCATTTGTTGTGCAAATGTTCCAAAATGGAACCTATCTTAACCTATGCTATCCAATTGGCTGATGTATTTTATTATGAAAATTTACATTTTAATCATATTTTAAGAAATCTGTACAACAAATGAAGCTTAGATTTGACTAAAGCACATCAAGTTACACTAGAAAAATATATTGCTTGCAAGAAATGCAGGTCATGGCATTTACTGCATATTAACCAAGAATTATTACTAGAATTAATATTTGCAAAAAGTGTAGTTAAAAGGAGGTAAAAAATTATAGGCCTGTTAGTTTAACATCATTGGGAGGAAAGATACCTGAAAGAATTATAAATAATAGCTAATATTCAAGATCATTTGAAAATTTTTATTCTTATTTCAAGTCCCCAGCATGGATTTAGATCAGGAAGGTGGTGTTTGTCTAATCTCTTAGACTTTTTAAAAGTTTCTAACTGAACAGGTAGATAATGGACATGATGTAGATGTTATTTATTTGGATTTTAGTAAAGCATTTGACATAGTACCACACACGTGATTTATATATAAATTAAAAGCTCATGGGATATTGGGGTTAGTTACAAATTGGGTAGAAAAATGGTTAGAAGATAGAGTACAGAGTAATTCTAAATGGTTATGAATCTGGGTGGCAGAAAGTGAAAGTGGGGTACCTATCACAGGGATCAGTGTTGGGTCCATTACTCTCTATTTCATATCTAAATGATTTAGAGAAGGGAGTACTTACTTTTGTTGAGTTTGAACAATGGTTCAGGATCAACCTGCAGTCGACCCCTCTGCAGCATCCTGCCTCATTTGTGGGACTTGGTGAAGGAGGGAATTGCTCTCTGATCTCCTCCTGCCCTCATAGCCAGCCAAGCATGGCTGGTCAGGGACTTTGCACAAGAATCTGTTCAGCTGGTTCTTGAAGTTATTCAGGTCGGTGTGCTGGAGATTCCTCACTTCTTTTGGAAGGACATTGAAAAGCTTTGGGCCCCGTACTCTGAGGGTATTTTCCATCCTCATTTTCATGGCCCCTTGTTCCACCGTAGCTGGGACCGTACAAAATCTGCCTCTTCTCTCATTCCAGTTTGTTTCTATTTCATTTCTGAGGTTAGGGACAGAGCCCTCAAGTATTTTCCATATGTATATTATTGTGTACTGCTCACACCACCTTTCAAGAGAGTAGAGTTCCAGGGATTGTAGTCGAGACCAGTAGTCTTCACCTTCCATTTCTTCTATCTTAGACGTAAAAGTCCTTTGTATAGCTTCAATGCTCACAATGTCTTTTTTTCTGTGTGGGCTTGTGAGTACTGAGCAATACTCAATTATTGGTAGGACTAGACTCTTCCATAATTTGAGCATGATGTTTGCTTTTCTGCTGCAAAAGCTCCTCCAGATGATTCCCATTATTTTTTAGCCGTTGTGATTTTGATTTCATAGTGCTCTCTGAATTCTGCATCCGATGACATTATTACTCCAATATCACTGACTTGTGGATTTGGTGTTATCCGTTTGGCTTGCGGAGTTTTGTACCCTTTTTTCTGTAGCTCTTTGTTATTACCATATCTTAGAAGTTGGAATTTTTCTTCGTTGAACTTCATATTGTTGTCTTCTGCCCACTGGAATAATGTTTCAATGTCGTTTTGTAGTTTTCTTATGTCATCTTCGTTCAATATTTCCTTACATATCTTTGTGTCATCTGCGAAGCATGATACAATACTGTCCTTAATATCTGCAATCATTATTATGAACAGCAAGGGAGCTAATACTGTCCCTTGTGGGACAGAGCTCATGACTTCCAATTTAACTCCGTAGGAGTAGGTAGTAAAATTTCTAAATTTGCATATGATACAAAAGTAGTTGCCCCCCGTTACAAATATAGAAAATTCTTATAAACTACAAAAAGATCTAATAGATTAGTTACCTGGGCTAGTAAATGGCAGATAGAATTCAATGTTCAAAAATGCAAAGTCATCCATTTTGGTAGTAGAAATAATGTAAACTTTAGTTATGAGATGTGAGGAAACTGGTTAGAGGATGTTAGACAGGAAAAAGATCTTGGCATTATAGTTAGCTAGTGATTTACATTTTCTAAGCAGTGCTTAGAGGCTAAAAATAAGGGAAATAAAATGCTAGGTATTATTAAGAGGAATGTTAGTTACAAGAGTAAAGAAGTCTGTAAATTATATAATTCTTATGTTAGACCTCACTTAGAATACTGCATTCAAGCATGGTCCCCTCACCTCAGACATGATATTGATATGCTTGAAGGTGTGCAACACATGGCAACCAAGCTTATCCCTTGCTTAAGAAGATTGGAATATATAGAAATATTAGCTAAAGGACCTGGGGATGTTTACATCTGAGAAATGTTGTTTCAGGGGAGATATGAATCAGATGTTCAAAATGTTTTCAGGTTTGGACAATTTAGATGCAACTTTTTTTTTATTAGATTGATTGAAAAACTCAAGGTCACAAGAAAATTAAAACTTGTAACTTGTGTTGGTAATTGCAAGTTTTATTACTGCTAAGGTGACATGACCTCATAACCACCCTATGAGTTCAATTACCATACTCGATATTTAAAGAAAACTAAAAATTTGTTTTAAATGCCTTGGTTCCATTCCCACCATGTATAAATTTCACTGAAATGTGAAAGTGGGTGAGGTCAGGTGAACTACCAACATAAAAACTTTGATCTGGCAAATGTTTCACTAAGCCTTTTCTTCATAATTTGTGGTAGCTGGTATGCACAAGTACTTAGCATCATACCAAACTAAGAAAGACAATTAGTGAGTAGCTTAGACTGTGTTTGATGGGTGATGAAAGTAGGTTTATGATAGATTCATTGCTTTGGGGATTTCGTCACCAGGATGAAACTACCGAAGACTGAATAGCCTTAGTCGTGATATTTTCATTAAAACTAACGAAAATATCATGACTTAACCTAACCAATCACTGCTGTACTTTGTTTCACTACTTTTAAATCACCAGTGACTATAACTCCTAAATCTTTTTCCTGCTCTACGCTTGCTAACTCCTTCCCTGACATACTATATACAAAATTACCATTACGTGAACTACAGGCAGTCCCCGGCTTACGAACGAGTTCCATTCTCACAACGGTCTTTAAGTCAAATTTGTAAGTAAGTTGGAACCCATATGAATGGTTTGTACTTAACGTCTTAAAAGGCTTAAAAGTAGGATGTCCACCATGGCCATAGGGCAGGAATTCAGTTTGAATGAGTCATTGGTAGTGGTAGAAAATGATATACAGTTTTTTTTTTGTTTCTTTTAATTCTATTTAAAATTTCATTATAAAAATAATAGACTTCTCAGTAGATGTGTACATCTTCGGCATTTAGTGCACACACACCTACCACAAACATCCCCATATTCTTCATTCGTATTTCTTATAGGATTTTAGAGCACACACATCCACCACTGACATCCCCATATTCTTCGTTTGTATTTCTTATAGGCTTTTAGAGCACACATATCTGACACAAACATCCCTATATTCTTCATTCATATTTCTTATATAGGCTTTTAGAGCACATATACCCACCACAATCAACCCCATATTCTTTGTTGAGAGTCTACTGTATACTTAAACACTTTAAACACACTCCCAATTTATAAAAGCTACTAAAACAGAAAACAGAAAACAAAAAAAAAAATTTGTAACAGTGATTAAAGTGCATCACCAGCACTTGCATCAGATTTTCATTTAGGAGCCATGATAGGGGATTGCATGTTATCAGAAATTTAATATGAATTCACACAAACATCTTCACAAGTACAAAATCAGACTTAAAATGGTGGCGGCGTAAGTAGTGCGCCAATTCATTACTACGAACCATTGTAGGTAACTCGGATTTTTAAAATAATAGACTTTATGGCGGTCTGTTCGTATGTATGGAACATCGTAAGTCAGACGTTCGTAACCTGGAGACTGCCTGTATATGTAAAATTTTGCACTTATCGACGTTAAATCTCATTTGCCATGTAACTGACCAATCAACAATTTTATTCAGATCTTCCTGGATTTTACCTCTATCTTCGTCATTAATCGCCCTACCACCCAACTTCATGTCATCCGCAAACTTTGAAACTGTACTGACTAGGCTGACATCTAAATCATTAATATATATAAGAAAAAGCAAGGGGCCCAATACAGAACCCTGAGGAATACCGCTCGCTACATTAGCCCAACATGACTCCACTCCATCAAGGACCACCCTCTGTTTACTACCTCTCAATCACTCTTCTATCCAATTTATTACTCCACCACTGATTCCATGAGCCTTAGTTTTTTCAATGAGTTTTTGTGCAGTACAGTGCAAACACTTTTTGAAAATTTAAACACACTACATCAACCGCCTGATGACTATTGTAAACATCAACCACGCTTTGAAAAAATTCTAAAAGGTTAGTTAAGCAAGATTTGTTTCACCTAAAACTGTGCTGCATATTTCTAACTAAGTTAATTATGCAATTCTAAGTTTTCGACTATATGATCCCTAATTATTGACTCCAGTAGCTTACCTACAACACACATTAAACTGATTGGCCTATAATTTCCCACCACACCTTTATTGTCTTTCTTAAAGATAAGTGTTACGTTTGCTAACTTGAAATTATCTGGTACACATCCCTCAGAAATAGACGCATTAAAAATCTTTGTTAGCCGCACAACAATGCTATCTTTTAATTCTTTTAGTTGCATGGAATATATGGAATCCAGCCCCGGTGATTTACGCATTTTCATTTTATCAATATATATAGCACATTACCTTCCCTTCTCTAGCCACACTATTATCCAAAATATTACCATTATCAAAAGGTATTATGTCTATGACCATAGGGATATTCATTACATCTTCTATAGTAAACACTGACATAAAAAATTTGTTTAGCAAGGTAGCCATTTCCTTGTTTTCAGAAACTCTCTCTCTCTGTTATGTTCTATTTCTGTTATTTTCGTTTTAGAAGGGAAAAAATGTGGTGTTTATTTGTATGCCTGTTTATCATATTTGAAATGTGGTTTATTTGTACACCTAGCTACCTATTGTTTTTGTGTACTTGCCATTGTAATGAGATATTTATATTATTGTTTTTGTTCTTTATAGATGTTAATGTCTTTTCATGTTGTTTTAAGCTGAATAAAGCCTAAAACAAATTCTAAATTTATTGCTTATTGGCTCTACAAATGTACATACCCATTACATATTGCAAAAATCATTAAGAATAGGCCTATGTTTCCAATAGACTGTAGTAGGATACAAGTTCAAAATATCAGTACTGGTATAATATGATACCCACAAAATATAATATTAAAAGCTAATAAAATTGAGATTAAACTTTTTTTCAGTAGCTCAGCTACTCCTAATCAACAGTTTAAACTGACTAGCCTGATCAGTGATCACTGTATCAATCTATAATGTTCAGTAATTTTCATTAGAAGAAAATGCCTGAACCAGACCTACATTATACAAATAAAAGTCAATCAGCACTGTTTTCATGAATCTGCAGGCTGAAATTATACCAGATCAATGCAAGTAATCTGCAGAGCCAAAACTGATGAAATAGTGTGGGGGTTGTGAAGTTTGTCACAACCCCCCCATGATTTTCAAATTCCCCATTTTTTGGGGGTTGTGGAGTTTTTCATAAAAAAGCTTCACCCTAGTTTTCAAGTCATATCTGGGTCCCCTCTCACAAGTTTTTCTTTCCCCACAGGAGTAGTTAGGAAACCATTAATGGTAATTAGGATTAAGGTTATGAAACCTGAATAGACCCTTAATACAGACCTCCTGTCAGAAGCCAAGGAAGTGTGGAAAGCCTTTAAAAGGTAGGAGTTTTGGTAATCCTTGGCTAGAGTTCATTTGTATTTCACCATCATTATCATGGTTAATTATTATTATTAAGGGTAGACATACATATAGGTTGTTGAAACTGACTGAGTATAGATAGGTTTGCCACCTTGTCATGTAACTAGCTAGAGAACCAATTATCATTATTATAGGTCACCAGTCATATTATTCCAGAGTTAGGTTTTTGCCCATGCTTGTTTGGCAATGATTATAGGTGGATTAACTCATGTGAGATAGGTTTGCCATAATTGTCAATATTTGTAGTTATTATTTTGTATGTTGGTTATTTATTATTTATGTGCTTTGATTTCATGAGTAAATTATGTTTTCCAGTGATCAATTATGAAGTCATGATTCCAGTTAATGTTTGTGGTTAATTGCCTGTTATGTTGGTTATTTATTATTTATGTGCTTTGATTTCATGAGTAAATTATGTTTTCCAGTGATCAATTATGAAGTCTCGATTCCAGTTAATGTTTGTGGTTAATTGCCTGTTATGTTGGTTATTTATTATTTATGTGCTTTGATTTCATGAGTAAATTATGTTTTCCAGTGATCAATTATGAAGTCATGATTCCAGTTAATGTTTGTGGTTAATTGCCTGTTATGTTGTTATTATTGTGATTAATGGTGCTAGATGCATGTAACTAATAATCTTGTGTTGTCTAGGCAACCTGTTTGGGATTCAACTCACGTGGTCCGGATTCATCAGGCTTGGATTGTGGGTCCCATCCAGTGGGAGCTACGCAGTTCGTGTCAACCACTGTTGGCCACTGGATCTGCCCTGAAATCAGGCCTGTGACCCTAACCCTACTAACTAGCCAGCCAATAAAGGAATTGGAACTCAGGTCATAAAAGGGGGGGTCAAGTTTGGAGGGTAGTTAAGCTGGGACAAGGGTTAACATTCTGTGCAAGTCATTTCCGGTACTTGTCTCCCACTTGTTTTCTATCCTTTCTGCCAAATCTCACTAAGGGTTATTGGGGCTCCAGGTGTTTTGTCAAGTGCGGTGCATTGCCAGTCCTTTTGTTATGTTTATGCTGTCACACTGAATAGTTGTTTATTTCAGATATAATAAAGAGAAAAACCCAAGTAGTTTACTTCTATTAGGTCTACCTTTGAATTCTAGCCCTTTCTTGGACCCTGAGCGGTTGGGTCTCTTACTCAGTGGAGAGTCAGATTGAGACACCTGCACTAGGGGAAGTCCTTTACAGTTAATGTGCGAGTCGGACCTGAATAATCTGGAAATAAACCACTGACCAGAGAGGCCTTCCTAGATACCAGAGGAGATTACATCTTTGCCCAGTCTCTTGACTGTTCCGAACCCAGAAACGTGAAAAGGTGCTGGGTGGTTGGAAACACAGATACTCGGGGACTACGGCCTACGCCGCCACCGTAGCATACTTTTTGGCATCCCCAGCGGGATTAGTTGAGAGATTGGTTGAAGATAGTAAAGTTTAAAGGGGAACAGGGGAGAATGTCGAACCCAGAGATGACCCAGAGTATTGAGGTTGCTGAGGAAGTTAGTGGACAGCTTGGTGAGGGGGTAGTGGCATCCGCCACCCAATCCCCACTGAGAGATATTGAGGATCAACTCGTGAATTACCGGTCTACTACTGCGGGTACAACTTCTGACCAGGATGTGTATGCTCTCAGAAGAGTGGCATTGACAGTAGCCACCTGGTTAAACAAGTGAGCAGCCCTGAACAGCCCAGGTTTCGAATAGACGATGGAGCCAATGGCCCTGCTATGAACTGGGGAGAAGAGAGAATGATGGGTCCCTCCCAGGAGAGTGATTCATTTGGGACAGAAGCCGAAGACCTGAACCGACTACCAGGAGCCCAAAGGTGGGCCAAATCACCCCCTACCTTTCAGGCTTCAGAAAGCCAGCCCAGACCAACAGTCAACCGGAGACCTCCTATGAAGTTTCAGCGAGAGCTTGGGGAGACAAATGGGGAGGATGAACCAGGGACATTTACCGCAAGAAAGGGGCCCCACCCACCCAGCCAACCACTGCCAACATTGGCAACAGAGCAGCTCCTGGAACGCCTTGCTAAAGCTCTAGAGAAACTAGATGGGCGCCGCTTTCCTCAACCATTGCCATTTGATATATCAGATGGAGAACATTCGAAGAATTTAGGAAGGAGTTTGAGGATTATGCTGACAATACAGTAGCAGGAGGACACAACTACTGGAAAGCGGCATTGCGAGAGTGTCTTATGGGAAAGATGAGAGGGGGTTTTGATTTAATTGACCGACCAGGGATGCCATACGGAGTTGTCAGGAAGAGACTGCAGACTTACTACAGAGAACTCCATTCTACCGTGACAAGAGACAAGCGAGAGGCATTTACTAATGCTCAATTACGACCCAGTGAGACCTTATACCAGTATGCAACCAGGTTAGAAACTGTGTGGATGGCTGCAATGCCCGAAGTAGAAGTGGATAATTGCCGAGAACTGATTTCAAAATTTCTTAGCACTGTTCCAGATGCATTTTCCGTGAAGATTGAAGTTGCCCTGGCCACGGCACGATTGACGCGTGGAGCTGGGACCCAGTTGAATTGGCAGCAGTGAGAGAATTGGCAGCTAGTGAGAGGGAACCTTCAGGGAAATCTTTAGCCTTATCTAGACCTCTCCCCAGCCTGCAGGAGGCCTGGAACATAGGAATGTCCCCTTTGGTACTCCAACCACCACCAGGTGGCCAGAATACAAGGTCAGTTAGTGATCAAGGTCAGCCCAAAGGAACCCAAACCAACAAAATCACCAGTCTCACCCTCAGTTGCGGGCCTGGCAGCAGGGTTCAGGACCAGCCAGCCATCTAACCACCCCTCCCCACCACCATCTGATCGTCCCTGGGTGAACTGTAATTACTGTGGAAGGAGAGGTCACCTGGAACGGGATTGTCGTCGGCGTTTAGGAGTGTGTTTGCGGTGTGGTGAGCGGGATCATTGGGTGTCACGATGCCCTTACCCACCTAATGGGTATGGTCATAGCCAGCGATCACGCCAGCAGAGTAGGCCCAGTTCAAGAGCACCGAGTCCTACCATCTCAAGGGAACCAGTTCCTGGGCCTAACCAGACCAGCCCACGAGGGACTGAGCCGAATCAAGAACTGCGCCCTTTAAACCAGTAAGCTCTGAGGCCAGAGGGGAACCCCCAGAGCTCCTAGCAGGACGAATAGTGCCCCTAACTAGTGGCCCAATACCAGAACAAGAATTTATGGGTGAAGTACAGATGGGGGGAGATCCAGTGTGTGTCAACCCAGTTTTGCCTGTGAGAATGAATGCGAGTGCAGTTCCTTTTGTCCCCCAGAGATATGAGGCAACAGAGATTTTCCCATCTTTTGGTGGGAGGAATGAATCATTGATTGTAAATCCTGGTACTGATTGTCCTGATAGGTCCCCCGTTAGTTGCGAGCCTGCTAGTAATAACCTAGGGTATCCAGGTCCATTTGGTCTGGATGAGAGTGTAAATATTCCTGAAGAGTCTGATAGGGAGCAACCCCCTGACCAGAATAATGAACCCGAAGCTGATGCTCCCGAAACGTATTTGATAAATAGTAATGTCTTTGACACTGATGGGTTGGATGAGGAGATGACTGGACAGTTAGCGCCTCAATCTTTACTGAAGGTGGATATACGGTTTGAACATTCGGAGAACTACTTGGCAGTACTTGATTCCGGAGCTACAGTTGGAATCTTGGATCACTCAGTGGTAGAGGAACTGGAGTTAACTCCAGAGATGCAGAGCTGTAACTTGAGGATTCGAGGGATTGGAGTGAACAACCATATTAAACCACTGGGGGTGATTACGCTGGGGTTATCGATTCATGGAGTGGAAATGGAGCCTGTTCTGTTTGCAGTGGTAAAAAGGTTGAAGTTCCCAGTTGTATTGGGAATGAATTTTCTTGTTGAAAACAGTCTCCGAGTTAATGTGAAAAGGAAAAGGATAACACGAGCTTATAAAGATGGGCATATGGAGGAAATTTACTTGAGGAGTGAGAATGCGCCATGTAGAAGGGTGATCCGGAATGTTTCCTGTTATGCATCAGCCGATGTGAAATTAAGTACCTGCAAATATCACAGAGTTCCTGTACAGTTTCCTTGCTTGAATGAAATCGAAGGTGAAGGAAGACTGGAGTACTGTTTTGAGGATGATGATGGAGATTCCCGACTCCAGGGGAAAGTGTATGGTCACCCTGGGTTAGTGGATGGATTGGCTGGGATGACAGAAGTGTTGGTAATGAAGTTGACCCCAGAAGCCCAGAGAATCAAGGGGGGTGACCGGATAGGGACTATAAGATCAATAGTCTATGAAGAAGAACTGGACTTTTACAGTAGCTGAAAGTGAGAGAGAATTGAGGCGTTCATGACTGGAGCCCAAGCTGAACAACCAGGCTGGACCGAAGAACGCCTACGGACTGAAATAACCATGTCACCCGAGTTGAAGTTCGAAGAGAGGGAGAAGGTCTTACAAATGTTGGCGCGCCGGGAGAAAGTGTTGAGTCAAGGGGATGATGATGTAGGTTTTGTGAATTGTGTACCACACCGGATAGAGTTGTATAACGATACCCCTATCCGACAACGACCCCGTAGATTCCCAGAACCAGTCGCAGAAGCGGTGGAAGCCCAGTGCCAGGAATTACTGTTGCTTGATATCATAGAACCTAGCATTTCCCCATGGAGTTCACCTGTTGTCCCTATCCGGAAGAAGGATGGCTCAATTAGAATGTGTGTGGACTATCGAAAATTGAATGAAGTGACCATACCAGACCGATTTCCAATGCCCAACTTAACGGATGCAGTTTTTAGTCTTCATGGAACCTGTTACTTCACTTCCCTGGACATGGTCCGAGGTTATTATCAAATGCCAATTGCCGAAGAGAGCCAAGAGAGCACTGCTTTTTCAACCACCAGAGGGCATTGGCAGTTTAAGCGACTGAGTTTTGGATTAAAGAATGCTCCTGCTAGTTTCCAACGGATGGTACAAGAAGTGTTACATGGTTTTCCAAGAAGTAGAGTTATCATCTACATTGATGATATCCTAATAATGGGCGAGTCGTTCGAAGAACATCTTCAACTGGTAGATAAAGTCCTGTATACTCTGGAGAAGTCTGGCATAAAGGTCAAACCTGTGAAATGTCAATGGTTCCAACCTGAGGTTGCATTTTTGGGACACTTGGTTGGGAGAGAAGGTTTGCGGAAATCCCCTGAATATATGCAGAAAGTGCACGAGTTCCCAAAACCAGAAACTGTTCGACAGATGAGGGAATTTCTGGGTTTAGTGAATTTCCAGAGAAAGTTTGTACCAGATTGTTCAGTGATAACCAGTTCTTTGTCTCATTTAACTGGCGGTAGATCAAGAGAAAAATTGAAATGGACACTGGAGATGGACAAGGCTTTTACAACAGTGAAAGAGGCCTTGGTTAAGGAAGTGCAACTGTCCTATCCAGATTACAGACCTGAAGCTGAAAAATTGGAACTGTATGTGGATGCTTCCGGGGTTGGCGCTGGTGCTTGTTTGGGACAACAACAGAATGGTGATTTTAAGGTGATTGCTTATGCATCAATGACCTTTTCCAAGGCCCAGAGAATGTACTCAGTTATAGAACGGGAGTTGGCAGCCCTAAGATGGGGTGTGAAGACATTTCGCCCATTTCTATATGGTGTGCCTTTTGTACTGTATACAGACCATCAACCATTAGAATACCTGAGCAACATGAAGATTGTTGATAGTAGATTGGCCCGAACTTATGAAGATCTCGCTGACTTTGAGTTTGAAATTCGGTATCGCCCTGGGACTGAGAATGGAGCTGCAGATGCATTGTCACGAATACCACCTGCTGGGAGTGACCAACCGGAGACGACAGAACCCCTCACTAATCGCTTACCACCTGGACTGCGAGTACTCATGAAAGTTGATGGAGGTGGTGATTCGTTGTTTATTAGCCTAGTACAAGTGTTGCAGGATCATCATTACGAGCATGGGCCACCTTGGAATCCTCCACAACACCCATTGGAATTACGGAGAGAGCTGATGGATGAATTGATCACCTTTCCCAAGAGGTATCGCTTGTCAAATAATGCCCGCCGCATAAAAGACCTGAAGATGATGAGACAACCTGGAGTGTTGGTAACTCCAGAAGTACTGTTAGCCGCAAGCCATTGTTATTCCTTGAGGGTTTGGGTTCACTATGGTGTAAAGCCAGTTGTGTACGTTATGGATGTAACTGTCCCTGATACCCCAGAAAGAAGGGTCCATTTGCAGTGTATATCTGGAGTACATTACAATCCACTGATAGCACACAAGTGGTTTGCTGAGCCAGCAGAGTTGATGGTGGAACAGGTGGACACTATGGAGCAGGAAACTGGCCAGGAGGTAGCGGGAAAAAGTGATATAGAGCAGTGTGAAGGGAATTTGTTACTGCAGAATCCAGATCGGGAAGCCAGGGGTGAAAGGGTCACTTGTGGACACCAGGGAGGACCCGTTGCTTGGACTTGGGTACAGTTGGGTGCAGTCAATTACTGTGCTATGTTGGATTCAGGAGCAGAGATTAGCTTAGTATCCGAGTCAGTGGTCAAGAGTTTAAAAGCGAGAGAAGAGGAAGAAGTATCAGTACAGCCTTGCCAGATAATCTTGACTGGGATTGGTGTGAAATTGTTTGTTTTTTCTGTTAAGGTGCTTTCAACCCTGCTGGATTATTGACACCATTTTTTTTTTTTTTGTAGAGAAAGGTGGTGAAAGAAGTAGTAGAAGAAAGGTGGTTTGTTAACTAGTGTGAAATTGGTACCCTGTCAAGGACTAGTAAAATTGACTATTCAGGGTAGAGATGAAAAGATCCAACTACCTTTTGCAGTAGCCCCAGAGAATAGTCTCCCGTACTGTTTCTTGTTAGGTTCAAACTATCTAATTAGGGCTGACATTGAAATGAAGTTTGATGTAGCTGCATGGTCATATGGAGACCCAGAGTTAGTGGAATGTTTTGGAGTAGAGGCGCTAGAGGAGGCAGCATGCATGGAGGAAGAGGTACCAGACATCGAAGCAGAGGAGCCAGAGTTGGGTTCAGTATTTGAGGAAGGCAAGAAGTGGATAGTGAACCGAGAGTTGCTTGACTCAGAATCAGTGATTCTAATGCAAAAACGGAACCGATTGTTGCGACAGGTGCATGGGCTATTGGCCCAGTCAAAGCCCCTACCAGAGGGAAAACCTGCCTTGAGGCCGTTTAAGCGGAACTGGCGGGAATTACAGTTAAGGAGTGGGGTGATAGTACATCAAAGTAGGACTGGGTATATTAGCTGTGTAGTACCTTCCACATTGCTCGTGGATATGGCCCTCAGTTTCCACATGGAAATGGCACATATTGGGCGTAATAAGTTGGTGGAAGCGTTGCGACTGTTTGTGTGGCACCCAGATTTGTATAAAGTAGCTAGTGACATCTGTATTACCTGTGAAACCTGTCAGTTGTATAAAGTAGCTAGTCAGCCTATCATCCCACCAACCTTGAAGATAAAAACTGAACATCCTTTTGAATTAGTGGCTGCTGATATTGTGGTTTTCCCACGCACCCAGCTAGGGTACCTTGGTTGTCTGGTGATGGTTGACCATTTTAGCAAGTGGGTTGTGGCTCGCCCATTAAGAACAAAAAGGTCATCTACCATTATCCAGTTGATGGAGCATGATATATTCCCCAACTTGTTAAGAATTCCTCGGAGGCTCCTGACAGACAATGGACCTGAATTCCGTTCGGAGGAGTTCCAAGAGTTCCTTGATCGCTATGGGATTATGCATGTTTATACTAGTCCACTTAAGCCTGCTAGCAATGGTGCTGTTGAACGTGTAAATAGAACAATTGGAGAGTTCTTGAGGAGCTTGGGACAAACAGGAATGGAATGGGATACAAATCTGGTAACAGCTGTGATTACCTATAACAATACCTTCCATGCTGAAATAAAGACCACCCCTGCGGACTGTCTCTTGGAACAACGTCACCAGAATATTGCTACTGTAGTTGTTCCCCCTCAATTGCGAGAAATATGGAAGGAGGGCCATCCACGGTTTGCACCCTTCCAGGTTGGCCAGAAAGTAGTCAAGAAGATCATTACCAGTGACCGGAGCACCTCACGGAAGTTCTCCCCCAAGTATACTGGGCCTTACAAGGTTAGTCAAGTACACAGTAATGGAGTATCCTATGAATTGACCACATCAACTGTTGAGGGCACCCCCCGAGTTATAAAAGCTCATCATAACCCATTTGAAGGCCTGGCATGAACCCCCAAAATATCTACAGAAGCATAGGAGGGAACAGGAATTGCAGAAAGTACCTGAGATGCCTGAGACCTGGATCCGGACTTACCATCAAGTGCCGCACGCATACCCTTCCCTGGCATAGGGGTGGCACCATTTTAGATGATGGCCCTGAATATTCCTTTGAGGGCTTTGGTACCCTGAAGTGGAATCCCGGGTAGCTTTCATGGGGAACTCCAGTGTTGGGACCAGTGCTTCGGATACAGATGAGGAACTCTCTTCTTCAGAGAAATATCACCGGTTGAATACACTCCTGAATGCGCGACAAAGTATTACCTGGAGAGACCCTTTGGTAGAGTATTGGGAGTATGATGGGACTAGTAATTTTAGTGCTGAGACAACTGCTGGAATGGAAGGGTGTCCGCCAGTGGAGCTAAACTGTGGAGATGTGCCTCCAATTACTCAGCATTCGGGGGAGACAGATTTTCAGCACCCGTTGAGGAGATTCAGGCCGGGGCATTTCCAGTGGGGGAGCAAGTTTTTCGAACTATGCAGGAGTCAGAAGGTAATGATATACCTTCACTTGGTTATGAGAATTCTCCGATTTTGGTAGGGTCATTAGAATCAATTTTCACCAGTACTCCCATGAGTGAGTCTTGCCTCATGAGTCCCCAAACCATACCCCCCTTTCAAGAAAATCAGTTGTGGGGTGCTGGTTCTGAAAAGAGTCTGGGGAAACTGAGGTCCAGGGTAATGTGACAGATTCGCATGAATATCTGGACACACTGGAAGATGATGCTCCATTGGATGGATTAAAATTGGCCCAGCAATCATTGAGACTTGTACAACAGTCGCTAGACGTAGCTAATGATGCATTGAGTACTCTGGAGAATTCGTTCCTTGGGTTCACTGATTCCATGCCCGCTCACCTCAAGTCCCTAAATCTCAGTCTTGCCATGTTAGTTTTAGCCCTGTGCAGTCAGGATTCACCACATGTCAGGAGATACTAAATGAGTATAGACAGAAGGTTCGTGCCTGGACTAGCCATCATCGTCATTTCCAAGCTGAGACCAAGACTTCACGATCAGAGAAACTTAACTTACCCCAGTCAGGGCTCAACCGGCCATTCACACGCTCCTGTGGCAATCCTGCAGAATTACCAAATGTACAACCACAGACCCTTGAGTACAGAATCAGAGGCAACCGAGTAAACTGAAGTGAAGTATTGTGGGTAAATCTGTTATAAAATACACTCTAAGATAACTAGATTTGGGGTTTTCTTTCCTGTGAGAGGATACCCAATGTACTCGGCACTCGAAAGGGATGTAAGAATGGATTATTCATTGATTTCTGCTTTATTTTTGGGTGTATAACCAGGGGAGGGGTAGTTAGTGAACCTTTTGTTCTGAAGGGGTCAATAATTAAGTGTTCTAGGGGAGTAAGCAGCCTGGAGAAACTTCTGAGGGAAAGATATGGGATGATGCATGCTACTGACTTGCGACTGATTGACATTCCAGTCGTTTGGAAAAAAAAAAAAAAAAAAAAAAAGAACAAAAGGGGGTTAGAGTGAAGATTTGGCCCATTCTTTTCTTTCATTTGATTTCCTTTGACCGGAATACAGTGGCACTTCTAGCCTTGATTTGGTTTCCTTCTTTTCTTCTTCACTGTTCCTACTAATACTCTGGTTTCTGGTTTTAAAAAAAAAAAAAAAAAAAAAAAAAAAAAAAAAAACTCCCAACTTGAATTCCCAGAGGATTTGAGTGAATACACCTGGCTGAAGTGGTGGAGGAACAAAGGGGTTACTAGCCAGATTTCCCCCATGGTATAGTGTGGGAAGAACACTACAGTCAAATTTATGGGTCCTGGTCTCTTGATCCAGGGTCAAGGGAAATAGAGGCAGTGAAGTGAATCAAGCAAGAAAAACCCAGTGAATGTTGTGACCCAAAAAAAAAAAAAAAGGGGGTTGGAGGATTTCTGGGTAGAAACTGTAGGTTGTGCCAGAAGCAAGGAGGTGATACCTGTGAACAATGTGTAGATTAAGTGAAACAAAAGTGGTGCTTACAAAAAAAAAAAAAAAAAAAAAAAAACTGCCAGTATTTACCATGTACATATTGGGAATTAATGTACAATGTTAGTGGTACCAAATGGATTACTGTAATAATGAGATTTGGGCATTTGGCTAAGTTGACCTAGTTATGAAATGGTTTTTCCCTCTGTTATAATTGGCCAGTTTGAGTAAAGCAATTGTTATTAGATAAGTCTGTAATAATTTGTGGTACTAATGAGTTTTAATGTAAGTGTAGGTTAGCTAACTGGTAGGGTCAGCATGGTTTTGATGCAATAACTTTTATAATGTATACTCCCATGTTTAGATTGTCAAGCGATGCATTATCCTGTTAGGGACCATGAAGGAGGAAAGAATTGTGAGGGGGGGTTTTCTTAGGGGAAGGAATGTGGGGGTTGTGAAGTTTGTCACAACCCCCCCGTGATTTTCAAATTCCCCATTTTTTGGGGGTTGTGGAGTTTTTCATAAAAAAGCTTCACCCTAGTTTTCAAGTCATATCTGGGTCCCCTCTCACAAGTTTTTCTTTCCCCACAGGAGTAGTTAGGAAACCATTAATGGTAATTAGGATTAAGGTTATGAAACCTGAATAGACCCTTAATACAGACCTCCTGTCAGAAGCCAAGGAAGTGTGGAAAGCCTTTAAAAGGTAGGAGTTTTGGTAATCCTTGGCTAGAGTTCATTTGTATTTCACCATCATTATCATGGTTAATTATTATTATTAAGGGTAGACATACATATAGGTTGTTGAAACTGACTGAGTATAGATAGGTTTGCCACCTTGTCATGTAACTAGCTAGAGAACCAATTATCATTATTATAGGTCACCAGTCATATTATTCCAGAGTTAGGTTTTTGCCCATGCTTGTTTGGCAATGATTATAGGTGGATTAACTCATGTGAGATAGGTTTGCCATAATTGTCAATATTGTAGTTATTATTTTGTATGTTGGTTATTTATTATTTATGTGCTTTGATTTCATGAGTAAATTATGTTTTCCAGTGATCAATTATGAAGTCATGATTCCAGTTAATGTTTGTGGTTAATTGCCTGTTATGTTGGTTATTTATTATTTATGTGCTTTGATTTCATGAGTAAATTATGTTTTCCAGTGATCAATTATGAAGTCATGATTCCAGTTAATGTTTGTGGTTAATTGCCTGTTATGTTGGTTATTTATTATTTATGTGCTTTGATTTCATGAGTAAATTATGTTTTCCAGTGATCAATTATGAAGTCATGATTCCAGTTAATGTTTGTGGTTAATTGCCTGTTATGTTGGTTATTTATTATTTATGTGCTTTGATTTCATGAGTAAATTATGTTTTCCAGTGATCAATTATGAAGTCATGATTCCAGTTAATGTTTGTGGTTAATTGCCTGTTATGTTGTTATTATTGTGATTAATGGTGCTAGATGCATGTAATAATAATCTTGTGTTGTCTAGGCAACCTGTTTGGGATTCAACTCACGTGGTCCGGATTCATCAGGCTTGGATTGTGGGTCCCATCCAGTGGGAGCTACGCAGTTCGTGTCAACCACTGTTGGCCACTGGATCTGCCCTGAAATCAGGCCTGTGACCCTAACCCTACTAACTAGCCAGCAATAAAGGAATTGGAACTCAGGTCATAAAAGGGGGGGTCAAGTTTGGAGGGTAGTTAAGCTGGGACAAGGGTTAACATTCTGTGCAAGTCATTTCCGGTACTTGTCTCCCACTTGTTTTCTATCCTTTCTGCCAAATCTCACTTAGGGTTATTGGGGCTCCAGGTGTTTTGTCAAGTGCGGTGCATTGCCAGTCCTTTTGTTATGTTTATGCTGTCACACTGAATAGTTGTTTATTTCAGATATAATAAAGAGAAAAACCCAAGTAGTTTACTTCTATTAGGTCTACCTTTGAATTCTAGCCCTTTCTTGGACCCTGAGCGGTTGGGTCTCTTACTCAGTGGAGAGTCAGATTGAGACACCTGCACTAGGGGAAGTCCTTTACAGTTAATGTGCGAGTCGGACCTGAATAATCTGGAAATAAACCACTGACCAGAGAGGCCTTCCTAGATACCAGAGGAGATTACATCTTTGCCCAGTCTCTTGACTGTTCCGAACCCAGAAACGTGAAAAGGTGCTGGGTGGTTGGAAACACAGATACTCGGGGACTACGGCCTACGCCGCCACCGTAGCAATAGCTCCCTCTTATTGAAGGAAGGAAGGTCAGTGGGGTAGCTGACCAAAGGAATATTTGTGTAATAAATGATAATGATACATTTTATTTCAGTTTTCTATTAAATTGGCAACTGTCATTTTTTAACAATGTCAATCTGAGCTAGTTGATTACCTTAAAGTTCTATTGGTAGCCAGCCTAAGTATTGTAGCTAAGAGTTAAGAGAAGAGCCAAGACAGGCCTTATAAATTCTTCTACATTTCTTACCAAATACATTCTTTAAAATGGTTTCTTTAGATGGTTTATCAAAAGGTCTGTATACAGCATGAAGAGCTTCAATTTCTTTTAATTTCTGATCTGCAGTAGCATTCAAGATAAGTGGTGAATACTCTGAAATAAATTTGCTTGGTTCCAAATTGAATACTGATAGTTTTCTCATCATCACTGATAGTGGATGAAAGTTATTGGGTAGTGTTGAAAACTTCAATTTGTAATACATACTGTGTGAGGCTATATTGTTCACAGACAAACTAAACAAAATAATTTAGCTCAGTTTTATTAACCTCTAAACCTTTAAAAAGAAAAATAAATAGTTAAGATCTTCAATACCCTACATACTTAAATCAAACTTAAAAATAAAGTTTGATTCAGCCTACTACAGTTTATTTGGCAAGCTCAGGGATTAGGCCATTCTGGTTGTCTAAATTTTCTGGTTATCTGGGGGTACCATTAACCTAGGAAAAATCAATGGACACTAATAGTAAAACTGTACACCAATGTAAACTATATTGTAATCAACATAAACACTATGCTAAGTATGTATGAGACAATTGAAACAAGTAAAATTTAGTTTTATTTTATTAAAAATGTTAAGGATGTTCTAGATTTTTCTGGATGGCATCAGAAAGCTTCCCATTTTCTTGATTGGTGAATTGTATTGGCCTAATATGAAATTCGTTGGTTTCTACAGTTTTCCAGATAGTTGATTGCTGGATAGCGCAGGTTTTACTGTATCTAACATCAACCCAAGTTATTTGTCATTTTGGTAATTATGGAGAAAGAGAGTTTATGGTAGATTCGTCACCTGGGGAATTTCATTGCCAGGATGAAACTACCAAAGACCTGAATAGCCTTAGTCATGATATTTTCGTTAAAACTAACAAACATATCACAACTTAACCTAACCAACTGTCAAGGGTGTACAGTTCACCTAACTGGTGCTATAAAGGAAAATATCATTTTTTCAAATGAAACAAAAAATTTGTCCATTATTCTTAACCTTTGCCTATAAGACCTGAATCTGGGGTAGTTTCTTCCCAATCATCAATTGGGTAGTTTCATCCTGGCAATGAAATCCCTCGGGTGACAAGTCTACCAGAGACCAAGAAAAAGGACCACTTCAGGGTTGACACAAATCCCCTACTTACCCCTTCTTCCCCCTAGAATACTGAACACCCAACAAAGTGAGCAGGGCTCTGAAGATGAAGAAAAAATGTGGGATTAAAGAAAAAACCTAACCTAACCAAACCTAACAGCATCTCCAACACCCACAAAGGAAGAAAGAATGACTGATTAGTTAGTATTTTGTATTGTGTTCAGTTTCTTATCACATAATTAAATAGCTACCATCAGGATATTGGCCAAAAATGTACAGGACAACTAAAAAACTGAGTATTTGCAATCATCAAACATTGGTCAATAAAAGTATAGTCAATTATCTAAAGCCAGGAGTGGTCCTTTTCTGTATACTAGACAGTTTCAATGATACACAGACAGGTTTCTTGCTCATTTTTAGAGAGAGGTAGATACTGCACCAGGACATGACCAAATTTATCCTACACTGATGAGATACATGCAGATTTAAATATTTTATCCCAGATTTAACTGAGGTTTATGAAGCAGAAACAGAGACTTTTTTCAATTTTTGCAAATGTGGTCACTGACCTGCTTTGGTGTCTCAACTGTCTATATATACATAGTTAACATGGAAACCAAAGAGGATTTGTGCAATATTTAAAAGGGTTCATCCCTAGCTGGACTATATCCAGACCACAGTAACCTCTATATCACAGGAAAAGCAAGGAAATTCTCTTTTCAGTGATTAACTCCAGCATTTGAAAAAACATGAGAGTAGGAATCAGGATACAATATCTAAAACTGTACTAGAAATTACAGTTGGGGGGGGTTCTCTAGATGGTTATATTGATTAACATGCTTGAGAGGGTAATAATAAGAAAATTGGAAAACAGACTTGGGCTAATGTAGAGAAAACCCTGGGGTAACAATTTGTTTTAATAAGAAGTGGTATTTCTAGAGGTACTTTTGCTCCTGAATCCAATGATGATATTCATTTTTGTGGGAAATGGCTAATTCTGAAGTTATTAAATTTTTTATTTTACATCCAATGAAAAGCTCTCTTACATTCTGCAGCCAATTGGCGCATTTGTTTTTTGATGATCAGCCAGATGCGCATCAATTGTTGCTTTGTTTGTCATGGCGTGTGACAGCTGCAATCTCTCATTCGTTCAAGCAATTCAGAAGTTAGGTTAGGTTGGGTTGGGTTAGTTTTAGTGTGATTATTACCATTTTTTTTGGTTTTTACACCTCAATTTCTCTCTTCTACAAAGCCCTGCCCACTTTTGTATGATCCACGTTGTTAGGGTAGAAATGGCCTATATCTCGAAAACTAGCCATTTCCCCAAGAATTGAACATTACCACTGGATTCAGGAACAAAAGTACCTCCAGAAATACCACTTATTAAAAAATCATTACTCCAGGGTTTTCTCTATACCCAGACTTGTAGATGATCTACAAAAAATACTTAAATTCCAGTCAGAGAGTAATGGATTTTTGGAATGACTTGCCATATGATGTGGCAAATACAGTAGTAGCTTCCTTAGTTTTAAGAAAAAGCTGGATGCTTTCATGAAGGAAAGAGTTTATAAGTTGTATAAATAGTGTATATTTTTAGCTTAAGTCATGTAGGCTACTTTGGTAGCTCTGTAAATAGTTTTGTTAATTTGTTGACTAGAAATTAACATCTTGCAAAATTTTATTATAAAATATAGCTTATGACTTGGATAACCTCGATAGGGGCAAGTGGTTTCAGGATATGTTATTGTTGTAACAGGATGTGACTGGGTCCTTTCCCAAATATTACCCCTCAAATCAGAGGTGAGGAGTTGGCCAAAAACAACCGACTCCCGACTCTTGAGTCGGTATTTTTAAAACCGACTCCGACTCCAGACTCTTTCCTTATCATGCTGATCTACAACCTTATAAATATTGGGATGTTTGTTTCGTAGATGGCTTTCAAGTTTGAGGCTCTAGTTGGAGCATTAGCATGTTTCCCAGTGTAAGCACTAATTTTGCATTACACTCTTTACCATCCTTTTCTACTTGACAAATAAAAATACTTTCATCCTCATTTAGCTTAAAATATTGAAAGACTGCTGATTTTCTACTAGGCCCACGACTCATTACTAATAGGGGCTAATTAAATTAATAATTAATATATTGCTAATTTTTATATGGTACCTAGTATCCTAAAATAGAAATATGAAATTCATTTACTAAGATTTACCAGAACAATAAATCAAATGTGGAAATGTGAATCTAGAATTAGTTCAGGAAGATATTTATTTAGGGCAGAGTAGTATTCTGGTAAATTGTTGGCATATAGAAATTGAATCAAAGAGTCGGGAGTCGGTCATTTTACCGACTCCCGACTCTTCAAAAAAGCCCCGACTCCCGACTCCCCACCTCTGCCTCAAATGTTACAAAACTTTTGAAACTGCACAAACACAGTGAAGAACATTACAAAGATCAAATGGCATGGGTCTTTAGAACAAGTTCCACATACTGCATTGAAGCTGAACTGAAAAAACAAGTTGATGTGATGAAATGTCGGAGGTCTAGCCTTTTCAAGGGCTACTCCTGATGCCTTCAACCTCTGTGCTATGCTTTAATTGTTTGATATCATATTTTCCAGAATTGGTCAATATTTGGGTGAAACTTTATCCACCGCAAAGGTTAGTTATTTTTCCGTCAATTTAGTGGTTAGGTTAAGGGTCATTCTCTGTCAGATCAACCAGTGCCTAACACCCTCATCTCTCAGATTTTGCTGAAATTTGGTTTATAGGGAGTTTGTGGGCCCTGAATCCATTTCTGAAATTATAAGGTCAATCCAACCAACGGTTCAAGAGATATGACCTCGGGAAATTTGAGGTCACTTGCGAGGTCACACTAACATTTGGCGACCCATAACTTGGGTAATAATGGTCACAATTATATAAAAGTATATATATTTAGAATCAGAAAACGACAAGGAATCCAAATATGCAAGTTTTAGAACTCTAGGTTGAAAATAAAAAAGTTACACTGTAACCAAAATTTGAGGTCACGATTTGACCTCTGGGGTATCAAATGAGAATTATTTTTTTTAATGTAAAAAATGAAGGCATAGGCATTGGCTATTAGAATCAGCAAAAAAAAGTTTGTTTATGTTAGTATTTTTCATGTAACTAACATATAAGTGAACACCATATTCATAAGTTGTGCGTCAATTCTACCTATTTTTCACACTTAAGCTCATAATTTGACCTATAGAAATTAAAATTACATTTTTTTTAGATATATAAAACAAAGGCAAAAAATGTAAAATTGTATTTCACTGCTAATCTACACTGGCAATAATAGTTATAATAGTGAAAGGGGAAGACCTACTTAGAGGATTCATGTGCTAGCCTAATACAATTTTTGCATGCTCGATGCTCTCATCAATTTCTTTTTGTGGAAAAATGTATTGAATTCTGCTGCCTCCTCTTAGGGTAGGACAACTCATTACAGTTAATATATGATGTCCTGGCACTGCACATGAATCCTTGTTTGATGGATAATAATATGCACTTGATCCTGATGACCCAGAGGGATGTAGAAAGTTCACAGTGAAATCATCAAACTCTTCACAATATTCCTCCGCAATTCCATACCAAACTTGCATGTCATAAATGCAGCCAACATACTCTCCTGGTTTGACACATTTTAGGTTACCAAGCATTGCAGGTTCATAAGTAAAATGACTTTTCCTTATTCTTTTCTTTTCTCCAATGCCACTTGAAATGGGATACACCATCAGTTCTTCCTTGTTTAGGGGAACAAATCTATGATATTTCTGAGTTCCAGGAATAGCCCTACTATCCTTGAATCGATGTTCCAACCGTTCTTCTGCATCTTTCAAATCAGCTGTAGTTACAAAGAAAAAATTTATCTTCTTGCTCAAGTTTTCTTCACAAAACTGAAACATGTGTTCTGGTGTAAGAATTTGCCTCTCTGTAGTTCTCTGCAAACTGGCACGAGCAGTAGCTCTTTTCACTGTTCCTCCAATCCCATCACATGCATTTTTGCCATGGGATGTAGCAAAGAAGTGCCATTCACAAGACAGACCAAAATCCTCTTCATGGTAACAGAGATTTGTGAAGTTGTATCTGTTCTTATATTGGCCAGCACATCCATCTGAGAAATAGTGCACCTTCTTCAATTGTGGGCATCTGAATTTAACATATGTCATAAGCTTCAATATGAATGAGTAAACCATTATAGTGTTGTGTTTAGTGATGCAGATAAGAAACAGACACTAAAATGGCTAAGTTCCTGGTCTGCAGATGATCTATAATAGATGACAAAAGGGTGAACTGTACACTGTGAATTGTCCCAGTGAAACCCTTGGGCAGCATCCTGGACAATGAAAGAATAATTCTCAGAGAAATCACCTACTATAACTACCTCGCTCTGAGGTGGTAGTGTTTCTTTCAACTGCTTGAAGTACTGTGATTGTTGCTGAGCAACAAAGTGATGACGAACCATGCAGGATATTTTCATGCTTTGGGATGATAAGTATTCATGAAGTGGCTCCACCTTATCAACCATTGTACAACGGTCAACAGTCACCCATTGCTTGTAAGATATTTCATTTGGAGCTGATTTCACACTGTCAAGTAACTCAAGAAAATCCAGGACACCCTCTTCTCTTGGGCAATCATTGCAAAGTTGCATCATGCAAGTCTCTCTTTCTGTACTGCAGACACTGTAATCCATAAGATCCTTGTATGAAAGACCTCTTTCTCCCAATGCAGCCAGCTGCAATTTTGGATTTTGATGGTATGTGCAGACACAGACAGAATGAGTCCCACCACTACCGGCAAGCACACAATATGATGGCCGTAATTTTGCAAATGTGGAAAATCCTATTTTGGGATTCTTTTCATCATTTTTATATAGTTCAAACATCTCTCTTAAATTCCCGAGGACCAATCGTTTTTGCACCTTCATTGCACCTTCAGCACAGATAACTTTCACGCAATCCTTTTGGCCAGGACACATACGACTAACCTCTTCTGACTCAGAATCTTCTAACTATATCTTTGTGTTCTTCAGATATCACTTTTCCTTTGCTCATTAGTGGAATCTTCGGAAGGATTCCATGTTCTGATTTAAGTGAATGGCTTCTTTTCACCATGTATGTTGTAGTTTGAAAGAAACTAGCTGTTTTTTCAATTGTGTATGGTGAGAGTGTCAATATTTGTAGTTTGTGATGGTGACATTTGCTCTCCAGGAATGACTGTTTCAATTCATTCATTAATTTGTCTAGATGTTTTTCAGATTTAGTTGGTTTTGAAGTATCACTTACCTCCTCGGTAATTTGAACACCATAACTGAGTTCTAGCCTCTCCTTCAGGTGTTTCTGAGCAGATGATAGCTTACCACGAGCCTTGCGCTTTTTCTGGCTTAATGACAGCCCTTCTGAAAAGAACAGAAAAAAAGGTTTCACACACCTGAATATTAGTAATTAAATATTAATTATAGTACCTTAAATGCTATATAATTGGCTATATAGTAGATCAAACAGACCTTGTAGTAAAGTATAAGTTATTATATTAATTTATTACTTACTTTTTTAACTGGTGTTTGGTCCAGAAATGCTAGAACTGGTTCAACTGAAGTTGAAGGATTTTCCTTTATCAAGCAATCACTGTCATTGTCCAGATCTTGAATTGAAGAGATGTTACTCAAGCCACTGATAGTAGATGATTCATTTGAATCCTGCTCAGACTCATTGTTTTCAGTGGTACTAAGTATAGTGGGGTTTTTCATTATCATGTCCAGCAGTTCACACACAACAATGAGTCTTTTTTCACTCTTCCAGCACATTTTTCAACAAGTACATCAGTCACTTTTCTAAGATTGATTGTTATGCGTTTCTTGTGTTTTTGAATAGGGTCCTGGCAGTATTTCAAGTGCCGAACCATTGTATTTTGATCTGTAAAGATATAGGATTTACAATTAGGTAATATATATTTTTTAGAAAATATATAGCTATACACACTTAATATTTTAGGCCTTGATAGTCTCTGAAGCTCATTAAAACACCATACCCACCAGCCACCCACAGTGCTGGCTGGAACTGTACTAACCTGTAGACAAGGAATTTTGCAACTATCTGTGTTGATTCTGCACTTAGACAAGTAGCAACATGTTTCAACAGGTTTGTTTAGGCTACATGTGAGCTTAGTCTTCCCCTTTCACTATTATAACTATTATTGCCAGTGTAGATTAGCAGTGAAATACAATTTTTATTAAATTCTTGGAGCTTGAGGTCAAATTGATAGCTAAGATATAAAAATTCCTTGAAATGACAAGCAATTTATAAATATGGTGTTCACTTATGTTAGTTACATGAAAAGTACCAACATAAACAAACTTTTTATGATTGTTTCTATTAGTCAAGAACTCTGACTTTGTTTTTTATATCTATAAAAAATGTAATTTTAATTTCTATAGGTCAAATTATGAGCTTAAGTGTGAAAAAATAGGTAGAATTGACGCACAACTTATGAATATGGTGTTCACTTATATGTTAGTTACATGAAAAATACTAACATAAACAAACTTTTTTTTGCTGATTCTAATAGCCAATGCCAATGCCTTCATTTTTTACATTTAAAAAAAAAATTCTCATTTGATACCCCAGAGGTCAAATCGTGACCTCAAATTTTGGTTACACTGTAACTTTTTTATTTTTCAACCTAGAGTTCTAAAACTTGCATATTTGGATTCCTTGTCATTTTCTGATTCTAAATATATATACTTTTATATAATTATGACAATTATTACCCAAGTTATGGCTCGCCAAATGTTAGTAACCTCGCGAGTGACCTCAAATTGCCCGAGGTCATATCTCTTGAACTGTTGGTCGGATTGACCTTATAATTTCAGAAATGGATTCAGGGCTCACAAACTCCCTATAAACCAAATTTCAGCAAAATATGAGAGATGAGGGTGTTAATTTCAATTTTTTTTGGTTGATCTGACAGAGAATGAACCTAACCTTCACTAAAATGAACCTAACTTAAAACCTTCACTAAATCAACAGAAAAATAACTAACCTTTGCAGTGGATAAAGTTTCGTGACTCGGAAAATGTCAAAAAATCAGTATCTCCCTTATTTTATAAAAGCACAAGGTCTAGTTTTTTAAAATTCATCAAATCATATGTACTAACAACGGGTATGAATAAAAAATCTGAATTTGGAAGCTGTGCATCTCCCAAATATTGACCCTAGAATTTATGTAGCTATTATGTTTTGTGTGGTCTATATATTTTCCTTCCTAAAGATAAACCTCCCAATAATCTCCTCTTTGGGTCTTTGTCTGCCATAAAAGGCTGCTGTAGTTCAATGACCTTTACTCTCTCCTCCCTATGGGCACTACAATCCAACAAGAAATGCTCCAGATCTTTTTCATATGCACACATGGGGCATTTGGTGTCCTATAAATCTATTTCTGTCATTAAGTTCTAAATTATTTGTCCTACATTTGTACAATATGGTTGAGGCTGGGGTATTATCATATAGATCCTATGTATCTCCAATATTTCCTTTCCATTTCCTGTATATTTTTAAACTCCTTTCCATCCATATCTTTCCAAACTTTACAAGACACCCACATTGCCATGAAACATGTTAGTCTTTTTTTGGAGAAATGAGCGGTTCAAAAGTTATGTTTGTTATTGTAATTTTGTATGGGATATAATGCCTGGTTAGGTTAATTGAATACCCAGTTAGGTCAACTGCATGCCCTTGACAATTGGTTAGGTTAAGTTATGATATTTTTGTTAAAACTAACAAAAATATCATGACTTAACCTAACCAATCATCAAGGGCATACAGTTGACCTACATTAAATATCTTATTTTCAACAAAATTGGAAACAGTACATGAAATGGAAAAGATCCATATCATGTAAGCTATGATAGGCCTAGTAACATCTTCATAGTGTCATAACTTTGTTATTTTCTAATATCTTCAAAATGATACATAGCTGCTTGCACCATTTTTTCTACTCTATCGATTAATATACGTTTCATTACTGTAGCATGTTTCATGGCAATGTGGGTGTCTTGTAAAGTTTTACCCTTTCCTCCAGTTGTCTGTATCCCAGCTACATAGTTTGTTCACCAGTTCCTCTTTTTCAGTCTTTTAAGTATTGTATATTTACTCTCAAGTCACTCATATATCCCTCAAACTCCCTCTTGTTTCCTCTTTAATTTTTCTGAATATTTCATATACCAACCTGTCTGTGTCATTTTTCAAAATACTTTTTATATAATTGAGCTTTCCTTTCATTATTCTTGTTTCCTCAAACCACTCACAGCCACACTTCTTCCTGCTGATAGTATTGTTCTTTATACCCCATTCTCATATCTTTGTACTGGTAGCTATTGAATTTCTGTTTTGTTTAGTTCTAAAGGGTGATCCAGAGAAATGGGACCCAAAAGAAACCCCTGTAACTCTTAAAGTATAAGTCCTTTTATAAAATCATACGCATCATTCGAAAGAGGATAGTTACAAGTTTGTACAGGATTGTATAGGTTTTGACAATACAAGACAAGATAAGATACAGAACAAAATAAAAGTGTTAGTTAAAACTAACCCTTCAAGATGACTGCATGGACTGTGGAACAGCTGCGTTTCATAACTGAGCAATATTATGAGCATGGAAGAAGTGTAGTTTCAGCTCAAAGATCTTTCAAGACAAATTTTCAGATGTCAAAATCACCTTCTAAGAGCTGAAACTACACTTCTTCCATGCTCATAATATTGCTCAGTTATGAAACGCAGCTGTTCCACAGTCCATGCAGTCATCTTGAAGGGTTAGTTTTAACTAACACTTTTATTTTGTTTTGTATCTTATCTTGTCTTGTATTGTCAAAACCTATACAATCCTGCACAAACTTGTAACTATCCTCTTTCGAATGATGCATATGATTTTATAAAAGGACTTATACTTTAAGAGTTACAGGGGTTTCTTTTGGGTCCCATTTCTCTGGATCACCCTTTATAATAGTTGTTTGTTCCATATAATATTGATGGCAATGCCAAACCTTTCCAGAAAGTCTTTCCCACAACTAGTTTATTACAACTCTCTTCTATTATTGAGTATGGTATGTCATATTTGCCATTTTTGTAATAATCTACTTAAGCTCCTGTCTCTATGATTTTCATAAATTATACATTGGTAGCTTCATTTCTTCATTAAGAATGTGATTTAGACAGTCTCTAGTAAGGGAAATGGTTCAAAACCTAACCTAAAAAAATCTAGAGTTCTAAAAGCAGTCTAGTGAGTTTCTAGTTTTACAGGATTTTTAATGAAAATCTAGTATTTTTTTAGTTAGGAAAAAATCACCAGATTGACAATATTAGTATTCATGTAAATTCTAATTGGAGGTGTTTGCAACAGAATTATGATGTGCCATTCATGTGATTTTGACTTTGAGGACTTCATTCGTCATACACCCTAGATGAAGACAAAGCATTGGATGTTTTTATCAATTATGGCATTATTCTCTCATACTTAACTTGCCCAAAATGTGACAGCGAGTGCCTAATATGAAAAGATCAGAAGTTATTTAGGTGAAATAACCAATATTAACCTGTTAGGTTAATCGAATGCCCAGTTAGGTCAACTGAATGCCTGGTTAGGTTAATTCAATGCTCAGTTAGGTCAACTGTACGCCCTTGATGATTGGTTAGGTTAAGTCATGATATTTTCGTTAGTTTAAACAAAAATGATGAGAGCAAACTTTTCTGGTTAATTTTGAGGTGTTTTGCACATTTCCTGTAATGTGTCATTTATGAGATCTCGTAACATGAACATATCCTATATGTTTACATAATGATATCTGAAAAACTACACATTGGCACAGGAAACCAATGGCAGATTCATGCAAAGCACCTCAAAATTGACCAGAAAAGTTTGGTTAAAACACGATTTTTTTAGGTTCTTAGGTTTAAAAGCATTTCCTACTTATTATTCATTTTTTGACCCAGTCACACCCAGCTATAACAGCAATATATATTGAATAACCAATCAAAACTGAATAAGAAAATATATATATTATCTTGTGCAAATTTGTATAAAATGTGTTTTTTATTAAAATATATTTCCTATTTTTGGTGTTTTTTCAATATATATATATATATATATATATATATACAGGGTGGGCGGAAAGTAGCTCCCTATTTTGGATTGGTAAAAAAATACGTATATTATCCATTTATTTCAGAAGAAATAATATGAAAAGGTAGGCATACATGGTAGGTTTTCTCTGAAATTCAATGTGGGCTCCAACTCTTTCCACCAGCTTCTGGAGCCGCCCAGGAATGGCGTCCACTGACTTTAGCAGGAACTCCGGCGGGATGGAGGACATGACTTCCCAAATTCGGTCCTCCAGTTCTTCCAATGTCCTCGGTTTGGTGCGGTAGACTTCTTCCTTTACCCACCCCCAAAGAAAGAAGTCGCACGGTGTCAAGTCGGGGCTCCTGGCTGGCCATTGATGTGGACCACGACGACCCATCCAACGCCCAGGGAAGTGGGCATCCAGCCACTCACGGACAACAAGAGCGAAGTGCGGAGGGGCGCCATCTTGCATAAATATCAGATCGTCGATGTTCTCCCATGTGCTGACAACCGGCCAGACCTCGTTTCGCAACATAGCAAGGTACCGCTCAGCATTCATGGTGTTGCGCAGAAGGAACGGGCCCACAACCTGATCTGAGGTCATACCACACCACACCGTTACACTGAACCGATTCTGCCGTTTTTCAGCGGTAACCGTGCGACTTCTTTCTTTGGGGTGGGTAAAGGAAGAAGTCTACCGCACCAAACCGAGGACATTGGAAGAACTGGAGGACCGAATTCGGGAAGTCATGTCCTCCATCCCGCCGGAGTTCCTGCTAAAGTCAGTGGACGCCATTCCTGGGCGGCTCCAGAAGCTGGTGGAAAGAGTTGGAGCCCACATTGAATTTTAGAGAAAACCTACCATGTATGCCTACCTTTTCATATTATTTCTTCTGAAATAAATGGATAATATACGTATTTTTTTACCAATCCAAAATAGGGAGCTACTTTCCGCCCACCCTGTATAATGACTATTTGGTGAATATTTCTCATTTTTGGTGATTCTGGCTACTTCTGCGTAATTCAATTTGTCCTGTTTTACAAATAAATCATTTTTAGCAGTTGTTCGTCTCTTCAGTTTGGTTTTTTTGTGACGAAGTATGACGTGTGAGTTATGCATATTTGATTTTGAAGACATGATCCACCATATTGCCCTTGATGAAGACAAGAGTTTAGACCTTTTTTTCAATCACAGAATAATTAAGACATCTGTGACCTGCCCTAAATGCAATAGTGCTTGTATTTTAAGAAAAGATCAGAAGGTCTTTAGGTGCTGTAAAAAAAATCCTAAAAATAAACGTGTCATTTCAGTTTTAGGGCAGGCAAAATTTAGCAGACTACCCATGCAAGGTTGGCACATGTTATTACATTATCATTTGTATAATTTAGGTCTCGGGGGTATGGGGGTGGAGCCCCCATAAAGATCACTCATCACAAATTGATTGGTCTTAATGTTTTGCGGACAGTTCAGTACGTGACACTGGTTAGGTCAACTGTACGCCCTTGATGATTGGTTAGGTTGTCATGATATTTTTTTTTTAAATTCGTTAGTTTAAACGAAAATGACGAGTGCAAACTTTTCTGGTTAATTTTGAGGTGTTTTGTACGAAACTGCCATCCGTTTCCTGTGCAAATGTGGTTTTCATGATGATGATATCTCGAAAACTACGCATTTGCACAGGAAATGGATGGCAGATTCGTGCAGAATGACCTCAAAATTGACCAGAAAAGTTTGCTTATTATAAAAAGAGACTGGGTCAAAAAATGAATAATTACCCATTTCCCTTACTAGAGTGTGTCTAAATTGCATTCCTAATGAAGAAACGAGGCTACCGATGTATAATTTATGAGAATTGGAGACGGGAGCTTAAGAAGACTATTACCCCATTTTCTGTGCTTTTTTAATATCAATTCTTTCTGCTTTTGAAAACAATTCTGGGCAGACATTGGAATAATGCACACCATCTCCAAAAACACTTTTTCCATAACTTCTTGGATTTATAGGTTTCAGCATAGCTATGCTGATTTTAAATCTATTAAGAAATAAATTTTTGAATTTTTTTTTTTTTTAAATTGGTATTGGATACCACAAAGGTTAAATGAATGCCCAGTTAGGTCAACTGTATATCCTTGACAATTGGTTAGGTTGTCATGATATTTTTGCTAAAACTAATGAAAATAACAAACTTAACCTAACCAATTATCAAGGGCATACAGTTGACCTAACTGGGCATTCAATGGCGGATATTGGAATAACATTGAAGGGCCAGTTAGGTCAACTGTATGCCTTTTTTTTTTTTCAGAAAAAATTCTAAAAAATTTGGTTAAAACAGTACAATATATATTGATTTGCCATTCAAAACTGACTAAGAAAATATGGTTATTATTCGTTTTTTAACCCAGTCACACCCAGCTATAACAATATACAGGAATACCCCACTTTACGAATTATTCCGTTCCTAGCGCCCGTTCGTAAAACAGGTGTTCGTAAAGCAGAGCATTATTTCCCATACATATAATGTTATATTTTGGGTTACGTTTTTTTCTTAAAAATCGAAAAAAAAAAGGTTATAAAACAGCAAATTTTGCAGAAAAAAATGTTTATTAACATAGAAATGAAAGCAATGAACAAAGAAATAATACAAACGAAAGTAATGAACAAAGAAATACAATAAAAATGTAAGCAATGAACAAAGAAATAGTACAAAACATTACATATGCAAATTTAGTTTTCATTAATAGATGCGTCAGTAGACATGCTTTTGGATTCGTTTCTTCTGATTAACGTCACAGTCTTTACTATCACTCTTTTGTTTTGGCATAATTGATGATGGGTACTGTAATTGCAATGTACGAAAAGAATATCAGTGAAACACTTAGCGTGCGCGAGAGTGAATAAAGCACAAACTCTCTTGTCAAAGCGCACATATAAACTGACAACAGCTGCGTTGCCACAGTGCAAAGTGAGCTAAAAGCGAGCTAACTTGGCACCGCTGTAATGCAGAATACATAATAGAGTACAGTACAGTATGGTATGCGCGACGTAAGCATATTATTTTTGTCTTAAAATCGAGCTAACTAAGCACTGCTGTAATGCAGAATATTAGATTGTGGTATGCGCGACGTACACATTTTATTTTTGTCTTTTAGATTTCTTCATTTAATTTTTTATTTAGCGCAAATACAATTTCGTAAACCCGGGGTTTCGTAAAATGAAGCATTGTAAAGCGGGGTATTCCTGTATATTGAATAACCAATCAAAACTGAATAAGAAAATATATATATTATCTTGTGCAAATTTGTATAAAATGTGTTTTTTTATTAAAATATATTTCCTATTTTTGGTGTTTTTTCAATATATATATATCAACTATTTGGTGAATATTTCTTATTTTTGGTGATTCTGGCTACGTCTGCATAATTCAATTTGTCCTGTTTTACAAATAAATCATTTTTAGCAATTTTTCGTCTGTTCAGTTCGGTTTTTTTGTGACGAAGTATGATTTGTCAGTTATGCATATTTGATTTTGAAGACGTGATCTGCCATATTGCCCTCGATGAAGACAAGAGTTTAGACCTTTTTTTTGAATCACAGAATAATTAAGACATCCGTGACCTGCCCTAAATACAATAGTACTTGTATTTTAAGAAAAGGCCAGAAGGTCTTTAGGTGTCGTAAAAAAAATCCTAAAAATAAAGGTGCGTCATTTCAGTTTAAGGGCAGGCAAAATTTAGCGGACTACCCATGCAAGGTTGGTACATGTTATTACATTATCATTTGTATAATTTAGGTCTCGGGGGTACGGGGGCAGAGCCCCCGTAAAGATCACGCATCACAAATTGATCAGTCCTAATGTTTTGTTGACAGTTCAGTACGTGACACCGGTTAGGTCAACTGTACGCCCTAGATGATTGGTTAGGTTAAGTCATGATATTTTTGTTTAAATTCGTTAGTTTAAACGAAAATGACGAGTGCAAACTTTTCTGGTTAATTTTGAGGTGTTTTGTACGAAACTGCCATCCGTTTCCTGTGCAAATGTGTAGTTTTCAAGATGACGATATCTCGAAAACTACGCATTTGCACAGGAAACGGATGGCAGATTCGTGCAGAGCACCTCAAAATTGACCAGAAAAGTTTGCTCTCATTATAAAAAGAGACTGGGTCAAAAACGAATAATTACAGAAAATATATATCTTATGCAGATTTCTATAAAAAGTGTTTTTTTTTATTAAAATATATTTCCTATTTTTCGTGTTTTTTCAATATATATTAGGGTGGTCCACAAAATGGAAGTATTTTAAATTCTTCCTCCCAGGGTTTCATTAGGTTCCTTTTCCCAAAAAACTTCTCTGAGCAAAATTTGGGTTCAATCGGTTAATATTTAGAGGTGGCTCAACTACCCACAGAAGTCCACATTCATGGCTTCTGGGTCCCCCCCATATATATGGGTATTATCCGCTTGTTGGCGGGGGTATCATGGCTGACCAGGCCACTCATTGTTGCCCAGCTAAGATTGTGGACTTGTTAGAATCAGGAAACCTCTTTCGGTGCTCATCCACCACACTTAAGAGAAACTGGAGTTGATCTTCTCCTTTCGTCAGAGTTCCGCTGAAGGTCTGAATGAGAGCTACTGCCCTTTCAGCATGATCATTAACTACTTTGATGTTTCCTATGATTCTTTTAGCTTCTTGGAAGTTTTCATTCTCCTCCCAGGTGCTGGGGTCATCATCAAGAAAACTAATATTAATCGGTAGGGCCTTCAGAAGCTTTAATGAGTTCTTTGTGGCAAGAGTTTCTAATTTCAGTGTTGCTTTGCATTCCTTGAGTCTTCTTCTCTTTGAGAAGTCTAATGACCCCTCCTTTTCCTTCATACACTGGACCATGATTCCCTTGGTGTCTGGTGCAACAGTTTGATCGAAGAGAGCAAGGGCCACCAGCTCTTCTGATAAGTACCATAGGTGGTTTTCAAATTTCTTGAGAGCTGCTTTGGCCACTTTCTGGTCATGATAGTCCTTTAACTTTTGGATAAGATCCAGATCATTCTTCGGAGCTTGTGATGGAATAGGAGCAGTGATCCAGCTTTTTAAGTAGATTAGGACTCCAAAAAGGGTAAGGGTTTTCAGGTCCTTCTTCTCTCGAGGAGTCAGGGTGATTTGATTTCGAAAAAGCCACATTTTGATGGCATAGATAACTTTAGCCATCCACCTTGCATAGTGCGTGCCAGCAGGACGTTTGAATGTGTAACTTTCAATTTTTTCACCAAGAAAGATCAAAGAAAGTTCCAAAAACTCTTTATAGTCATCTCGAAAATTTCCAGTGGCCAAATGTTCTTTGGCAAAGGCAATTATTTCATTTCTGAAAGGATCAACTTGCTCCTTCATCTCATCATCATCCTGTGATGTAGAGAAGGTTTTTAAATCAATGTAGTCCCACATAGATTGGAACCTTTTGAACAAAAGTGGCTCAGGGGCAGAAGATGAACCATGGACTGCTTCAAACACTCCTCTATACATGACTTCCATGCAATGATGCCTACAGGCAAAATAGAAGAGTGGTCGACCAAGTTTCTGTTCCAGAAGAACGCATGCTCCCCTGCTTGTTCCTGTATTTGATGCTGTAGTATCTGATAACATTCCGATTATTGACTTATCTATGTTCCATTCGGAAAGATTATACACTGCAGCTGACTGAGCTTCCCCTGTTCCACTTGGTAGTTTGGGAACACCAAGCAGTTTTGAATCACCTGATTCAACTGAAGAGACAAGGACTGGGAGTCTGTCTACCTTTTCATTCTTGGCAAGTAGATTAGGAATCAACTTCCCATCCCAGTGGACAATCGAAATACTTGGACTGAAGCTAGCTTTAATGGCATGTGTTATTTGCCTTCGATGCCTCTCTCGGTGCCTTTTGATTGAAGAACGAGAGATGTTCACCTCTGAAAGATCTTGACCAAGGCTAGATGCAGTTTCAGCTAATACAAAGGTGGCCCTCCTGTCACTGATGCCAGTCCTGTCCAGAGCAGCAGCCAATTCAGGAGATATGATATTCTTTGCTGCCTTTTTCTTTGGTGGAGTTGGTCCGCTGGTAGATGGGGGATTAATAAGGTAATCTCCATCTTCTCTTTCTGACTCACATAAAGACTCAGAAGAACAACTTCCCTGATCTAGCATAACTTCCTGTGAAGCAGCATATTTTTCTTCTTCAGCTTTCCGCTTCCTATTTACCAATTTCATTTGCTTCTCAGCAGCTCTCTTTTCTGCCTTGTCAGTCACCATATCTGCAGAGACCATTGATCCACTCGTCCCGCTTTCCTTTGTTAGATCAAGAACTGCCGGTCTTCTTCATTTTTTATTAAGGTAAAGGCATCAGCATGGGCGACATCAAATAGGTTCTCCATTTCTTCCTGAAAGGTTTTCTCTTTTTCTAACCGAGAGTTGCTTTTCCTCCCAGCATTCTTCTTAATCGCTTTCCACTCCAAGTGTAGAGCCTGAATTTTGTGAAGAATGTGGTCTTTCCTTTGAGTAGGGATTCGGGCTCTCTCCCAGAAGAGACGCAATTCTTCAAAAACAGCTTCTGAACTAGGTTTGATCTCCTTCTTCAAGACTTGATGATGGTGGAGGAACATGCGGAGGACCTGGCCACGGGAAGGCAGCTTGGCTCCAGTGATTGTTTCCTCTGACTTTTTCATTAAGTAAAATGTACGTTTATTTGACATTGCAAAACCTGTAAATTTAATAAATCTATCTGAAAGAAAAATAATCATTAGTTAATGTATCTGTAAATAATGTTTCTTTTAATTATTCACTATATTAATAAAGGGCATAATGGTATACAAAAAACAGCTTTGAGCCACCCCTAAAAGTTATTCGATTTGCCTTAATTTTACATGATATATTGTTTAGCTAAAAGGAACCAGATTATAGCCTGGGAGGAAAGAAAATTGAACTTTGATTTTTTACCCCCATTCTGTGGACCACCCTAATATATATATATATATATATATATATATATATATATATATATATATATATATATATATATACAGTATATATATCAACTATTCAGTGAATATTTCCTATTTTTGGTGTTTCTGGCTACTTCTGCAGAATTTAATCTATCCTGTTTTAAAATTAAATAATTATTAGCAATTGGTCTATTAGTTCGGTATTTTTGACCACTATGAGTATATGACGTGTCAGTTTTGCATATTTGACTTTGAAGACATAATCCGCCATATTGCCCTCGATGAAGACAGAGAGTTTAGACCTTTTTTTCAATCACGGAATAATTAAGATATCCATGACCTGCCTTAAATGCAATAATGCTTGTATTTTAAGAAAAGACCAGAAGGTCTTTAGGTGATGTAAAAATAAACGTGTCATTTCAGTGTTTCAATCTTTAAGGGCACGCAAAATTAAGCGAACCACCCAGGCAAGGTGGGCACATGTTATTACGGAAATTATTTATTTAAGGTCTCCACCAAGTTGACAATACTGGCTGTTATCAAACATTTCGGCATAATTTTAGGAGTCTAATTGTATATGTTATTATTTGCGCAATTGCGTATTTATAATGTTATAGGCTTTTAAAGAAATTATTTTCTTAACTCTATTTTGGTCATAATTTTTGAATGACATCATCATAAGTGTATCTACTTGGGTGGAAAAATCACATTTGTCTACAAAAAATGAGGTATGCGGCTAGTGTTTTTTCTGTTTACTTCATTAGTTGGTTTTCCAATATGGCGTGTGAAGGGTGTGAAACGTATTTCGAAGATGTGCTTATAGATATTAACAATATTGATAATTCTGCTGTAGAAATTTTTGTCAAACATGGTGTTTTACAGTCATCCTTTGAATGTAAAAAGTATAGATCTGAGTGTTCCTACGATGAATCCACTGATATTAGGGTTAGGTAGGGATAAATATGGATTAGGGTGGCAATAAAAAATGAAGTCGCAAAATTTAAAATGTGCGGGTGCTCATTTTATTCGGTTTATTGAAAAAACAAATTCTGCCAAATTTCAAGTTCCTAATCTTATTTTAAGTGGTGGTACAAGACACAAAGAACTTTGTGCTCTAGGCTATTGGAAACGAGTGTTCGAGTGAGCTTCAAAGTTATACAAAACAAAAAACTGAAAAGAACGATTCTGATAAGACTCAAACAACCTCAAATAGGACTGCAATAACTTGTAGTGATCTGATAGATTACAATTATGCCTAATTTTTCTGGCTTCGAATGAACGTGGATTTATTGGCATCAGGGAACATCTTCCGGTGCTGCTCCACAACCTGAAGAACGTATTGCTGTTGATCCTCCTGTGTGGTCAGCACAGCGTTAAAATCTTTCATTAGGGCAACTCCTCTTTCTGCGGGATCATTGACAACACTGATGGCAGAGACGCGCTGTTTCGCTTGTTGAAAATCTTCATCTTCCCACTGCTCCGGATCCTTGGAGAGGAAGGATGTGGGAAGCTGGAGCAGGTGGAAGAAGGCCAATGTGTTCTTCGTGACAAAGGCTGCCAAAGAAAGATGTTCAGCATCTCCCACATCAATTGTCACACGAGGCGAAGGACTCTTCCTTTCTTCATTTTTGAGCGCCTCAACCATGCCTCTTTTCACCGCGCTGCTGAGATATTCATCAAAAAAGGCCAAAGCGACCAACTTTTCACTTAAGTACCAAAGATGGCTAGTGATCCCTTTCAAAGCGGCCTCTGCCACGCGTCGGTTAACTTGTCTGTACTGCACCAGCTTTTGTATCAGCTCCAAGTCCAACCGCGGAGCATATCTGGCTACCGGGGCATTGAACCAAACTTTAACGTAAATCTCTGCAACAAAGAGGCAGAAGTCAGTAACACCCTGGAGCTCCTGGTCCGTGAGTTTCCCCAAGTTCCGCAACTGGTGACGGTACAAGAAGATCTTAAATGCATAGATGCATTTTGCCATCCACCGTGCCCTGTGGAGGGCACCCGGAGTTTGAATATGATTTCCCCGTGGTAGATTTATTCCGAGAAATAGCAGTACGAGTTCCAGGAATTCACGGTAATCATCGCGAGGCTGCTGAGATCTCAACTGTTCGTGCACAAACTCTGCAACTTTCTCCTTGAATGCGTGCATCCGATCTGCTACTTCACGGTCTCCCTCAGCAGAAAGAAACGAATCCTTTACAATCTTTGGCCACACCTCCGCCAATCTTTGAAAGAGCTTGATCTTTGGTCCCGAAGAGCATGCTACTAAGGCTTCGAAAACTTTTTCGAGAACTATTTCCGCGATGTGGTGACGACAAGCAAGATTGAGAAGTTTCTTCCCGAGCTTCTGCTCGAGGAATTGACAAGCGCCGTTCAAGCGACCGGTGTTACATGATGTCGTGTCAAAAGACATGGCTACGATCCCGGGAGATAACTGCCAGTCTTCCAGCATGTCATGCACTGCTGTTGCCTGCGCCAGACCTGTTGATGATGGCAGCTTTTGGCACCCCCAACAGCTTCATCACACCTTCTCCTGAAACCAGGACTGGACAAGGCGATCGACCTTCTCTTTGTTTGTAAGGTCTGGAAGGAGCTTGCCATCCGAATGAACTGTTAATGGTACCGTGGGGGAAAGGACCTTCTCAGCTCGTCCGCGATGTCTTGGCGGAATTTCATTCGAGCTAGTCGGATTGTCTCTCGATTCAATGCGTAGTGCTCCATACTTTGTCCAGCAACTGCTAAGGTATTGGCCACAACATGGACTGCCCGGCGATTGGATATCTTTGTGCGATCCAACGCTTGCGCCAGTTCTTGAGTAACAATCTGATTTAACCCTCTTGATCTTTTCCTCTTGGGAGTGGCAGATGACGCGCCTCCTATTGCTCCGACATTCACCTCATCTTCCTTGTCAGTATCCTCGTTTGTAGAACTGCTGCTCGACTCCAAAACCACGGACCTGTCCATCTTCTGGAGTTCATTCAGGTTCCTTCGTTTCCTTTTCTCTTGCTCACGCTGCCGCGTCATTTTGTTCTCCTTTGTCTAATATACTTCTGATCAACAAGTCCTATAGTTCCTCGACGACCAGGCTCACGCTGCGCAAGAAGAAACTGCTTGTCTTCTTTATTTTTGATGATTTTGAGCGCATCACCGTGAGCGCAATCGAACAGGCCTTTCAGACCTTCTAGAAAGACCTTCTCCTTGTCCATCTGGGTTTTGGTACGCCTCGCTCGTAATTTCTTTAAGCTTCTCCACTCAGAATGGAGGTTCTCCAGCTTGTCTTGTGCCTGTGCGTAGCTTGAGTCGGAAGACTTGCATTCTTCCACATCTGTTCGACCTCTGTCATCACCAGTCGGCTACTTTCTCTGACAGGGCGAGACTCGGACAGGTGAAAGAACAAGAATCGTTCCAGAACCTGCCGCTTGGACGGCAATTTGGCTCCTGTAAGGGCATATGAGTTGGGAGAAGTCTCCAGTAGTCATAAAACATCATTCTTTCTTAGAGTAGTCGCCATTTTTCATCTACCTGCAAAGTATACAAAATAGAGAATTAGTAAGTGACAATGGTGGAAACTTTGTTACTCTTGTACCACCCCCTAATGTTTATCAAAAGTCCTAAACATTTGCCTGAGTGATTTTCTTCAGGAACTGCACCAAACGCGCCACCGCACTCGCTCCTCCAGGCAACTTGGATTTTTACCCCTATTGGCTATTGCCACCCTAATATGGATATTATGGCCTCCACCCAATTTTGATGCCAAAATACATTTCCCTAGTAGTGTATGATGTGCTTTGTTCAAATCTGGCCTTCATTTTATGTGGAAATGAACCAATCAAAAGTTATGAGACTTCAAAGTTTTAACATATTTTGGTTCATTTCCCCATAAAATGAAAGCCAGATTTTAATATTGCATATCAAATACTACTAGAAAAATGCATTCCAATGTCCAAATTGCTAGAGAACCTACCTAACCTAACCAACCTAACCTAATATTAGGGTTAGGTTAGGTAGGTTCTCTAGCAATTTGGACACTGGAATGGATTTTTCTAGTAGTATTTGATGTGCAATGTTAAAATCTGGCCTTCATTTTATGGGGAAATGAACCAAAATATGTTAAAACTTTGAAGTCTCATAACTTTTGATTGGTTCATTTCTGCATAAAATGAAGACCAGATTTGAACAAAAGGTTAATATTCGTTTTTTGACCCAGTCACACCCAGCTATAACAGCAATATATATTGAATAACCAATCAAAACTGAATAAGAAAATATATAATCTTGTGCAAATTTGTATAAAATATACTTTTTTTAAAAATATTTTCTACTTTCTAATATGTATGTATAATGTATATAAATTTCAGTGGGTTTGTTTATTTTAGCTACCTTTTTTAGACTTTTTTAGAGATTTTTCTTGGCTTTTTTTGGCTACTTTTTCTTGCTTTTGCCTACTTCTTTCTGTTTTTTGTTAGTGTGGTGATTTTCGTTCTACTGTTATGACGTGTCAATCTTGTGAACTTGATTTTGAAGACCTAATTCGCCTTGTTGGCCTCGATGAAGATAAAAGTTTAGATATTTTTTCCAATCATGGCATAATTCCAACATCCGTGATTTGCCCTAAATATAATACTACCTGTATTTTAAGACAAGACTTGAAGGTGTTTAGGTGCCGTAAAAAAAATCCAAAAAATAAGCGTGAGTGTGGATTTACTATTTCTATCTTTAAGGGCACATGGCATCCTCATTACCGGAAATATTTCGCACGATACTTGTTCCTGGCAGAACATCCTGACAATTCTACAGTTCTGCATCACTTCCTTACTGCAATTGCAGAACTATATCCTCCAAAATAAGGCGACTGGTTAGGTTAAGTTAGGTTAGGTTGTGTTTAGCACAAATACAAACTTTTCTGGTTGATTTTGAGGTGTTTTGCACGAATCTGCCATCCATTTCCTGTGCAAATGCGTAGTTTTCGAGATGATGATATCTCAAAAACTACGCATTTGCACAGGAAATGGATGGCAGATTCGTGCAGAGCACCTCCAAATTGACCAGAAACGTTTGCTCTCATTATAAAAAGAGACTGGGTCAAAAAACGAATAATTACCAAACAAAACACATCATACACTACTAGGAAAATGTATTTTGGCATCAAAATTGGGTGGAGACCCTAATGTAAATATTTACCATTATTACATTATCATTTGTATAATTTAGCTCTCAGGGGTACAGGGGTGGAGCCCCTATAAAGATCACTCATCACAGATTGATCAGTCCTAATGTTTTGCAGACAGTTCAGTACATGACACCAGTTAGATCAATTGAATACCCGGTTAGGTCAACTGTATGCCCTTGATGATGGAGTCATGATATTTTCGTTAGTTTAAACAAAAATGACGAGTGCAAACTTCTCTGGTTAATTTTGAGGTGTTTTGTACGAAACTGCCATCCGTTTCTTGTGCAAATGCTTAGTTGTCGAGATGATATCTCGAAAACTACGCATTTGCACAGGAAGCGAATGGCAGATTCGTGCAAAACACCTCAAAATTGACCAGAAAAGTTTCTCATCATAAAAACAGACTGGGTGTAAAAACGAATAATTACCAAAAAGTTTAAAAAAATTTGTTCAAAATTTTTTTTATAAAAAATTTATTTCTTAACATATTTAAAATCAGCATATGCTGAAACCTATAAATCCAAGAAGTTACGGAAAAATAAAATGCTTTTGGAGATGGTGTGCATTATTCCGATGTCCGTTGGGTATGTTTCTCACTCACCATGATCTTTTGGGCAGAACCGTTCTGTCCATACCTATTTATATATTCTGCTTTCATTCCCCATCTCCAAACTGTATCCAACTTACTTGGATGTTTCTGGTACCTATATTCCCAACCAGTAACCTCCAAAGAATTACTGGCGTTCTATGTTCATATTTGTTCCAGTGATACAGTTTTTGGCACAGCGTGGTTTGGCTTAGAGAGGGGATGGCGAGATTATCGGTTAGCCCCATCATGGACATTTTCTTGGAATTCTGGAACTTTAAGTTCAGTTTGGCACATTTCTTGCTGAACACACTGGAAAGATAAGCTATTCGTCCTCTACAATTTGTGATGAAATGATCCAACTTCAAGTTGTGAACACTACGTGGTGAGGTGCAAACAGCCAAGTACTTTTCAATTTCTGTGGATTCCACTTCAGATGTAAGTCACACTCACATAGATCAACTAGCTTTCATTGTGAGGTACATGAGTTTGAGTGGGGAACCTGTAGAGTGTAAAGTGATTTCTGAAGTTTTTTGCCATTCTTAGCCATTCGGAAGAAAGCGTAAAAAAACATGTGTCGGACAATTTAGCCCAACTCAATCTCAACATCAATGATTGTAGAGTTCAGAGATACCATAATTATAATCAGCGTTACCAGGTTGCAAAGAACCGAAATTACTTGATGGTCGATTAAAATTTGCCAGATTTGGGGAAAAATTGGTGGAATCAAGAATCAAAATTGCCAGATATTTATTGATTCATATCAAGTAGTACAACACAAATGGACAGAATCAATCACTAGATTTATATTTTACAAGTTATTTACATATCGTTATTGAATTTTCTATACATTCCAGAAGTGGGCTTGAAAGAGGCGCAATCCTGATGATGTACTTTCAAACTTCCCTGCTCGGAAATCAGCTTGAGAATGATTCTGGTGTCGAATTGATTTTTCTCATTTGTTTTAGGTGATGAATATGTGGGAAAACTCGTTCACAATCAGCATTTGATACTGGAATGACTAGGATAGCTTGGATGCAATAACTCAGATCGGAATACTTCGTTTTGCCCATCACACTCTGCAGGAATTTGAAAAAAATCTATGCCCTTGTGGAGATCTTCGTCATAAGATATGGCCCTCCACTGATTGTCTACTTCTTTTTCGCGTTCCTGCATCAGGATTTCCGGAAAGTGACTAATTATCTCCGATAAGAAGAAGATTACATTCCCCGACATTACATCATCAACAGCGAGTTTACTGGCAGCGAAGAGCATGAGGCCGTTCAGAGGGAATCGTTTCTCATATGTTCACAGGCTGCAACAATGAAGTTTGTTGTTCGCGTTGACTTGCTGAAGCCACTGCGAGAACCTTTCATTAGTTAGCCATTCCTTTCTGGAGGATTGGTCGTATGTCTTGGCATTGATTTTCTGGTTTTTGGAAGCAGGAGGTACAACATCTTCATTCGGATCCATTGCGATAACGAAGTGAGACGACGGACGTTGTTAACCACAAACCACGAATCGTGGGTTTCACCTGAAAATGAGTGACAAATGAATAAATGACCATCAAAAATATTGTGTCATTGTATGTTTAATGTTATAATGTTTCAAGCCAACAAAGACCCTAGGATCCACTCATGGCTGGTCTACGTAACTGTGTTTGCAATTGTTTATTGTGCATGTCCTACGTGGTGGCGGAGGGGACCTACAATTTTACGTGGGTTCCGAACCACAAGCCTTAATTTTACTACCTTAAATTATACCCAATCTATCAACATATACATATACGTCTAATCGATTTTTAAACATGTTTATAGACGTGCTACTAATTACTTCTACCGGCAAACTATTCCAGCTATTTACTATTCTATGCATAAAAAAGTTTTTAGCAACTGCTGTCTCGAACCTTCTACTTATCAGCTTACACCCGTTATTTCTAGTTCAACTATATTGTGATATTTCGAAAACGCTATTTCTATTTATGTTATCGAACCCATTCATAATTTTAAAAACCTGGAGTAGATCACCCCTTAGCCTCCTAGTCTCGAATGTAGTCAATTTTAACTCCTTAAGCCTATCCTCGTACGACTTTGACCTAAGCGACGGAATCATCTTAGTTGCTCGTCTTTGGACTCTCTCGATTTTGTCTATATCTTTGCGCATATGTGGATTCCAAAATTGGATCGGTACTCCAAATGGGGTGTAACTAATGATTTATAAAGAGGAACAATAATATCGCCCGATTTGTACTCAAAATTCTGAGCTATAAAACCTAGCACTTTGTTCGCTTTATTGACCGCTGCTGTACTTTGTTTCGCCACTTTTAAATCACCAGTAACTATAGCTCCTAAATCTTTTTCCTGTTCTACGCTTGTCAACTCCTTCCTGACATACTATACGCAAAATTACCGTTACGCGAACCTATGTGTAAAATTTTGCACTTATCGACGTTAAATCTCATTTGCCATGTGACTGACCAATCTACGATTTTATTCAGATCTTCTTGGATTTTACCTCTATCTTCGTCATTAATCGCCCTACCACCCAACTTCGTGTCATCCACAAACTTTGAAACTGTACTGACTAGGCCGACATCGAAATCGTTAATATATATATATAAGAAAAAGCAAGGGGCCCAATACAGAACCCTGAAGAACGCCTTAGCCCAAGACGACTCCGCTCCATCAACGACCACCCTCTGTTTACTACCTCTCAATCACTCTTCTATCCAATTTATTACTATACCACTGATTCCATGAGCCTTAGTTTTTTTCAATGAGTTTTTTGTGCGGTACGGTGTCAAACGCATTTTGAAAATCTAAATACACTACATCTACCGCCCGATGACTATCGTAAACTTCAACCATGATTTGGAAAAATTCTCAAAGATTAGTTAAAAGATTTGTTTCGCCTAAAACCGTGCTGCGTTTTTCTAACCAAGTTATGCAATTCTAAGTGTTCGACTATACGATCCCTAATTATTGATTCCAGTAGCTTACCCACAACAGACGTTAAACTGATTGGCCTATAATTTCCCGCCGCACCTTTATGGCCTTTCTTAAAGATAGCTGTTAGAAAATCTAGAAGAGGAAGAGCCATTGTTGTTCCAAGGCGATATGATGACTAAGCTGATTGATGCAGCATTGCTTGTATATATTAAGTTAAGGTGTATATATATCCATCTCATAATTGTAAAGTTAGTGAAAAATTCACTTAATTTAGAGCTAGCACTTTTGGGCTCTTGTAGCATCATTGTTTAGGTTTTCTCCCATCTCCACTGTTCCCCAGATCGTAATAGCTTATTTAGCGGTTCAATGAAAGTCGATGTATTAGGCAAAAATTTCCTATAAAAGTTTAGGAGACCTAAATAAGCTTGTAACTGTGTGATGTTTTGTGGAGGTGGTGCATTTTTTATTGCTTCTAGTTTATCCACCGTTGGATGAATGCCTGAGGCATCTATGCGGAACCCTAAATATGAAACCTCGTTAGTGACCCACGAGCACTTTTCTTTCTTTAGCTTAAGTCCGGCATCCCAGAGTCCTTTTAGTTTTAGACGAACCTGAAATGAGGGACATCATCTAGAAAACAAAATACCCCCGGAATGTGACTTAGAACTTTGTCCATTGTCCTCTGAAAAATACCCGAAGCCGATGCTATTCCATAGCATAGCCTATTGTACTTATATAGGCCTCGGTGCGTATTTATGATAGTTAGTTCTTTAGAATTTTCACCTAAACTTAGTTGAGCATAGGCTTGGGACATATCTAGTTTTGTGAAATATTTACCCCCAGCAAGAGAGTTAAATAATTCATCGGGCTTGGGTATAGGGTAGTAATCTAGAAGGACTGCTCTATTTGCTGTTAAACGGTAATCCCCACATAACCGCACGGACTTGTCAGGTTTTAGTACAGCCTGTACAGGAACTACTGGGGCAGCCCACTTAGCGTGTGTGACTGGTTCGATAATTTTGTCTTTGAGCAGCCTGTCAATTTCTAAATCTACCTTCTCCCGCAGTGCATGCGCAATTGAACGAGCCTTACAAAATTTCGGAGTTACATTAGGATCTACTTCTATACAGATCTGATGGCCTTTTAGGTTGCCTACTTCAGGCCCCAAAACAGAAGAAAACTCCCTTAACAATGAGTCTATGTCAGACGGAGATGAGAGTGTATGCACGTCGGCCTGACCCTTTGGCAAAATTTTGTCAATAGGCATTTTCAAAGCATCAATCCAATCACGGCCTAGTAGAGTAGGCCCTTGCTCATCCACTACTAAAAGAGTTAAAGGATGAGACAAAGTTTTCTTGTTGAGTGTAACTGTGATGGATGCTTCTCCACAAATAGGTATTTGTATGTCCCCATATTTTTTTAGTATTGTTTTAGATGCATGTAGTTTAAGTGTATTTTTGAAAGTTTTGTCAAAAACTGTTTTGGACATGACAGTTCGGGCAACACCTGTATCTAGTTCTAGAGGAACTATAATTCCATTTAGGCCTACCTCTACAATATATGGGCCTGTATTATCACCACTTTACTGCTCATAAAATAGGTACTCCACTCCAATGTTCGAAGTATTTCCCTTTTGAGGATTTACACTAGAAATGTTATAATTAGAATTTTCACCCCTTGTTTTCTTTGAAAAACAAACTTTAGATATGTGGCCTATTTTACTACAGTTTCGGCAAACTGCTTCTTTAAAAGGGCAGTCCTTCTTCCAATGGTGTTTTCCACACCCAGTACATGGCTTGGAAGGCTTTTCCTCCTGTTTAGCGTTTGAATTAGTAGGTTTAGTCGTATTTGCCGCATACCTTTTATTTGTCTGTCTAGTAGGCTCTTTAGGTCTGCCAGACCTAGAAGATTTACAGCTATTTACGTGTTGGGCTTCACTACTGTGACTGCCAAAAGCTCTAACATCTTTAGCAGCTGCTTCTCTAGCCGCAGCTATTTCTACAGCCTGACTAAAAGTTAGGTCCTGTATAGCTAATAGGGCTCTCTGGGTAGACTCCTCTTTGAGACACATTACAAACCTATCTCTTAGCATTTCGTCTAATTTGTCCCCAAATTTACAAATACGGCTATGGGCTTTCTTTTATTCCTGCAACAAACTCTGCAATGCTTTCATTCACCGTCTGATGCCTCGAATAAAATTTGAAACGTTCATAGATGAATGGCTTCGTGCTAGGAGGCAGAGGGTCGTAGTTAATGGTAGTGAATCGGGGTGGTTAGAGGTAGGTAGTGGTGTCCCACAGGGTTCAGTGTTAGGCCCATTGTTATTCGTAATTTACATTAACGACATAGATGTAGGATTGATTAGTAACGTGTCAAAATTCGCGGACGATACTAAAATAGGCGGTAAGGTTGTTAACGAGGACGATAGAAATAGGATCCAAGACGATGTAGATAGGATTATGGAGTGGACGGATAAGTGGCAGATGCAATTTAACGTAGATAAATGTAAAGTTTTGCATATAGGTTCTCGCAACAATAATTACGTGTACACGATGGATGATAGGGATTTAGCGAGCGTTGACGAGGAAGTAGATTTAGGCGTACGCGTAACTAAAGATTTAAAGGTTAGGAACCAGTGCCTGGAGTCTTGCGCAAAAGCTAATAGGATGTTAGGCTTCATAGCGCGTAATTTCGAATTTAAATCGAAGGATATTATATTGCCCCTTTACAAGTCCCTAGTCAGGCCTCATTTAGAATATGCCGTTCAGTTTTGGTGCCCGTACTTGCGTGAGGATATTGATAGGTTAGAAAGGGTTCAGCGTCGTGCCACGAAACTTATTCCGTCATTGCGCAATAAGCCTTATGAAGATAGGATTAAAGTGTTAGACTTGTATTCACTCGAAACTAGGAGATTAAGGGGGGAGCTTATTGAAGTTTTCAAAATCGTTAATAACATCGATAACGTAAATTTTGACAAATTGTTCACTTTCGATAATAGTAATACTCGCAATAACGGATTCAAGTTGCGTGGCAGACGTTTCATTACTAATATCGCTAAAAACTTCTTTACGTTTAAAGTAATTGATAAATGGAATAATCTTCCCGCGTCAGTCGTTCATTCTACCAGCGTTAATGTGTTTAAGAACCGTCTTGACAGACATTTTAAAAATATTAACGTTGTTTAAAATTAAAAAAGAAAGTTAACAACAGGAGCTCTGGTGGTGGTGCTCGAGGATGAGTCTGTTGACGATGAATGCCAGCTTGTGACATGCCAGCGTGTGATGCCAGCAATAAAATTATAAAAAAAAAAAAAAAAAAAAAAAAATTAGACTAACACGAATGTAGATGTAGCTCATAACGTAAACTAACCCACTTTTTGTTTAACTTTACCTACTTTTTTTTTTTTTTTTTTTTTTTCCTTACTTTGCATGTGTAACTCTTTTCTTGCATGTTTGTAGTTTGCATGGTATGACAGTGAGTTAAGACTGTGTTTGCATGGTTTGTAAGCGTTCTTATTTTACTTCTTTTCATCTTTCACCCCTCTCCTATTCTCTCCGACTATCTTTCTGACTTGTCGGCAGTGGCCGGCGGATGATGATGGTGAGACACTTTTCCTCTTTTTCTGAATGAATGTTAACCCATGAGTGATAGGTGTTGCTCTTACTTAACACCTTATTCTCTTTTCTCTTAACCCGCTACTCTTTCCTTTCTCTCGGGCTAACCTTAGAGTGGATCTTAGGGTCTTTGTTAGCCTTAGCTTCTGTAGATCTGTAGATCGGTTAGGGCCTGTACCAATTCACTGTAGGTGCAAATTTCCGGTGCTTTAGGAGCAACTAGGTCCATAACTAAGCCAAACGTTTTAGGGCCTATTATAGTTAAAAAGGTAGGTACTTTCTTAGCATCAGGAATGGAATTTGCCTCGAAAAACAACCTCACCCTAGTGGCATAAGCTTCGAAGTCTTCCCCAGAGTCTTCGTAGGGGCTTATATGGCCAATCACCGACATGCTAGAACAAAACCGATTTAGGCCAAATAAGAAATAACGCGAAGTAGGTTAGATTTGGTTTAAATTTGATCTAGTTACTCCCCCGTTAGGGCTGAGTAGGAATTAGTATTAGAGTTAGGGCTGGGTAGGGATTAGTATTAGAGTTAGGGCTGAGTAAGAATTAGTATTAGAGTTAGGCCGGCGGGACCCAAGCTATAGTACCGTAGCTTACCCACACAAACCAATCAAATCGGACGACCCACTAGGCTAGGCTACATCGAATTTTCCAAACAACCCAATTGAACCCAATAAGCCAAATTAAATCCAATGAGCCAAATTGAATCCAATGAGCCATATTGAATCCAATGAGCCAAATTGAATCCCATCCTCGTCGCCAAATGTAATAGCTTGGGGTTAGTGACCCCGCTAAGTTACTAGGTTTCTAAACAACAAACAAAGGCACTTACCGGTGCGTTGAATTAGATATTCTTTAGGGCCTACCATAGATTTCCTGCGTCCCACAAAGCAGTCTACCTAAACTCTCTAACTTTACTAATATAGAAGCTATAGACATTACCCCTAACTATTATAAATTATTAACAACTTTCTACCCCATTTGTCACCTTAGAAACATCACCAAATTAAACTTAGCACCAACGATTTAGTCAGATATGAATAACTATGCTCTAGTCCAGCCAAAACCAAACGAACAGCCGCGTTCTCTGTTTATCCCTTCGTGTTGCCATTCAGCTTTCTTTTAATGATTTTTCCCTTTAGTGACTTTAGACTATATACATATATATATACACACACGTCACCTCATCCAGGCACCCAAAACCCAGCTGATTTACCAATACGAGGAATTTCAGTGAAAGCTCTTGCACAGTCATGTTTGTGGTGGAACGGGCCAGAGTGGCTAAAACTTGGAAGTGAAAACTGGCCTTCTAATCAGCCTATTGTAGGAGAATGCCAGGCTCAAGAAGAATGGGTGAGTGAGATGAGAAAATGCACTGTGAACAGTTGTCAAGTTATGCAGCAGGACCCCATATTGAGGCTTAAGGACATTAGCAGTCTGAAAAGGTTGTTAAGAGTGACAGCATGGGTATATAGATTTACAAACAACATTAAGGGAGAAACAAGAAGGGAAGGAATTCTGAACAGTAAGGAGATTCAGCAAGCCAGGCAATACTGAGTGGTATATGTGCAGAAGGAAAAATTTGGTGAAGAGAGGGAATTGCTCACCAGCAGTCCATTACAGGTTCTACCAACACATTCTGCTCTCAAGGGTTTGGATGTGTTTTTGGATCAGGATTTATTGAGAGTTGAAGTAGACTACAGTTTTCTGGGCTTCCAGAGGAGAAAAGACATCCAATTTTGCTACCTTCTGGGGGGCACATTGTGGAACTTTTGATCCTGGATACGCATCATAAATTGTTACATGCTGGAGTTAGAGAAGTGGTAATAGAGATCAGACAACAGTTTTGGATTCCAAAAATTAGACACGTAGTAAAAAAGGTCTTGCATAAATGTGTGGTTTGCAAGCGTTGGAGTGCAAAGCCTTATTATGAAAAGGTGGCTCACTTCCAAGAGAACGGTGTGTCTATACTGCCCCATTTGATGTAGTGGGAGTAGACTTCGCAGGTCTAGTCTATGTGTATGAGCAAGGGGAGTCTAACAAAGGTTATATATGTCTTTTCACATGTGCTACCACCAGAACAATCCATTTGGAGTTGGTAAGCAACTTAAGTAGTGATGTATTTCCAAAGCTGGGCACAAACCGTTAATCCATTAATCGTTAATTAACGAAGTTAACTTTTTCGTTAACGATTTAACTTTTAAGTTAACTTTGAAAATCATTATCGGACTAATTAACTTCCGTTACATTTAACTTCCGTTAACTCAAGTCCGTTAACCCAAAAATTCATAAATAAACGTTTAAAAGTTTATATTATTTTCAGTGCTGAGCAGGTGCGCAATTAATCCGCCACTGTTAATAGTGATGAACGAATTTCCATTTCCGCAGTGCAAAATCAGGCGATATATTTGTTTCCGTCGCCACAATTTGTGTCTTACCAAATATGGTAGTTATTTATGGCATTGGTTTGAGCAAAACATGGTCGACTGTAAAATCAGGCGGAAAGATTTGCCATTTGAGTTGAATGTTTCAACTTCTTTCAAGAAGCCACAGGTCACTCAAGAGCAAGGCCCAGAACTTGTCAAGACCTGGCTGGAGACCAACTCCAAGGACTTGCTGACAGATGCTGCCTTCTTGGGTGAGCAAGTGTTGGTGGACTTGTTCATCAAGTTCAACACAGCCATCCCCTCCAGTGCTGCAGTGGAGTGTTTGTTCTCTATGGGCAAGGACATCCTGAGGGCCAAGAGATCATCTCTGTCTGATGAAAACTTTGATATGCTAATTTTCATGAAGGGCAACATGCATCTCATGGACAAAATGGAGAACGAGAAGAAGAGGGAAAATTAAATTATATATATATAGTGTTTTTCATTTTTTTTATAATAAAAGTTAACGTTAACGGTTTATCGGTAACTTCCGTTACATGTTTAACGAATTAACGGATTAACGGTTAACGAAGTTAACTTTTTGGTTAACGGATTAGCGGTTAACGAAGTTAACTTTTTGGTTAACGGTGCCCACCACTGTGTATTTCTTTTGGCCTTTAAAAGGTTTGTGAACAGAAGGGGTTTCCCAAATAAAATCATATCGGATAATGCAAAAACCTTCAAAAAGGCTGCAAAGGAACTCCAAGAAGTTTGGTCCTTGCTAAAAGAGGAGGGATTGCAATCCTACTTTTCACACCATGGGTGTTATTTATTTTATTTTATTGGGTTCAGAATCCCAGTTGAGCCGTGAACGGCCAAGCTATGAAGGGCCAGTTTAACCTACAGCCCAAGTTAAGCTAGATTAAAAACTTACGGACTTGGAGGTCCTATTAGGTCCTACCTCAGGGTTGCTGACTCGATGTGGGCCTACCTTAGGCCTCAGTTGCATAAAATTAAGATAAAAAACAAAAGGGGCACTATTTATGGTCTTCTTTCTAAACCTTGCAACAACAACACAACTTGCATCATTGCACGATGCAACAATTTTGTATCTAAACAACCAAACTGAATTGCAAGAGAGCTCTCTATAAGACCACGCTCTGTAAGTGCCGCATTCAACAAACGAGTAGGAAGGACGCGCAGCGCCCCCAAAAAATGATGCCATAAGAGTGCCCAAACAATGATGCCACAAGAGCCCAAAAATGCTAGCTCTAAATTAAGTGAATTTTTCACTAACCTTACAATTATGAGATGGATATATATACACCTTAACCTAATATATACAAGCAATGCTGCATCAATCACAGGAGCGGCTCGCAGGTAGGCACTGTGGAACTGCAGCACCCCCATGATCTTATGATCTTTATATTTAAATATTTAAAATAGCCCCTCTGATTGTTTTTTTTCAATGAACTTTGAGTTTTTAAATCAGATTATATCCTTTTTTCCTAAAACTATTTCAATGCCGAACGAATGAATCACGAAAGTAGCTTCAGCCTTCCCGTGGAACTGCGTACTTAACAGTTCCAGATTTTGTTCGAAACGCTTGAAACCTCGGTGGCGGACGTACGAAGAGCGAGTCAGAATCGCGGGTTTAAGAGGATCCAAAGCACTGTGGACAGAGCAGTGCCGATTTATTTGTTTGACGTGGTAGTTGTGTTGCTGTATCGTTTGTTAATTCGAAATTTAATTTCCGAATTGCATTTATCAATGATTCGTTATCATTTATTTTTTGTCGTGAGATTGAAGTTAATTATATAATAATTGGATTATTTACAATATATAGCTTTCATTTCTTAGAATATTTTTTTGCTCAGAATAAAAACAGAAGAATGGAATTTGTTTAAAAATAAAATTTTTGACAAATTCGAAATTACCTGTTAAGCGTAAGTACCCTATAGTTGATTTTATGATACTATTTTACTTATTTTTATGGCTGAGTAGTGAGTAGTTATCTATTTATCTATTCGACTTTCTCTCTCTCTCATATATATATATAATCGACACAATTGTTCGCAATTTCTGAGGCAGCACCCTCCATAACTGAAAGTCACGAGCCGCCACTGATCAATCAGCTTAGTCATCATATCGCCTTGGGACAACAATGGCTCTTCCTCTTCTAGATTTTCTAACAATGGGATACAGTGGGAGTTTATTGTTGAGAGAGCACCATGGTGGGGAGGATTTTGGGAAAGGCTAGTGAGAAGTGTAAAGTGTCCATTAAAGAAACTTTTAGCTAATGCTCATTTGAGCAAAGAAGAATTCTGCACTGTTTTGTGTGAAGTAGAGGCAATGGTGAACAGTAGGCCTATCACCTTTGTTTATAACAGTATGCAGGATGCAGAGCCATTGACAGCAAATCATTTTCTTTGTGGTAAACGATTAACATCAAGCCCCAGTTTTCCAGAAGACTTACAGCCTATCCAGAGCACTCAAGAAGAGTTAACCAGAAGGTTCAAGTACCTTGAAGAGCTACAATATCAGTTATGGAAGAGGTCGCAGATGGAATACTTGCCAGAACTCAATTATTACCCATCAGGCAATGTAAAGGGCTCCAATGCAAATTGTATCACAGTGGGAGAAGTGGTAATGATTGGGGATAAAAGACCAAGGCAATGCTGGAAGCTTGGCATAATTGAAGAGTTGTTTGTTGGCAAAGACAATTTAGTTAGGTCTGCACTGGTAAAGACTTCATGGGGAAAATTAAAGAGACTTATACAAAAACTCTATGCTTTAGAAATCAGCAAAAACACGGATAGTCAAGATGAAACATTTGAGTTACAGCCTCATGGGGAAGGCTTGGCTAAACTTGCAGAAGGTAATGACAACGATGCCTCTTCGGTGGGGAGTGTTAGAAAATCTAGAAGAGGAAGAGCCATTGTTGTTCCAAGGCGATATGATGACTAAGCTGATTGATGCAGCATTGCTTGTATATATTAAATTAAGGTGTGTATATATATCCATCTCATAATTGTAAGGTTAGTGAAAAATTTACTTAACTTAGAGCTAGCATTTTTGGGCTCTTGTGGCATCATTGTTTGGGCACTCTTGTGGCATCATTTTTTGGGGCACTGCGCGTCCTTCCTACTCGTTTGTTGAATGCGGCACTTACAGGGCGTGGTCTTAATAGAGAGCTCTCTTGCAATTCAGTTTGGTTGTTTAGATACAAGATTGTTGCATCGTGCAATGATGCAGGTTGTGTTGTTGTTGCAAGGTTTAGAAAGAAGACCATAAATAGTGCCCCTTTTGTTTTTTATCCTAAGGTAGTCCCACATGGAGTCAGAAACCCTGAGGTAGGACCTAATAGGACCTCCAAGTCCGTAAGTTTTTAGTCTAGCTTAACTTGGGCTGTAGGTTAAACTGGCCCTTCAGGGCTTGGCCGTTCACGGCTCAGCTGGGATTCTGAACCCAATAAAATAAAAAATAACAAGAGGTGTTACATTTTCTAACTTGAAATTATCTCGTACGCACCACTCAGAAATAGACGCATTAAAAATCTTTGTTAGCGGCACAACAATGCTTTCTTTTAATTCTCTAAGTTGTATGGGATATATGGAATCCGGCCCTGGTGATTTACACATTTTCATTTTACCAATATAGTGCATTACCTCCCTTTCACCTACCACAATATTATCTAAAGTATTACCATTATGGAGTTCATTATGGAGTCCAGTGATCGTGGATATGTATATATATATATATATATATATATATATATATATATATATATATATATATATATCAGAAACATCAGAAAAATATTAAATAATAAACTACAAAGTATCGATGTCGTCATACAGGAACTAATGGAGAAACATACAGAAAAAGAAGATGACGACGCTATAGAAGCGATAAAGGCTAACTCAAAGTACTTCTATAATTTCGCAAAAAGAAAGTTGAAAAACCATGCGACTATCGGACCTTTAAAAAATGAGAACAGTGCTTTATCTGATGATCTAACAGAAGTATCTGAAATATTAAGAGCTCAGTACGAATCATCTTTCAGTATTCCAAAAACTGACAAATTGATATGCGATAGAAACGCGTTCTTTGAAGAAGAACCACAAGGGGAAAGTATAACGGATTTCGACTTTACGACGGATGATACTACACAAGCCATAGGGAAACTAAAAACACACTCAGCTGCAGGACTGGATAAATGGAATGCTACACTGAAAAAACTGCAAGAATGCAATCGCTGAGCCCCTATACTGGATATGGAGACGATCACTAGACACGGGAGAAATACCGGGCATCCTGAAGAGCGCGAACATAGTCCCAATATATAAAGAGGAGATCGATCCGAGGACAAAAACTATAGGCTAGTATCGCTTACATCCCATCTCACTAAAATATTTGAAAGAATAGTTAGACAGAAAATCTATGACTCTTTGGAAACTCAGAAAAAATTCAATGATAACCAACACGGGTTTCGGTTAGGCAGATCATGCCTATCACAACTAATGGAACACTACAACAACATTATTGATTCACTTGAAAGTAATGAAAACTATGATGTACTATATACAGACTTTGCTAAAGCGTTCGACAAGTGTGACCACGAAATCATAATACATAAACTGAAATATATGGGAATAACAGGAAAAGTAGGGAAATGGATATATAATTTCCTTAGTGAGCGGCGGCAAGTCGTTACAGTACAAGGAGTATCTTCATCAGAATCAGAGGTCCTCAGCTCAGTACCACAAGGAACAGTATTAGCTCCACTGCTCTTCATAATCATGCTAACTGACATAGATGAGGACGTTACCAGAGACAACACAGTAACATCCTTTGCGGATGACACAAAGATCAGTGAAAAATAAGAAACCCAGAAGACATATGATCTCTACAAACCGACATAAACAGAATCTACAAGTGGACGGAAGACAACAATATGAAGTTTAACACCGAGAAATTTCAGCTATTACGGTACGGAAAAAGAGAAGACCATGGAATCCATGGAATATTATACCCCAAATGGACAGGAAATTCAGAGAAATTCCAGAGCAAAAGATTTAGGGGTTGTAATGACAGATGATACGAAATTTGAAACACAAAATAAGATAGCAGTACACAGAGCAAAGAGAATAACAGGACAAATATTGAGAACCTTTAAACGAAAGGATAGGAATGTAATGCTTCCTCTACTGAAAACCCTGATAATACCCAAATTGGAATACTGCTCGGTCCTATCCCCATATAAAAACGAAGACATTAGACAGCTGGAAGGGATCCAGAGAAGCTTCACAGCCAAGATCAATGGGTGCAAAGAACTAAATTACTGGGAAAGGTTACGAGAACTAGACCTATATTCACTGAAAAGGAGAAGAGAGAGATACACCATTATTTACACTTGGAAAATAATGAAGAAACTAGTCCCTAATCTTGCTCTAAACCCTATAATTCCCAAACAATTTATTTGCATAATGTCAACATTATGCCGATTTTCAAAATTTTGCAAGAGATTTTTTACAGATGTTGACAGAAATTTGAATAACTAATTTTCACTCTTGTCGCTGGCGATTGCTTTGGCCACAGTCAAAACTTATTACGCCTCTGGTGACTCTTGTCACTAGGATTGGTTGGTAATGGTTTTCGGTCAGCCTTTGGCCACAGTCAAACACTCAGAAAAACACCTAACCTAATCTAATCTTGCAAGAATAACTTAAAAATTAACATTTTTTCGTATTCACAGTCATACCACTCTTCGAATTATTCAATCATAATGTTGAGTTACTCGTTTGTTTTCCTTTTGCTTTGTTTTGTTTTTCAATCGTTGAATTAGTAAAAGCAGGTAAAAAAATCGCATTTACAGTATGATCAGAATTTACGTGCGCTTATGTGTTGTATTTCAAAGACGATTTCTTGTTCAACATTATGCAGTCTGTCAGCATTTGTAAAGAAGTGAACATCTAATGCGTACATTAAGCAAAATTCTACTTAATATTGACATTATCTCGGTGACTTTTAAATTAAGACAAGGCAAAGTTCTAAGGTGTGCATCAAACAATATCTTTCTTAATGTCAACATTACGCGTAACATATAATATATTACTAGTCATAAGTCTAAGAACGCTTCTGAATTTAATGAAAATATCACTCTAATAAGAATTAAATTAGATAAAGGGAAAATATTTTAAGGAAATGTGTTTTCAAATAGAAATAATATGTTATAAATTAAGTGTGTACAAAACAAGACTATATAATCAATATTTTGTCTATTCGCTCCTGGCTTCAATAATATCAGAACACCTGTTTAACATCAAAGACAAACGTTTTTCTTAATGAACTTCAGGAATTTCATGACATATCCTTTGTAGAACACTCCATAATGAGTTCAAGCCTTTTTCTTGTTTTTTTCTTAGGTATTAACGTCACGTGAAAAACTAAATTTTCAGTTTGTTTAGTCGAAAATATAATTTTTTCATTCGTCTCTTAGATATTTGCGGTTTTTTTTTTACGAGGCAAGTCTTCTCTTTTATGTTAGTGTTCCTTAAGTTAGGCTTTGTAGCTGCTACTTTGTCTTTAAAACCCCAATTCCTCAGATTGGTTTTTAAACAATTAGAAGAATGTTTGTAAAGAGATGTGGCCACAAGAAGTTCAAGTACAGTATATAGGAAAATCTAGCTAACAAACGTGGAGGTGGATCTGTAATCATCATGGGCTGAATCCCTGCTAATAGATTTGGCAATATTGTGAAAAGTGATGAAATAATGAAAAGGATGCAGTATTACAACAGTTTGAACAGACATGCCCTGCCCAGTGGACATAGTCTAATTGGACAAAACCTCGAATTTGTACTTGATAATGAGTCTAGGCTGACCATATTTCCTTGAGACAAAAACGGGACATTGGGATGGCAAAAAAGGGACGGGGGTTATGTAATATTCTGTATTCATGAAAAAGTAAGTACATAAACCGGGACAAAATTGACATTTTTATTAAAACGACAGGACGGCCAGGAAATATAAAACAAACGGTACTGTCCCGTTCAAAACGGTACGTATGGTCAGCCTAAATTAATGACCCATACTAAAGCCAAAATAAACAAGAACTATCTGGTGATGAAAGAAAAGGTTTCTGGTGAATTAAATATATGGTAATGACCACTTAAAAGCTTTAACGTTAATCCCACAGAAAACAAGTAGAAATATCTAAAAACAACAAATACAACCCAGGAAAGAACGAAAAACCTAAAATCAACATAGAGCGTTCTACGAAAAATCCGCAGTGAAATTCCCAGTTTATTTAGAAAATGTGTCTCTTCGGTACCGAGCAAATAATGTAACAGTATAAAAACAAAGAGCAAATATACAAAATATTGGTTATATTGTCTTGTTTTGTACAAATTTAATTTGTAATATTTACTCGTATTTGTATATAAAAACATATTTTCAAGAAATATTCTCTTTTTCTTCACCCGTTATATATAATTCTTGTTAGAGTAACATTTCCGTTAAAATCAGAGGTGTCCTCAGACTTATGTCCAATACCGTACTTTATATATACAGGGTGTCCCATGAGTCCGGTCTCATAGAAAAATTTATTTTAAATTAAATTTACAAAAGTAATACATTAGAAAACAAATGTTCAAATTGATGTTTTGGGACCTATTTTTTTTTGTTGCAGGTAGAATAACATGCAATAGCTAATATAGAAGTGAGTTACACTCGTGAGGAAAAGGCCTCCAGAGGCCTTTCCACACACACACGTGTGTGTGTGTTTTACTTGAGGCTTACTTGATGTCCCCCAACGATGGTTCAGGATCGACCTGCGGACGACCCCTCTACAGCATCCCGCATCATTTGCAGGATATATATGTGTGTGTGTGTGTGTGTGTGTGTGTGTGTGGAAATGGGGCAGATCACTTATTGCAGATTGACGTCGTTGAAGAAATTAACAGAAAATCGATAATTCCACTTTTATTCTTACAGATGCAAACACGGGATAATTAATCTTAGTTGTTTATTAAACATTTGTTAATTGCTAAATAGTTACGATGCTCGTCTTTAGTAAATAACCCGCCTCTGACCTTTCTCTGGCCGACCTTTCCAGCCTGGCTTTCTGCCAGTAACCGCTTCCTGCCTTTTCTCAGAGTTCATTTCTATAACCCATCCTTGGGGAGTGCTCAGAAGGGGTGAGGGAACGATACCCTTAAGTAAGCCTTCCTCGAAGAATGCAAAGAAAGAAAGTGGGTACTTTAGGGGGGGGGGAGAATCTCTAAAGTCCACTTTATAACGCACATCAGAGCTGTAACTAGGTGTTTTTGCGTTCGGGGAAGTGTTTCAGAATGGCGCCCTTCCTTTACTCCCCCCCCCCCAAAAGTTATCTTAAAAAATTTAATAACTTCTTAAATTACAATTTCATTAAATTGCAATTTCACTTTTCATGCTTTAATTGATGTAAATTCTTGCTATTTCATTTTCAGCAGAAAGAATTGCTCGATTTGAAAGTCTCTTTGTCCTATTGATGATCTCGGGTAAATTTTATTTGTCTTAATTTACTAAAACTTCTTCCGCAAATGCTACTGTGATTGGCAAAGTAAGAAATATGCATAAAGTATCTTCTATATTAGGGTAAGATTATGAAAAAGAATATTCATTCTTGAAGGAGATCAAGAGGAGAAGCTGATTTCACATCTGGCAGTGTTGTTAAAGCTCCATGTTTGAAACTCTGGATTTTTGCAGAAATTTCTTGGACATCTAAGTCCTCACTGTATTTCAATGCTACATCAACTGCAGCAGCCTTTTGTAACTCGGATAAATCCATTTCTACGAGTGAAGAACCAGAAAGACAAATTCAGAGGAAATTTCATTTAACTTTGTTTGTGCCTCCAATTCAACTCTGATATGAGGACATCAAAACCACTTTTTGAAGCTTTTTAAAAAGTAATCCACAGAGAATCGCCGTCTGTTATCTCCTGATACTGATTGTGTGTCATAAAAATCAGCATCTTTCTCCCTGGTTAGGCCCATGTTCAGAGCTGGGCAGTATTTAAATACATTTGTATTTAAATACGTATTTAAATACATTTGTGTATTTAGAACTGTATTTATAAATACATTGTTTTTCATGTATTTAAATATAGTATTTAAATACTTTAATGAGTATTTAAATACAATGTATTTAAATACTCAAAATATAAAAATGTAAATACTTTTACTGGTTTAATACACGTTCTGTACTAGCACAGTACGACGCGTCGACAGTGTAGTATAGCATGGTTCATGTTTCAACGTGTCACTTCAATCAGTTGTGTGCCACTCTTAGTCGAAAGCGGTTGATTTCTTTATCGTGTGCGTGTCATGGCTTAGTGAATTAGTGAATGCATATGTTAAAATTTGTATGTATTTAAAATGTATTTACAAATGTATTTAAATACAATTGATGTATTTTGTATTTAGTATCTAAATACATTCGTAAAATGTATTTAATATTTAGTATTTAAATACATTTCTCCCATGTATTTAGTATTTAGTATTTAAATACATTCAATGTATTTATTGCCCAGCTCTGCCCATCTTCTACTAGATAACACTTTATTTTATCATTGATATTTGGCTAAGATGGAAGATCATTGGGGTTCAATATGATCTCAATATCTTCTTCAATAACTTCAGGTTCTTTAGCTGGAGGAATTCTTTCTAATATTTGGATTAAGATGCGAGCGCGACAGCAACATGGGGTCCAGAGGCTCACTTAAGGGTCCCCGGTGGGTTTAAGGAGGTTCTTACCACTCATAATTTATAATTATGTTTATTTTTTAATGTTTGTTTTACTAGTAGAACAGTTACACCATATGAAAAACAGCATAGAAAGTAATGTGTAAGAAGTCAGTAAGAGGATAAAGAGAATATCGCTCATGACCCTAAATTTGAACTAGGGGTTAAAATGTATAGTGCTCTCTCTCTCTCTCTCTCTCTCTCTCTCTCTCTCTCTCTCTCTCTGTTTTCCTTTCTCCTTTTTTACTTTGATGTTCTTTTTTATCTGTCTTGTGTACGCAAAAAGTTATTTGTCTCCCCAACGAAATTTCAGGGGAGGCATCCGGCCCCCCTGCCCCTTCCTCCGATTCCGGCGCCTATGATAACAAATAAGAACTTCTTTTTCATGTAAACATTTTATAATTGGAGAAACTCACCTTTCTTACTGGTTCACTTTTCTCTGTACACGTGGTCTAGCATGATTGAAGGAACAGCTGCGAGGGAGAGTGGGGGTTGGGGACGGTCAAGGAATTACTCCACGAGTGGGTACCTACCTAGTAAGATAATTTCAGCCTTTATAAAAACGAATTTATGATGTTTTTTGAGTGTTTTGTATAATGCAAATTGAAAGATTTTCGCAACAAAAACCTTTAAATTAAAAGAATAATAATAATTTTTGCCCTATATTAATCTTTACGGATGATTTCACTTTGGACGTTTTACGCCGCCCTCTGCTTTATGCCCAGGGCACGTACCCCTGTCGCCCCACTTTAGTTACGACTCTGGCGCGCATATCTATATACACATGTACATTTTCTAACATATATATGATATATATACAGTGTTGGGCACTAAAGCGTTAATCCGATAACAGTTAATTAACGAAGTTAACTTTTTTTAATGGACTATTAACGGAAGTTAATTTCCATTTATCGTTATCGGACCAGTTAACTTCCGATAACTCGATATTTAGTCTGTTAAAGTCCGTTAACACGTTAACTGCGAGGAGTCATTCACGGAAGATCACCGCTCCGCGAATGAATTCAAACCGCCATAACTTCAGTCTGCCAATTCCGTCCTCTGTCGCAGTGGAACGGCTCTTCTCTCTCGGCAAGGACATCCTGAGGCCCAAGAAGTCAAGACTGGCAGTTGGGCCTAACTTTGAGAAATTGGTCTTTCTGAAGGGCAACCAGCACATTGTGTCATAGTCTTTAATAAATGTGCCTAAAATTTAATTTTACCTTTCAGTTCCCGCCATAATAATTCTCTGGTAAATTAAAATTTAGTTAATGGTTAGTGGTTACAAGGGTTTCAAAACATGTAATCAGTACATTTTTTATTAAAAATAAAAAAAAAAGTTATTAAGCAAAAAAGTTGCAAAACTTGATAAAAATACAGTTAAATACCTATTTATTGTTGGATTTGGCATAAATAAACATTTTCTATGGGTTTTAAATTTAAAGCTTTTTTCCTTGATTTTTTAAATGTTAGTAAAGAAATAGTTATCGTTAACTTCCGTTAACTTTGTAGTAAAATTATCGGATTATCGTTATCGGAGTTAAAAATTGGGGTTAACAGATTATCGTTATCGAAGTTAACTTTTTGGTTAACGGTGCCCACCACTGTATATATATATATATATATATATATATATATATATATATATATATATTTGTAGGAAGGAGCGGACCAAGGGCAAACGTCCTCATAAATGACTCTTCCACAGAAGAAGGAGAGAGCTAAAAACAAGGTCTCCAAGGTTCATTGAAGCCATTTTTTCTCTTTTTTACTTAAGAAATTTTGAAAAGATTGTGTAGTGTGTAAAATGATTGTATATGTAGTGAGGAATAGAGGGAGAAGCGTGTTTGAGAGCATGCTGGATATATAATTATATATATATATATATATATATATATATATATATATGAAAAATTATTTCACGAAAGTTTGGTTGTTTAGATACAAGATTGTTGCATCGTGCAATAGTCCAGGTTGCGTTGTTGTTGCAAGGTTGAGAAAGAAGACCATAAATAGTACCCCTTTTGTTTTTATCTTAAATTCATACAACTAAAGCCTAAGGTAGGCCCACATCGAGTCAGCAACCCTGAGGTAGGACCTAATAGAATCTCAAGTCCGTAAGTTTTAATTTTAGCTTAACTTGGGCTGTAGGTAGAACTGGCCCTTTAGAATTTGGCCGTTCACGGCTCAGCTGGGATTTTGAACCCAACAAATAAATAAAATAACATGGGATGGAACTCAGAATGGTCCCCTATCGTGTAGTGTATCATATATATATATATATATATATATATATATATATATATATATATATATATATATATGAACTAGATGACAAATATAAGAGTTTTTGTACACGTTTCTAATTTTGTCTTTATTTGCTTCATATCGGCTACGTCGCAACCAATGTCATAACATTGCTTCTCATCGATCAGCGAAGTGAAGCGACAATGGGTCTGAGGAACAATTGAATGGGAGACAGTCCTCTGCATCCAGATGATGTAGCTACCCCTGGTTCGGATCGCACGTAAAGCTATAGGTCCCTTCCGTCATATGATCTTAGATGTTGCAAAGGAGGTTAAACAATTTCATCAACCTACTATCATATCATCAACCTACTATCAATATCTCTATAATTTCTGGATTGGGTTTGTAAAGGAGGAGTGTTTGTGATTATTATGGGCAGAGTTTATTTATGTGACGTCATTTAAGGATATAATTCATGGAATTATTTTGCGCAGATACGCTCTCTATTGCAACATTTCACAGAGAAGAATTTCTCAACAAGTGAGTCCTATCGATCCTGCATGAGCAGTTTCCAAAATTTGTGTGGGTGTTCTAACATCATCGATCCTTCTCTCAGTATCTCTCCTTTCATTTTTAAGTTGTATTTTCCTGTTGTATTTTGTTTTATTTTTCATTAACAATTGAAAAAAAAAGATGACGTTTACATCGTTCATTTCTTTTATTTATATTTGGAGGTAGGTGGGGTGGAGAGTGAGGGGAGGACCCTCGTAATTTCTTTCCCCTTTTTGTTCTTAGGGAGTGAGGTGAAGGGGAATTGTTTTTTGAAAAATAATATTCAGTTAATGAAAAAACAGTAAACTGTGCCATGGCTGAAATTCAGTGTTCCGCAGTTGAAGATTCTTGTCTTCATCTCCATGCAGCCTGTCAGGCTAGCGTGAATTGTACCGCGCATGCGCGGACTCTCATTCTTCGTTTGCTCTTTCATCAGCTCCATATTCTGGCGCTGGAATCGTCAAATGTCAGGCGCAAGTGTTTTAATTCTTTCAGTATTACGCTGTCGGTGAGAGTGAAAGTATGAACTCTTTCGAAGTGTTAGTGGTTATGCTTTTATCACGTTAAATTTACTGGATTGTAAATAACAATAGCAACACGCTGAAAAAAAAGTGACGTAAGTATCATTGTGTTTTGTGTTCATTTAACTGTGATTATACAAAAGCTGCTCACGATCAGAGATAAGAAACGTGTACAGCCACGTATATATATATATATATACACACCATATGGAATAAATTCGGTCAGTGTATATTTTACTTAACATGTATTACGATTATAATAGTTTAACAATAAAATAAAGTGAAAAATTTTATGCAGTTTGTTGGTTTTGTAGCTAACATATGGAGAATCTATGAACAGAAAATTTGCAATAACCAATAAGAATTTTGTATACTTGTTTATTCAATTCGGAATATATAAATTAAATTATTCCTAAACGCAATATTATAACTATAAATTGTAGGATACACGATACACAGGAATTAAGTGAAGAAATTCTTAAATGTCGTATTTTTATCTTCATCCAGGCTTATGTTCGCCATAACAGTTAAAGAAAACTCTTAATAAAAGAACGAGATTCTATTATATATAATATATATATATATAAACTTTTCTATCCTGAATGACCTAGAAGAGAGTGTACAGCACCCTACTCGTATCCGCGATCACCATGGAGATGGCTCAACATTCTGGATTTATTTCTCACTAATCATACTTCTTCTTACTCTGTCAAACATTTTTTCCTTTGGGCTCTTCCGACCACAATCTTATATCTGTCTCTTATCGCTGTTGGGAGGCCCTTAGGCAGTATTTCGCTGATTTCCCATGGAATGATTACTGCTTCCGTGGCCCGGGCCCCTCCGGGTGTGTTGAGCGCATCACGGAGGTGATTCTCTCGGACATGGAGGCGTACATTCCATATTCTATTCCTACTACTAATGCGAAAAACTTTGGTTTAACTTTGCTTGTTCTAATGCTATCCGCAACAGAGAGGAGGCTTTCAGAAGGTACCGTCACCATCCAGCTCCTGACTCTCACTTAGCTTATATTTCGATCCAGAATTGTAAGAAATCTGGGGTCAATCCCAGAATAGGCACCTGATGTACCTCAATCCCAGATGAAGCACCTGCGTTCAACCTCAATCCCAGAATAGGCACCTTGCAAGGAATTAAATAAAAAAACTGATGATTACAAAATTTATTGTTTATACAAAGTTTATTACAAATGTAATAAAGGCAAAGTTATAAAAGGTTTAAAGTGGTTTAATGAATAAAGAAAAATTTTAGATATTATAAATTCCTGCAATATGAACCCGAATGTTTCTGAATCCATCTGAAGCAAATCCAAAAAAGCAGAAGATATAGCAAAAGGTTAGGTTAGGTTAGGTTAGGTTAGGTTAGAGTTGATTTTTTCAAATATTGATAAAAACAATGAAATTATATCTCTAAAAACTGTTTATATTTTTTCCTCCTCAATCCCAGATTAAGCACCTGTGTTTTGCCTCAATCCCAGATTAAGCACCTAAAAATGATTTCAGGTGCCTATTCTGGGATTGATCCGAAATCTGTTCTTTGACTCACCAAAAGTTCCTTCATCCGACAAAAATGTAAAAACCTAACCAATTCTAATTCTTCTTGTTCTTTCTGGCATCTAGCCAAGAACCTCTTCAACAAATTTACTCTTTCTTTCCCTACTTTTTTTCCATTCCTACAGTTCAGTCGCCGTCTCTTCTCCCGATAAAGCTGAACTCTTCGTTCATACTCCCCCCCCCCCTCAAACTCAACCCTGAATGATTTCGGTGCTGTTCCTCCATCTCCTCCTCCCTCTGACTTAATTATGTCTGAAATTAGAATCTCCTCCAAAAATGTTCTTTCTGCCCTATCTGAACTTAGCTCTAGGAAGGTGTACGGTCCTGAAGGTGCCCCTACTTTTATTCTTAAGAATTCTGCTTCTGTGCTGATACCCTGCCTAGGCAAACTCTTTTGTCTTTGTCTCTCATCTGGTACTTTTCCTTCCTGCTGGAAGTTCGCGTTCATTCAGCCTGTCCCAAAGAAGGGTGACCGCTCTCAACTCTCCAACTATCGTCCAATTGCTTTCATTTCTTGCCTTCCAAAGTTTTTTAGTCTATCCTTAATAGGAAGATTCTTAAACACCTCTCTTATCACAATCTTCTTTCAGATCGTCAGTATGGGTTCCGAAAAGGACGCTCTACTGATGATCTTCCTGCATATCTCTCCGGCTTTTCGTCATTCTTCTTTCGGGATTTCGGTGAAATCTTTGCTATTGTACTGGACATATCAAAAGCTTTTGATAGAGTTTGGCTCCAAACTGCCCTCCTTCGGTTTCTATCCTTCTATCTGTGCCTTCATCTCTAATTTCCTTTCTGGCCGATCTATAGTCGCGGTTGTAGATGGCCACTGTTCTTCTCCTAAAACTGTTAATTTTGGTGTTCCTCAGGGTTCTGCCCTGTCATCCACTCATTTCCTTTCTTTATCAATAAATAATCTATTAAGTTGCACTTCCTGTCCTATCCACTCCTATACCAATGATTCCGTTCTTCACTTCTCCACCTGCTATACAAAGTGTCCCTCCCAACAGTCACTCCATGCTTCGCGTAGAACGGCTATGGTGCACCTGACCTCTGATCTTCTCTACTATCTCTGATTGGGGCAGAGAAAACCTTGTGGTTTTCACTGCTTCAGAAACTCAATTCCTTCATTTGTCTACTCGTCATAATCTTCCGCACGACTATCTCTTTACCTTTAACAATACACAACTCAATCCTTCCTCTTCTCTTAATCTTTCCTCTTCCAAGACAGCTTCTAAGGGGTTAGGTGTGTGATACCAGCTCCGCAGTTTCTTCATCCCCACTAAGTTGAGTTGCTGTCTCTGTATAGGGGTCTTGTCCACCCCTGTATGGAGTACGCTTCTCATGTGTGCGGTGGTTCAACCCACACAGCTCTTCTTGACCCGATGGAATCAAAAGCTTTTCGTCTCATCAATTCCCCCTCGTCTAACTAACTTTATTCAGTCCCTCTCTTCGCCGCGATGTTGCCTCACTGTCTCTTTACTATCGTTATTATAACGGACACTGCTCTTCTGAATTCTCAAACTGCATGCCTGCTCCTTTAAGGAGAACACGCAGTACTAGACTTTCTGCACATTCTCATTCCTTTTTTGTCCAACTGTAACGCAACTGTAATTGGTATTTTCAATCTTTCATCTACTCAACCGGTGAACTATGGAACAATCTTCCTCATTTCATCTTTCCCTCTGTCTATGACCTCCAATCTTTCAAACACAGAGTGTTGAGGCATCTCGAAAACCCTGGACCTTGATTTTGCTCTCTCCTTCTTCTATGGGGGTGCGTCTTTTGCGGTCATTCGCCCTTGCCCGCTCCTCCCTGCATAAAAAATAAAATATGTCATAACCATATTATCTTTCGCTCCCATGTTCGGACTGTATCCATGTTCGTGCCATGAAAAGTTCCTCGCGAATGTCCCTTAATTTCATTCCTTAAAATACAAAGAAAACAATCAACGGTTTAAATTGTTTTAGATTTCTATTAGAATATTTCCCATATCCCTATTTTCCACCCGTTATGAAATCGATTATAATTAATTGTTGTTATCTTGCATCTAACTAACCCTCCATCGCTAAATTTGATCAGATTATGCATTCACATTTAATGTAGCACGGTGTATATATATATTTTCGTTAGTTTTAACGTTTTACTCGATTGGGGAACGCAAACTACACTAGAATAATGTAGGCCGCAGGGGAACGTAAACTACACTAGGATAATGTAGGGGAACGTAAACTGCACTAGGCACCACTTGCTCTAAAATGAATACTAAATATTTCCATATTTCGTATTCAATGTATGGTGTGACATGTGTGGCATATACTGCTGAAGTTCATACTTATAGGTTATTACGCATATCGTGTCCTGTGGATCGTCCCATGTAGTAAAACGTGTATTAATTAATTTTATCTATTTCCTACATATTGTCTGTTGTCTATCTATCAGCCTATGTCTACTCATATATATTTATTGACGATTGCATGTGACCTTACATATACATCGTCATTACGCGCAGATGTTCTGTGCAATTGCTCGTCTGTTCACCGACGCACATACTCGTACTTTTACGTACATGATTTGATTTTAAATGTATATGTTCTAATCATGTGTAAATAAATACGGGTATACCCATTATTCATAGCTTCGCTTATACGTAATATAGTTTTTGACACCAAATTTCGCTATTCGGAAACCCAGCTCCGTTATTCGCAATGTCAGATAAGGGAAAAAATAATTCACAATTCCGCCTGCTACCAAACGCATCGCAGCATGCTCGTATGGCAGGCCATTATTCAAGCAAAGGCACGGTCTTTGTGGCGAGATGTGAGGAAGGAAGTCGTTGGTGAAGGTGAGAGCAGTGGTGGTGAAACTTTCAGTGCGAATCGAGGGTGGTTTGACTCCAGTCGGGGGTGGTTTGAGGAAATAAAAGTACAGTACATGTATGTTTACTCTTTTATTGATGTTATTCATAACTTACTATGCTAATACAGGTCTGTATTTGTGTTTTATACTTGCTTTTGTGTATCGTATGGGAACGTATTCAAACATCTTACCTCCTGAAAAACGGCCACCGGAACGCACCCCCCCCCCCCCCCTAAAACATGATTGTATTTATACGAGAAAAAATGATTCGTTATTCGCAATTTTGCTATTCGTAATGAGTCTGAGGAACATAACTCTTGCGAAAACGGGGGTATACCTGTACATAGTTCTCAGCCCCTCAGTTTGCAGAATCTATCGTAGTTTCATCTCACTGAAAATACTCTCTCACTATACTCGTATATAACATTTTCCACGTACGATGCGTTGTAACTGTTACATATTTTATCGTTACTGTATGTTACTGTCACAGTCCTGTTACCCCATCGTTACATACTGGCACATGCTGATTCGTTTCTTCTTGCATGTCACTCTATTCTGATTAGAGTTTACATCCATGTATACTTTCATGTACATTTATTTACATTCACGTGCCATTATTTGCATTCTATCGTCATTTCCTCATTCTACAACCTTGATTAAAGTTACACCAAATAATTGATGTTACTAAAAATAATAAATGTGTAACATTGTTAAGACTACTCTCTAAATTGAAAAGGTACTATTGCAGTTTGGTACCCCATAATTTTTTTGTTTAAATTACGTGGTTGCTGTGTGGACCCCGGTTAACTGAATGCCCAGTTAGGTCAACTGTACACTCTTGACGATTGGTTAGGTTAAGTCGTGATATTTTTGTTAAAACTAACGAAAATATCACAACTTAACCCAACTAATCTTCAAGAGCGTACAGTTGACCTAACTGGGCATTCAGTTAACCGGGGGTCACACAGCAACCACGTAATTTAAACCAAAAATTATGGGTCCCAACTGCAATAGTACCTTGTAAAAATGTAATGGGTAAAATTCCTACATTATATAAATTGTATAAGTTGTGTAAATTACTTAACTATAAGATTAACAAATTAACTGTAATTTATTGAAACTGTAATTAACTGTAATAACTTACAGGGCCGGCCCCAGCTATGTGCGGCCTGTGCGGCTGCACAGGGCCCCATCAATTAGAGGGCCCCTCCAAAATTCATTTGTTGTTCATATTTTTAGTTGCTGTAACATCACCAAACTTATAAAAACAACACAAAACCACATAAAAGAATGGGAATAAGCAGCATAAATAAGTGTGTATTCTTATATTTATATTTGTAGGCTACTTTTCGTCATTATGTGTTCAGAACTGTCACTGTTAAAATTCTTTTCGTTTAATTTTTTTTCGTCTTTTTATGTACGTAATGTGGCGTGTGCGCGGCGTATACGATATTATTATCAGTGTTTCTGTTCGGGTATCAGTTTATTTTTGGTGACGGTGTATTTTTTTGGTTATTATACGGCATATATCAATTATATCTAATATATCAACTCGCTATTACATCATCATTTTATTGATCATAATATCGAGACATATGAAAAATAAATCTGACCATCCGTCACCTCAGCGGCGCCTCATGCAGTACTGCCATAGAGACGTCATCATTAATCAAGAGATTAGCAGGCAGCTGTCTTATGATAATGTTATTGAAGATTTTGCCTAGAGAAAATCAAGGAGGTACGGATTATAAGCACTTTCGGAGTACTGATATTTATGGTTTGACAAACATTGATGTGTTTGGTTAATTTTTCTAATCATGGTTGCAGTTGAATTCAACAATTTTCCTTTATTTCTTCTTCTTCTCTTATTTATCATTTTATCAAACTATATTTACAATTGTCAATTTTATTTTCCGCCATTGCTTATTATTTTCTCAACATTAAAATTATTTCAAATTTATACTCTACGTTGGAATTTTGAATATTTGTAATTCTTTAAATAATAAAAGAAGAACACTGATACTGATTTACCTTCATGTTTTATATATATATATATATATATATATATATATATATATATATATATATATATATATATATATATATATATACAGGGCGTCCCAAAAAAATTTATACACACTTTAAATAATTATAAAGGCAGTGTTTATTAAAATACATTTCATTTTCAAAATGTAATAGAATCTACAGACATTATTTAATTGTTTTGTCAACGCCTGTTTTCAAACTGACGTCCGTTCTGGTCCAGGCACTGCTGATAACGCGAAGCAATGGAATCGCAAACATCACGAAACATTTCGTTTGGTATTTGTGTGCATTCTCGTTCAATGGCTGCTCTCAATTCAGCGACTGTTGCAGGTTTTATAGCGTAGACTTTGTCTTTTAAGTATCCCCATAAAAAAAAGTCTAGTGGTGTGAGGTCTGGTGAACGCGGAGGGTATTCTACGAAACCCCTTCGTCCAATCCACATCCACATCGTGCCAAGTACCACTCGCAATACTCCACTCTTCGGTCCGGATCATCATCTTCATTAATAGCATGGACTAATCTTGGAATGTAACTTTTCCATTGACAGCGCTTCAAAATGCGTTGGACAGACGATTCTGAAATTCCTACCTCACGACTCGCTTGCCGCACAGATTTTCTTGGACTTTGGTGATACGTTTCCAGTACTCTTTCTTGCTTTGTGGGGCTTGTCGATGTCCGTGGTCTTCCGGAACGCTTCTTGTGGACATTCTGAACAGTTCCATCGGCTTCAAACTTATCTCTAATTCGAGTGATGGTAAGTCGCGTTGGTGGATCTGTTTGAAACTCCCTCCTAAACTGTCTTTGCACTTCAACTGCGTTTTCACACTTCCAGTAGCATTTTAGAATGAATTTCCTTTGTTCAAAGCTTAGTCTGACTGCCATTATTAATTCTAATGGGTTTAACTTGGAAAGAAAGAAACATCAATTGAGCTATCAGCTGTTAAAGTGTGTATACATTTTTTTGGGACGCCCTGTATATATATATTATAATATTGGGTGTTTACTTTTATCAAGATGATGTCCTCATAGAAAATCAAACATATGTGGGGCCCTGGGAGGGTTGTGTAAGGAATGGGGGCCCCCAACTATCTTGCACAGGTCCCCCCCCCCCAACCATCTTGCACAGGGCCCCCCAGCCATCTTGCACATTGTACTTAATAATGTACTTAAATTGTACTCAATGTATTAGGAATGAATACTAGGCAAAATTATTATTTTTTTTATTATTTATTTTTTCATTTTATCTTTTGAATTTTTCAAAAAACTCTGTTATCTGCTAAATTGTGCTTAACTTCGGAACTCTTTACTAAGGACCCCAGCTAAAGGGAGAACTTGGCCTTCACAACTTGGCCTTCCCCCCAAAATTTAAGCTAATTTATTTTTTACTATAAAACTGAATAATTTCTGTCTTAGCCACCAATTGATAAAGACCTGTTAAAAATTCCTGCCTGAGACTTAGATCAAGGAAGTGAAACCTCCTCCCCTGTAAATTTCTGCCTTAACCCTTGACTGAGGAGGTGGAGCTTTCTCTTTAATTTTGCTCCTCAGCAGACTCAAAGGACCCTGAGAGTTTTGCCCAAGGCAATTAACTCAATTTAATGATCCTTGACAGTATCTCTGCCTTCTGTGAAAGTTTCGCCAATAAAACAGTTTGAGTGAAAGAAGACTGTATTCGAGTAACTTCTGTGTTTTCATCCGCTCCTCCATTGATTTAGTTATAAAATAACTTCGCTTGGATGTCGCCCCCCCCCTCCCCGGCAGTGGTAGCGTGGGTCTCCGGCGCCCGGGGACCATTGCTTCCTTTTGCTCCCGCCCCTTAACCCCCCCCCCCCCATTCCATTTCCGACCCTGTGAAAAAGAAAAATAGGTCAAATGGGAGCGAAAGAGGGGTTTTAGACTTTAAAACGATAAAAGTGCCCAAAGCAACGTAATACTCCACTATAGAATGCATAAGAAAATATTTTTTTCACGTTTACTTATGATAAAACATCTTTGTAAACTAAAAATCGTAGCAAAAAATCCCAATACATCAAACACTTTGAAAATTAATGTAAGTTAATAGCAAAAGACAACAGTTAATGATTTACATATCTTCATTGCGCATTATTATGCTAAATACTTCAAAGGTCAAGGTCAACGTTTGAAATATTAATGCAATATATGGCAAGGCCGGCGCCCCCCCCCCAGGCCCGCGCTCAGGGGCCATGGCCCCCTACCGCCCCCTCCTCGGTACACCACTGCGGGTCCTCGGTCAAGGCCGAACTCAACTTCAAGGACCACATCACGTCAGATGGTCCAACAGACTATCCCTTATAAAATTGGCCTGTGAACGCGCGACAATATACAGGGTGGCGCAAAAGTCGCGACCATAGAAATTTTCAGTGTTAATTATAATACAATATATTATTTTTTTCTTTTAGGCAGGGGATTTAAATTAAGTTTAAATTCAATTCTGTAGCGAGTGATCGATTTGTAGTACCTGGTATTCCATACATTAAAACCAAGCTCACCCTCTCGTCCATTGTTAATTTCGCAGCCATCCACTACCTAAAACTAAAACAAAATATATTTTAGTCAACACTGAAAATTCCTATAGTGCGTAACTTTTGCACCACCCTGTGTATATATATATATATATATATATATATATATATATATATATATATAATTCAACTGCAAACAACACGCAGTATAATTAACGTAAAGAACGACGCTTGTATAGAAGAACATTCCGCGCAAGATGAGGAGGGAGAACGAACAAATATATATATATATATATATATATATATATATTATATATATATATACATATATATATATATATATATATATATATATATATATAAGGTTTCAAACGACTGTTCAGGATCGACTTGCGGTCGATCCCTCTCCCTCTGCAGCATCCCGCCTCATTTGTGGGATTTGGTGGAGAAGAGAATTGGTTGCCGCTTTCCTCCTGCCCTTAGCCAGCTACTCATAGCTGGTCAGGGACTTTGCACAAGAACCTCTCCAGCTGGTTCTTGAAATTATTCAGGCTGGTGTGTTGGAGGTTCCTCAGTTCTTTTGGCATATACATATATTCAGGGCTGGGGTTAAATAAACTTTGTCAACTACAAATGCAAATACATATATGGTAATTTGGAACTGTCAGATACAAATACACACTTGTAGCTTTTTTATTTGGCAAATACAAATACAAATTGTTCAAATACAGATACGAGTTTCAAATTGGCAGTTGTGACTTCTATCAGTTAATTATTCCTTCTTGTTTTGAGACTGTTTAAGTTAAAAGTAAGCAAAAGTGAGCATTACTTAAAACTATTTCGTTAACATTTGACAAAAAACAATTCGTTACCTGTTACACTTTAAAAACATCAACTCCTCAAACCGCTGACTCGCTGAGGTGTTGTATTTGACATGTATTTGAGCAAATACGGCAAATACAACAATCAAATACAAATAAAATACAAATACACATCCTTCGAGCTTCTCAAATATAAAGACAAATACCAATACGAAAAATGATTGTATTTTAAATACAAATATGGAAAATGACTGTATTTTAAATACAAATACCGTACATATTTGAACGTATGTATGTAAATCTTAATTCATCCCTAAAATTTGTTAATATAACCGGTCATACACATAAACATAATTTAAAATCTGCATACATGCACACACACACACACACGCACATGCGTATTTATAGATGCATACATATGCATATAAAAGCAGTTAATTTTGTGAACGCACCCCAAAGATTGGTAAATAATTGATACAGAGTTGTACTTTCTCACCACCTCGAAAATAATTTTAGAGGGCTACACCGTTAGTTTTTGTATCCGTTTCAATCTAAATCTAACCTAACCTAACCTAACTAAACGTACGGTGCATAGCATGGAGGAGGTTGAAAATTTTACATTTTGTTCTGTGTTCGCAAGGGTTAATCGGTATTCTCAATCTTTCGTCTACTCCACCAGTCAACGTTGGAACAATCTTCCTCAATCCATCTTTCCCCTCGTCCTTCACTTCCAATTTTTCAAACGCAGAGTGTCCAGGCATCTTCAAAACTTTGGACCCTGATTCTGGTTCTCTCCTTTCTCTCTGGGGGGATGCATTTTGTTGGGGCTCGCCCTTGTCCCCTCTCTCCTGCATAAAAAAGTGGGATCACCTGAAGATCAGGGCCCCCAGCCTTCTTTAGTTAACCTTATAAGGCTAACTAACGAAAATATCACGACCTAACCTAACCAATCGTTAGGTCAACTGTACGCCCTTAACGATTGGTTAGGTTAGGTTGTTATATTTTCGTTAGTTAGCCTTATAAAGCTAACTAAAGAAGGCTGGGGGCCCTGATCTTCAGGTGATCCAAAAAATGTACTGTAAGTGTCAACAGTTTTTGCTGCTGTTGTTGGTGTCAAAGTGGTTGAAAACGTCCATTAATAACTACCTACATATTTAAGCATTGCTGTGCCTATGCGCCGTGCTGAAAACAGACCACAAAAAGATCAAAACCGTTTGAATATATTTTGCTTGACTTAAAAAAATGGGGACGATCCGATACCACCTAAAGAAATAGAATTATTCTCACTTTCCGGGTTCGAGAAGTGCATAAGAAATGCTGGAAGTGGAACAGATTTGGAAAAAATATTCTGATTTGAGAATGGGTAAAAATATGACAAAACGCAATTGCGGGTCCGAGGGGTATTCTCTCTCTCTCTCTCTCTCTCTCTCTCTCTCTCTCTTGTTGGGTTATATCAGGAGGCAATTTCGATTTCGGAACAAGGAGATTGTGCTCTCTCTGTACAATTCTCTGGTTCGGCCGCACCTGGAGTATGCTGTGCAGTTCTGGTCGCCCACCCTCAGGAAAGATATTGACAGGCTGGAGCGAATGCAGGCGAGGGCCACAAAGTTAATCCCTTCCGTTAGGCATATGGGCTACAATCGACGCTTACGCGCCCTGAATTTGTTTTCGCTGGAAACTCCGAGGCTGCGCGGTCAACTCATCGAGGTTTACAAGTTCTTACGCGGGTTCAACCAAGGCCTTTTGAGGTACTACTTTTCCTTGTAACTCCTTGTAACTCTCTCTCTCTCAAAAAAAAGAAAAGTATGGCGTAGATTAGATTAACAGTTTAGCATTCATGCTATCCTGTATTTTCCGCTGTCTTCTAATGTATAACTGAGTAAACGAGTGGTGTGAATAAACTCTGAAGCTAATCTCTTCATTATACTTTTTCCTACTTTCCTATACAGTAAATCTTCTTTCACCACTATTTTTTGTCAGCAGTGGCTGGCGGAGGAGGGAGATAGCCTTGTCTGTTCTATACTTTACTATTACAACTATTCCTATTTGAAAGCTTTACGCGTCTATAAGCGTAATCATGGTGTAAGTTTTCAGGGATTTTCTTTTTATTGCTATTTCGAACTTTTCTACTTTCTTGGTCGAAAAAAGGTGACCATAAAATTTATGCGATTTTAGTCCTTTTGGTAAAAGGTAAAAAACTTTTTAAATTTAAACATAAATTGGATATGAAAACGTTAATACCTAATTTTATCTAAAAAATATTCCATATATAAATTGGATAAAATCGGAGAAAGAAGCCCACCTATTTGCATTCCAAACACTTGCTTATAAAAATTACTATTAAATTGAAATGTATCATATTGCCCTTATTACATAGCTTAATGAGAGACATTAATAAGTTTACATCAATAGTGAATTATAATTTTATATATATATATATATATATATATATATATATATATATATATATATATATATATATATATATATATATATATATAATATAATTCTGAAATAACCCGTTGGAAAAATGAAACATTCACACCGAGTACTTTCGAGTTTATTTCAACTGCTCTTCAGGAAAACTGAAGATACAAACAGTGGTGGTAGTGGTGGTTGATGTGACCAAGAAAGAGGATGGTGAAGAAGAAAAACTTGAACGGACGAAGAAGTAGGAAAGAAGTAGAAAAAAGGTGGAATACAAACGAAAGCGTGAATAGAAGAAGACAAGCGCCCGGGCTCAACCAGGCACGCGCAGGCGTTAAGAGCAAACGCTTTCATAGGTTTGGGGGTCCGAACCCCGAAGCCTACTAACCCCACAAGAGGCCAACAGGCCCCCTAAAAAAGTGACAACAGATGCCCGGTAGCAGAACCACCGACACCTTCTCGGAGGATGGAAGAGAAAAGAACTCTACCTCCAGCGAGGCCAAGCGACCACACACAAGCCGATAAAACACAAACGAGTCCGTCCAGACTTATATATACACCTTATCAGAAACCTCTCACCAAGGATCCAATCCCTCGGATTATTGAAGGATGGCGCGAAGCTGTTTTTACACTGATTAAAAATTGAGAAAATGTGTGGGTTCCATATCTATAGATGAGATTCGCATTAAAGGCGTGAACTTTTGTATTGTGAAAAAACTTATTACAGTTTCTCAAGGAGAAACCGATTGTTTAATCATTCCTTTGAAATTGGAAAGACCGAGATTGGAAAAAGACTGAAGAAATATATCACTATTCAATTTTGAGCATAAACGTTTTTGCCTAATGCAATAAATAGTAATGAAAATTGGAGGTGAAAACTGGATTGATTACTTTTCTTTCGTGTTTTTCCCTCAAAATAGTTGGGTTTATATATATATATATATATATATATATATATATATATATATATATATATATATATATATATATATATACATATATACACAGTATATTATATATATATACACAGGGTGTTTCACAACCGGTCTGTCATACTTTGAGGAGTGATATTGAGTAAAAAAGTTAATACGACATCGGTGCTATTTCCAACCGTTGCGGAGCTACGGACGTTTTAAGGTGCACGGAAAAAATAAACGAGAGTATTAATCTGATGTATTTATTGCTGCATTTTATGAGATACACCTTATAAATGTTCAAAATGTCCGCCTCGGTTTTCAATGCACAGTCTTGCTCGTTCCAAACAAGAGTCCACTGCCCATTGAATAATTTCGGGGTGTTCTCGTATGTAAGCAGCGGCATTCATAATCCGACGCAAGAGTTCCTCTCTCGTTTGTACTTTGGTCTTGTAGACCATCTCTTTCATAAGGCCCCATAAAAGAAATCTAACGGGGTTAGGTCTGGAGATCTCGGGGGGCCACGATATTGGACCAACACGACCAATCCAACGATTCCCGTAACGCTGATTCAAGTAATCCGTAACATGACGACCAAAATGTGGTGGCGCCCCATCGTGCTGAAAGAACATCCTGCGCCTTGTTTCCAAGAGCACGTCCTCCATCAAAAGCGGCAATTCGTTCGTCAGGAAGTTCAGATAAATATCAGCAGTTAATCGTTGTTCCAAAACGAATGGTCCAATCCGCTGATCTCCAATTACACCGCACCAAACATTCACCGGGAATCGATGTTGAAGTTTCCTTCAACGATACTGTGGGGATTATCAGCGGACCACAAGTGGGAATTTCGCCTATTGTTAATTCCATTCCGAATGAATTGTGCTTCATCACTAAACAGTATGCGATTAAGAATTTGGTTATGCATAACTATCCACTCTCATCATGTATGGTCCGCCATACACGCGATGCGGATTCACCAATTCGTCTAGAAATCGTTCGAACACTGGTAGTTGGGCTACGTTGCACTAGGACTAGTATGCGCTCTTCCACAGCAACGGGACGTCGTGCTACATATTCTGGTTACGTGGAACAATTGTCCCTGTTTCCCTTAATCTCTGGTGTGTGTCACTAAACACTTGCCTGTTCGGTATTCGGCTGTTCGGTAAACGTCTTCGATATTCCTCAACTGCCGCTCTGCTGTTACCATCACAGAATCCATAAATGAAATGGATATTAGCGTATTCAGCGGGTGTGAACTGTTGATTCAGTTTGATCGTTCACCTTAGCGCAACACAGTGTCTCGTACCACAGATCAGAACCAACTGAAAAAAACAACAACTGAGGATTAGTAGTGGTAACTTCGTTAACCGAAACTACCACCAGTGCTGCCATCTATCGAATTATACACAAGTAGGGATTTGTTGTTTGCGCATCTTAAAACGTCCGTAGCTCCGCAACGGTTGGAAATAGCACCGATGTTGTATTAACTTTCTTACTCAATATCACCCCCGAAATCACCCCCCAAAGTATAACAGACTGGTTGTGAAACACCCTGTATATATATTTCATTGTTAATAATCATTATTGCAGAACGTTACTTTTATTTTTTCAGTTTGAAATAAAACTACAGATATTTTGCTTTGTGAAAGACGTGCCTATTGTTTTCTATACTAAAAACATTGAAAGGTCAAACTATCATATATCACATTCATTATCTTTCGTCCAATATGCGACCACTTTATTCAATGGTATCGAAATAATACATATACAGGGTGATTAAAAAAATATTAACACTTATATGGGGTTTTATTTTTTATTTAAAATTTATTTGTAAAAATTTTTTGTGATACAGTCTCTACTTGCTGTTCACGGATATCTACGCATGTATGAAAGCGGTCAAACGTTGCTTCCAGAGCCCTAAGGCTCTGGTGGTGATGATTGGATGACATCTGTAATTCTTTCCCACATAAATGTTAACGTTTCTTTGAATCACCCCGTATATATATATATTATATATATATATATATATATATAATATATATTTCATTTGCTCTTAAAATGTTTATTGACTGTTTCACCAACAGTGACCTTAAAATTTAGATTGTTATTTTCGCGCGTGTCAAAACATTTTCTCTTGTACGCGACGAATTAAACAGAAAAAAAGCAAGCGGGTTAGGCGCTGTTAGGTTAGGTTAGGTTAGGTTTGGTTTGGTTTGGTTTGGTTTGGTTTTTGTTAATATCCAAAATAGATTTTTCTAATGTATTTTGGTGTGTTTGGTTCATATATGACCTTCATTTCTAGCGAAAATGAACCAAATCATAGGAAAAATTTAATGTTTCATAACTTTGTTTCGGTTCATTTGCGCAATATATGAAGGTCATATTTGAACAGAACACACCAAAATACATTAGAAAAATGTATTTTGGATATTAATTTTATTGTTGGTGAAACATTCAATAATTACCGAGTATAGCCTTAAACGAAGTTAAAACTAAACTAAAATTAAGATAAACTTATAATAACGTATTATTTCCAAGCGTTTACTTTCATCCAGTTAATTTGTTATTTACTAAATTCTGCTTCAATTAACATATTTACAAGACTATATATGCCTTTAGGCTGTTCGTCGGAAGAAATAACATTTTTTACAACAGTAGGAGCAGACCTCTTTATACACTAACTGAAATGACATTTCACCCTTTCACTACGGGCTTATTAACATATGTATCAATTAACTGTTTCTTTGAATCCTTCCTATATCCTAGGCTCCTTGTTGGTCTGAAACATAACATTATATATAATAGGTGAAGAAATTCCTTGATAATGTATAAAATATTGGGATCACCTGAAGATTAGGGCTCCCAGCCTCAATTACCAAATGATATTTTCGTTAAAACTGATGAAAATATCACGACTTAACCTAACCAATCGTCAAGGACGTACAATTGACCTAACCGGGCATTCAATTTAATGTATTATAATATTTGGTACTGTAAAGCTAAAAACAAGAATACATGGGGGCCCTGATCTTCAGGTGATCCAAATATTGTAACAAAAGTTAATCGAATGAAACAAGGTCGTCATAAAATAATAGAATACAGTTAAGCATGATTTAGAACCTCACTATTCTTAAATAAACTTAAGAATAAAACCTTAATATTAAAATTGCATATTTCCATTTTTATGTTAAATTACCTAGATTAACAATGATAATTTCAACATTCATTTTCCTAAGCCCGAAATTCATAACTGTAACTCATATTGGGAACGGCGTTATGACTTATGACATAACATATATATAAACATAAAACATATATACACACACACACACACACACATATATATATTATATATATATATATATATATATTATATATACAGGGCGTCCCAAAAAAATGCATACACACTTTAACAGCTGATAGCTCAATTGATGTTTCTTTCTTTCCAAGTTAAACCCATTAGAATTAATAATGGCAGTCAGACTAAGCTTTGAACAAAGGAAATTCATTCTAAAATGCTACTGGAAGTGTGAAAACGCAGTTGAAGTGCAAAGACAGTTTAGGAGGGAGTTTCAAACAGATCCACCAACGCGACTTACCATCACTCGAATTAGAGATAAGTTTGAAGCCGATGGAACTGTTCAGAATGTCCACAAGAAGCGTTCCGGAAGACCACGGACATCGACAAGCCCCACAAAGCAAGAAAGAGTACTGGAAACGTATCACCAAAGTCCAAGAAAATCTGTGCGGCAAGCGAGTCGTGAGGTAGGAATTTCAGAATCGTCTGTCCAACGCATTTTGAAGCGCTGTCAATGGAAAAGTTACATTCCAAGATTAGTCCATGCTATTAATGAAGATGATCCGGACCGAAGAGTGGAGTATTGCGAGTGGTACTTGGCACGATGTGGATGTGGATTGGACGAAGGGGTTTCGTAGAATACCCTCCGCGTTCACCAGACCTCACACCACTAGACTACTTTTTTTATGGGGATACTTAAAAGACAAAGTCTACGCTATAAAACCTGCAACAGTCGCTGAATTGAGAGCAGCCATTGAACGAGAATGCACACAAATACCAAACGAAATGTTTCGTGATGTTTGCGATTCCATTGCTTCGCGTTATCAGCAGTGCCTGGACCAGAACGGACGTCAGTTTGAAAACAGGCGTTGACAAAACAATTAAATAATGTCTGTAGATTCTATTACATTTTGAAAATGAAATGTATTTTAATAAACACTGCCTTTATAAGTATTTAAAGTGTGTATACATTTTTTTGGGACGCCCTGTATATATATATATATATTATATATATATATATATATAGAGAGAGAGAGAGAGAGAGAGAGAGAGAGAGAGAGAGAGAGAGAGATACACGGTATATAAACATAAAACTTAGTCTATTTTAAGGTTCTAAACAACAAGTAATGGACCGTGTAATAAAAGTTTATAATTTAAAAAAAAAAGCATTATTTTGACGAATTTCCTGTCCTTATACATACTCGGTTATTTATTTGAGTGTATGCAATTACTCCAAACATTTGTGAAATCCGGTGAAACTCCATCCTGAATATAGACGTACATATTGTATATTCGGTGTGTAGTCGACTCACTGGGTACGTAACGCATCGTATATAAATTTTATATTGGTCATTGTAACGAAATATCTATCTAATGTTAATACATTATGCATCTAAAATTTAGGGCAGTACAGCAATCCCCCGATATGTACGACCCCAATACATAGAATTCGTTAATTTGCTAAAAAAAAAATTTAATTCTCAGAAAATTAAGAAAATTAAAAAACCGTCAAAAATGGGACGTGTACATTCCTAAACAGACTAAAATCATCCCCAACCTATATAAAATTTAAGGCTGTACAGTTTCGCACTAAAGTACGTACTGTACAGTATGTATATGTATGTACAGTTGCCGCATATGTAATGTTCCTCGCCTCACAGGCGACTCCGTACATGTGGCAACGCCGCAGTGAGAGTCAAAGTACCCCAACTCGAGGAAGGTTGGGTGGAGGGGTACAACCGAGTCCAACAACATATAACACAGACATATATATCTAAAGGACAATTGAATGTGCATTCATTGACATAAAGGTAATTATATTGTAATATCTGTGTTCATAAAGATAAACAATTAATATGATCGTATACAGCGTTGAACTCCATGTAGTTTACTAGTCTTATACAGTAATAAGGTTCCATTATGATTACTGCAAGTCTATATGAACAGCTACCACAATACAACTTTTTATATACTAGTGAATTTGAACCAAAAATAGACATTACACAACCAATTACAATTACATTACAATAGTTTATAATATTTAGAGATTAGCTAGTCGAGAAAATGTAAATTTATGGACAACTTAACTTATTATGCTTTGCCACTTTTGTGAATGTAAAATATTTTTATATATTACACTTTGAAATGAGTATAAATTATATCAGTGTTTTTTGGTGTTCAATTTTCTGTAAATAAAGATTTTGTTTTATAATGAAAATTTTTAAATTTCAAATAATCAGTAAAATAATCAGCTAAATTTGGCCGATGCCAATGCCCAAAAAATGACCGATTCTGCCAATGCCGATGAATCAGTACACCTCTAGTTTTTATTGAGTTTGCTCATTTTGAGGGCCAGGTTCTTAACTGGTAAGTATACTATTCAATTTGATGTAATAACATGTTTTATAGATTTAATAACGTGCACATGTTGTTTATACCCTCATGTAATCGCAAGTTTCTTTAAAAATATAATTTTATTTGTTAAACTTTAATACAAGAAATGTCTCAGTTTCTAATTTTTTTTATAGATAAGATAGTATAATGGCTCCAAATAAAGAAATTTCATACAAGAATAGGTTGAAAATTATTGTTCTCCATAAAGAAGGCAACAGCTGGAGTATCATTGTCTACTGTTTCCAAAACACTTTCTCACCACTCACAAACTGGGAATGTGAAGAACAAAACAGGATGAGGATGGAAGCGAAAAACATTTAAAAAGGATGATGAGTATATTATGATAATGATGAGCAAGCGTAATAGAAAGAAGACTGGTGAGAGGGGAAGGGGAATGAGGGAGTGTGGAGGTTGGTTATGTAATGTCTATTTTTGGTTCAAATTCACAAGTATATAAAAAGTTGTACTGTGGTAGCTGTTCATATAGACTTGCAGTAATCATAATGGAACCTTATCTATACTAATAATTGTGACCGTCGAACTGCCTGCGAACTTTCTTTCTTTGTTTCTTATGGCCGGCCAAACCACTGGCCAGGTTTAGATGAGACTTGGGAGATAAGGGTAACTGAGGCCGGGGAAGAACATAGGCTATGTGGCGTCGGCCTCAAGGTCATATGAGGCCGCTGGAGGCCTCTGTATTCCGGATTGGTTTAAAGATAGTGATATCATAGACTCATAGACACGTCATAAAAGATAGTAACAAAATGGGCGGAGCTCTAGCATATATATATATGATGAATAAAACTACGAAGGAAAGGAAACACAGAATGGTGCTCAAGCGCTTTCGTCTAATGACATCCTCAGGAACACTGAGGTAAATAAAGAGTTCAAGACTATATACAGGTTACAAAATATATATATAATATATATGAAAATTATTTCACGAAAGTAACACGTGAAAAATACTTATGAAGAATAAAACCACGAAGGAAACACATCCTGAGGATGTCATTAGACGAAAGCGCTTGAGCTCCATTTTGTGTTTCCTTTCCTTCGTGGTTTTATTCATATATATATATATATATATATATATATATATATATATATATATATAATAATAATAATAAATATAGAAATAAAAATTGTCGGAGGAGCAAACAAATTTGTAAGGAAAACTACCAATTTTAGCACTTTGCTCGAATTCAACACAAGATCAAATAGATTGTTTACAACCAATTTTATAGTTAATGCCTGAATGATATATACAGTACTGGCCAAATTATTAGGAATTTTTTAAAAATTTAATTTTTTGGTATAAAATGTTAAATTAAACCAATTTTAAACGTTGAAAAGTTATTTATTTCTACACAAGAATACATGGTCATTATTTAGCAATAGTTTAGTACTTAGTTTGACCCCCCTTAGCTGCCTTAAGGGCTGCGACACGCTTCGGCATGCCATGAATCAATTTTTTGCATAATTCCTTAATACGTGTAGAGTGAAACCAGACTTGAATAAGTCGCTCTATGAGTTGGTGTTTTGTTGTTATCGGCGTTTCATGGATTACGTCCTTTAAAATACACCATAAACTTTCGATTGGGTTCATGTCTGGAGAATTTCCAGCCCATGGGCAACCGAACACTATTTTCATGACACCATTTTTTAACCGACTTTGCCGTGTGGCATGGAGCTGAGTCTTGTTGAAAAATCCAACGTCTATTACCATACCATTCCCTTATTTGAGGCAGTAGACGTCTTCTTAGTACTTCTATATACTTGACTTGGTTCATATTCCCCTCAACAATGCTCAAACGACTAGTTCCATGCACAGAAATTGCTCCCCAAACCATGATCTTTTGTGGAAATTTCACCGTTTTCATCAGACACTCAGGCAAAAATTCTTCTCCAGGCCTCCTTCTTACACTTTGAACACGATCGTCAAGCACGGCAATCGTTGACTCATCGGAGAACACCACCTGCAATCAAAGAAAGCCCTGTGAAAGAGTCAGTGCATAGCGTATGAAGTACAGCTAAAACGAAGTACAGTATGACTTGCTGCTTTACAGATATTTTTACTGCAGTTTTATCACGTACTGTAAATACACTTCTATGCATACTGTATTTACTGTATTAACATTCTATTTAATGTTAATATTATTCTTACCTGTTCCCAATCCTCACTAGTCCAGTTAATGTGTTCCTTTGCCCATGCAAAACGTGCCTTCTTCATAGCCTCAGTGAGCCTGGGCTTCTTCCTTGGGCGGTAGGCTTTGAAGCCGGCAGTTAGAAGCCTCCTGTTGACTGTTCTACGACTAATATTGATGCCATCAGCCGCTAGACTACTGGAAATGTTTTTGCAAGTAGCTCTTCTATTTCTAAGAGACAAAATTGCAATCTGTCTATCAGTTCTTGGAGTCGTTACCCTTTTTCTGCCGCATCTTCCAACCCTTTTGGGGCCTACATTTTCTCCAAATACCATTTTTTTCTTAATACGAAGTACTGACTGTGGTGAAACATGGAGTTTGGCAGCGATTTCCTTTTGTTTAAATGTAGAAGAAGTTAATAAAACCTGTATTTGCCCAATTTTCCGTGGACTCAAGTCATTCTTTCGCCCCATTTTCAAATTCACTTAAAAACTGTAACAAATAATTGCCGAAATTGGGTAAATACACTATTTAAATTAAACGGTAGTTACAATGACACGTAAAAGAAAGAGAAACACACCCGCATCGCACGACAACCAAACGACAACTGACGAACAAACACGTTTCGTTCGACTAAAGAATTATGCAAAAAATTGATTCATGGCATACCGAAGCGTATCGCAGCCATTATGGCAGCTAAGGTGGGTCAAACTAAGTACTAAACTATTGCTAAATAATGACCATGTATTCTTGTGTAGAAATAAATAACTTTTCAACGTTTAAAATTGGTTTAATTTAACATTTTATACCAAAAAATGAAATTTTAAAAAAATTCCTAATAATTTGGCCAGTACTGTAGGTCACAAAAAATATATGAAAAAAAAATTGAAAAATAAAAATTGTAAGAGGAGCATACAAATTTATAATGGAAAACTACCCAAGTTTTACCACTCTGCCCTTCTTGTCTAAATCCGTTCTGAACAAATTCAAAACAACAGGATCGAGTTGAAAAAGACCTTTGCTCATGTTAAAGTTATTTGTAAGTTGGATAATAGCAGACTCAAGAATATTTCTATTAACAATGTTGCTAGAGTGAAACAAAACTGAAGCATTATTCCAATCAATACAGTGGGATAACTCTGACAAATGGACAAAAAGGGCACTGGACGACTGTCCCGTTCTAACGGAATATTGATGCTGTTTTACACGCGTGTGCAAATCCTTTCCCGTCTGACCAATGTAAAAGGAATCACATTGTTTACAACCAATTTTATAGATAATGCCTGAATTATTGGTAGGGCTATTTTTTACTATGATATTTTTCACAATATTGTTATATGAAAATACTACATTAATATCCAAAAGTTTAAGTACATTAGCAATGCCTAAAAAGCCTTGGAAAAATGGAAGTACTGAAATATTCTTTGACAAAGTGCGAGTGTTATTATCCACACGATAGAAGGTTCGTTTTGCCTTGTTAAGACAAGATTCCATAAACGCAGGTGGGTAGCACAGATCACTTCCAATACCATTGATTTTTCCAATTCGGCATCGATGTATTCCAGACTGACGATCCTAAGAGCGCGGAAAAACATTGAAGAAAATATGGCCTTCTTAATAGGGGTGTCATGTCCAGAGTAAAAGTGTACGTAGGACAAATTGTTTGCTTTTTTCCGATAGATACTAAACTTAAAACCTGGGCTTTCCCTATGTAAGGAGTTCTAAAAAACCTTAGCCCCCCCATTTGCAGCTTACATGTTTACTTATATCGAAATAGTTTTTAGTGATTATAAAAATATATAAAATTCTTTATTTATTTCAGGTATTAAAATTACTCTAGCTGATAAAGTGATAATATAATGGCTTCTCAATTAATTGGTGATTCGGAGAGGCAACGTGTGATACATCGCATACGAGCAATAACATTTCGGGAAGCTCGTGATGCTGGAGCAACCTTTATAACACGTTCATGGGTTGCCAAAAAGTTGCGAAGAAGTGAGGACTTCGTCAAAAGAAATTGAAATAAAACTTTGGATGAATGTGAAATGAATACAACCAAATCTGGGCGCCCAAATTTGCCACTCTCTCAGGAAACAAAGGACATCATTGAAAGCGGTACGTGTAAGCGGAAAAACAGCTGTGCTAAACTTTCTAGAGAGATCGAAGTGTTGAGAGGAAAGATCGTTAGTGGTGAGATCATTCGACTGTACCGTCATAGGCAAGGTTTAAAGCCTTGGCATGAACTTCCAAAGCCAAGAAAAAAACAACTTAACATCGATGACAAAATGTGGTTTGCCCATTATCTTGAAGATTGGGATGTGGATGATTTCATGCATTTAGCTGTCTCCGATGAATTTTTTGTTTACGTAACACGTCGGCCTAACTACCGAAATGATCGAGTGTGGGCCACAACACCAGATGAAATCGATGACAATGGACATTATCGCGAATTATTAAAAAGTCCAGACTGTGTTGGGTGTTTTGTTTTGTTCACTGCAAAGAAGCTCATGTGGGTGCTGAAGCCAAATGGTCAGAGTTGGGATGGACAGTATTTTCGTGATATTATTCTATCCCAGCATGTCATTCCTTTTCTGAGAAACGTAAACAATGTTATGGATGTCGATCAGGTCACACTTCTGCACGATAAGGCCCCCTGCTTTAAGGCATTAGCCAATTCAACAGTTGTTGCGGAACCATGAGATAGATTTCTTTGGAAATGAAGAATGGCCAGGACATTCTCCTGATCTGAACGCCTGTGAACACATTGGATCAGTTATAAAGGACAAGGTTGAATGTCTCTTGTTTCAAGAACCTGCAGCAAATCGATTTTCGAAGGATACAATGACGCAACACATTGAAACTGTTTTAGCAAATTTACGTAACGATCAAGATCTATTCACGTCACTTTTGGCAAGCTACCCAAAGCGAATTCAGGCTGTCTTGGAAGCCAATGGCGGGAACACTAAGTTTTAATTGTTTCTCATTAAATGCAGGATTAAATTCTCTTTTGTAAGGTATGTTTATTTTTACTGTACCTCTAATGGTTTAGGCCATGGGCAGGGGGGTAAGGTTTATTGGAGCCCCGTACACGCACATCCAAAAACGGGATTGAGTTGTCTTGTTCCACTTCTAAAGTAAACTTACTGGAGGGGACTTGATCATTTAACTGAAGGAGGAAGTCATCCAGGTCACGATTCATGGGCCAGATACACAAAATATCGTCGACGTACACGCACATCCAAAAACGGGATTGAGTTGTCTTGTTCCACTTCTAAAGTAAACTTAATGGAGGGGACTTGATCATTTAACTGAAGGAGGAAGTCATCCAGGTCACGATTCATGGGCCAGATACACAAAATATCGTCGACGTACCGTAACCATGGAATGCCAACCCCCAGGATTCTCGGAATGTAAGTAATTTCGAAAAACTCCGTATAAATATTGGAGAGGAGGGGCGACAAGGGGTTGCCCATGGCCATCCCAAAAACCTGTTGATAATACTCGCTATTGAAAGTGAATTTACACTCTTTGATGCAAAGCTTAATAAGTTCCAAAACGATGTGTGCAGGTAGTGGCAGGTCGTACTTATGTAATTCTCGGGAGAGAACGTCAAGAATATCGTCAATGTAGTATTTTCATATAACAATATTGTGAAAAATATCATAGTAAAAAATAGCCCTACCAATAATTCAGGCATTATCTATAAAATTGGTTGTAAACAATGTGATTCCTTTTACATTGATCAGACAGGAAAGGATTTGCACACGCGTGTAAAACAGCATCAATATTCCGTTAGAACGGGACAGTCGTCCAGTGCCCTTTTTCTCCATTTGTCAGAGTTATCCCACTGTATTGATTGGAATAATGCTTCGGTTTTGTTTCACTCTAGCAACATTGTTAATAGAAATATTCTTGAGTCTGCTATTATCCAACTTACAAATAACTTTAACATGAGCAAAGGTCTTTTTCAACTCGATCCCGTTGTTTTGAATTTGTTCAGAAAGGATTTAGACAAGAAGGACAGAGTGCTAAAACTTTGGTAATTTTCCCTTATAAATTTGTATGCTTCTCTTACAATTTTTATTTTTCAATTTAGTTATATGTATATATATATATTTTTTTTTTTTGTGACCTATATATCATTCAGGCCTTATCTATAAAATTGGTTGTAAACACTCCATTTGATCTTGTGTTGAATTCGTTCAGAACGGATTTAGACAAGAAGGGCAGAGTGCTAAAACTTGGGTAGTTTTCCATTATAAATTTGTATGCTCCTCTTACAATTTTTATTTTTCATTTTTTTTTTATATATTTTTTGTGACCTATATATCATTCAGGCATTAACTATAAAATTGGCTGTAAACAATCCATTTGATCTTGTGTTGAATTCGGGCAAAGTGATAAAATTGGTAGTTTTCCTTACAAATTTGTATGCTCCTCCCACAATTTTTATTTCTATATTTATTATATATATATATATATATATATATATATATATATATATAGAAACGACGTAAGTATAGAGGAGCGTTCTGCACACGAGGAAGAGAAATAACGAACAAATGAAAAATGAGGTACCCGCCCTGGAATCGAACCCAGGATCTTCCAATTGCCGGTCAGATATGCTATCCACTACACCACAGGTCTCGATCAGTCAGAAGTCGTAATTCTCCTACCCGGGCGGGTACCTCATTTTTCATTTGTTCGTTATTTCTCTTCCTCGTGTGCAGAACGCTCCTCTATACTTACGTCGTTTCTATACATTAATATACTGCGTGGTCATTGCAGTTAAATGTACATATTCACGATTTGCGAAGGTGCCCTCTTAGGGCATTGGTTTCTGCCATATGTAGGAGAATTACGACTTCTGACTGATCGAGGCCTGTGGTGTAGTGGATAGCATATCTGACCGGCAATTGGAAGATCCTGGGTTCGATTCCCGGGCGGGTACCTCATTTTTCATTTGTTCGTTATTTCTCTTCCTCGTGTGCAGAACGCTCCTCTATACTTACGTCGTTTCTATACATTAATATACTGTGTGGTCATTGCAGTTAATGTACATATTCACGATTTGCGAGGGTGCCCTCTTAGGGCATTGGTTTCTGCCCTATGTAGGAGAATTACGACTTCTGACTGATCGAGGCCTGTGGTGTAGTGGATAGCATATCTGACCGACAATTGGAAGATCCTGGGTTCGATTCCCGGGCGGGTACCTCATTTTTCATTTGTTCGTTATTTCTCTTCCTCGTGTGCAGAACGCTCCTCTATACTTACGTCGTTTCTATACATTAATATACTGCGTGGTCATTGCAGTTAAATGTGTATATATATATATTTTTTTTTTTGTAACCTGTATATAGTCTTGAACTCTTTATTTACTTCAGTGATCCTGAGGATGTCATTAGACGAAAGCGTTTGAGCACCATTCTGTTTCCTTTCCTTCGTGGTTTTATTCATCATAAATATTTTTCACGTGTTACTTTCGTGAAATAATTTTCATATATATATATATATTATATTATAAAAACGGCATTCCCTGACAAGGTGTACTTGTGAATACACGAAAGGTCTTGGAATCATTTTTCTTTTTCCTTGTGGATTTACATTTTATATATATATATATATATATATATATATATATATATATATATATATATATATATATATAAGAACATAGTCTATGTGGCGCCAGCCTCCAAGGTCATATATATACAGGGCGTCCCAAAAAAATGTATACACCTTTAAATAATTATAAAGGTAGTGTTTATTAAAATACATTTCATTTTCAAAATGTAATAGAATCTACAGACATTATTTAATTGTTTTGTCAACGCCTGTTTTCAAACTGACGTCCGTTCTGGTCCAGGCACTGCTGATAACGCGAAGCAATGGAATCGCAAACATCACGAAACATTTCGTTTGGTATTTGTGTGCATTCTCGTTCAATGGCTGCTCTCAATTCAGCGACTGTTGCAGGTTTTATAGCGTAGACTTTGTCTTTTAAGTATCCCCATAAAAAAAAGTCTAGTGGTGTGAGGTCTGGTGAACGCGGAGGGTATTCTACGAAACCCCTTCGTCCAATCCACATCCACATCGTGCCAAGTACCACTCGCAATACTCCACTCTTCGGTCCGGATCATCATCATCTTCATTAATAGCATGGACTAATCTTGGAATGTAACTTTTCCATTGACAGCGCTTCAAAATGCGTTGGACAGACGATTCTGAAATTCCTACCTCACGACTCGCTTGCCGCACAGATTTTCTTGGACTTTGGTGATACGTTTCCAGTACTCTTTCTTGCTTTGTGGGGCTTGTCGATGTCCGTGGTCTTCCGGAACGCTTCTTGTGGACATTCTGAACAGTTCCATCGGCTTCAAACTTATCTCTAATTCGAGTGATGGTAAGTCGCGTTGGTGGATCTGTTTGAAACTCCCTCCTAAACTGTCTTTGCACTTCAACTGCGTTTTCACACTTCCAGTAGCATTTTAGAATGAATTTCCTTTGTTCAAAGCTTAGTCTGACTGCCATTATTAATTCTAATGGGTTTAACTTGGAAAGAAAGAAACATCAATTGAGCTATCAGCTGTTAAAGTGTGTATACATTTTTTTGGGACGCCCTGTATATATATTGAACCTACGGTAATATTATTGAATGCCCAGTTTGGTCAATTGTACGCCTTTGACGATTGGTTAGGTTAAGTCGTGATATTTTCGTTAAAATTAACGAAAAATCACGAATTAACCTTACCAATCGTCGTCAAGGGCGTACAATTGACCTAACTGGGCATTCAGTTACTCTAATCGGGCATTCAGTTGCTCTAATCGGGCATTCAGTTACTCTAATCGGGCATTTAATTGCTCTAATCTGGCATTCAGTTGACCTAACCTCCCATTCAATTAACCTAACTGGGCATATATATATATTATATATATATATATATATATATATATGATGAATAAAACCACGAAGGGAAAAGAAACACAAAGTTTCGTGGTTTTATTCATCATAAATATTTTTCACGTGTTACTTTCGTGAAATAATTTTCATATATATATATATATATATATATATATATATATATATATATATATATATATATCGTTCAACTTCCACCCGGTCGCTCCGCCTCCGCTAGTTACTGTATAAGGCTAGTAAACTACGTGGAGTTCAACGCTGTTCACGATCATATTGTTTATCTTTATGAACACAGACATTACATTATAATTATCTGTATGTCAATGAGTGCACATTCAATTGTCCTTTAGATATACAGTATATGTCTGTGTTATATATTGTTGGACTCAGTTGTCCCCCTCCCCCACCTTCCCCCCAATTGGGGTACCTTGACTATCACTGCGGTGTTACCACATGCACGGAGTCGTCTGTGAGGCGAGGAACATCACATATGCGGCCAACTGTACATACATAGCATACTAACCTAAAGAACAACAGCGTCGTCACTTTTGGGATCGTCGTCTTCCTCCTCTTGATTATTGGAAATAATGTCTATATCATAGCCACCGTCCTCTTGTCCTATTTCAACTTCTTCTGGTTCTTTATCTTTTAAATAAGCACTATATGTTTAAAGATGAGACTATGGTTAATTTTAACCCTTTAACGCCTGAATTGTTTGTAGGGTTAAGCTATGAATGCGTGTAGTTGAAAGGTTACCAATATGTAGCGTCGTCCTTTTAGGGTTAACCAACTTCCTACGTCGATACTTTTTTAAATTACGATCCATATTTAGTACGTACGTTCTTCCTCTTTAATAATACATCCTTTTTTCTCCAGGCATGTCTGTCTGTTTACGTTATACGCTTCGTGCTTTATCCATTGTGCTTCTCGGATCAAAAAATAACAGATATGAGAAGCACAATGGATATAGCGCGAAGCGTTATAAGCTTGTGGACTAGCAACCAATCAAAGCGTTTGCTGTCATTTGTACAATAGTAATATCTTATCGTTTATTTTATTTATAATTCTATTTGCTACAGGTTTATGTACTTATTATGGTACTTACGTATTATCGGGACTACCAAACTGTTTATTATGTATTTTTGCTCTCGTCATTTTCGTTTAAACTAAAGAAAATATGGATCAAGTAAAGATAAGCACCCCAGCCTTCTTTAATTAGCCTTATAAGGCTAACTAACGAAAATATCACGCCCTAACCTAACCAATCGTTAAGTCAACTGTACGCCCTTGACGATTGGTTAGGTTAGGTCGTGATATTTTCGTTAGTTAGCCTTATAAGGCTAATTAAAGAAGGCTGGGGGTGCTTATCTTTACTCGATCCGAAAATATCATAACGACCTAACCAATCATCAAGGGCGTACAGTTGACCTAACCGGGCATTCAGTTGACCTAACCTGGCATTCAGTTGACCTAACCGGGCATTCAATTAGCCTAACAGGTTAATATTGGTTATTTCACCTAAATATCTTCTGATCTTTTCGTATTAGGCACTCACTGTCACATTTCGGGCAAGTTAAGGATGAGAGAATAACGCCGTAATTGATAAAAACATCCAGTATCAACATTCGTGTCAACTGAATTCCAGTTTAGGTCAGCTGTACGTCCTTGATGATTGGTTAGGTTAAGTTATGATATTTTCGTTAGTTTAAACGAAAATGACGAGAGCAAAAATACATAATGAACAGTTTGGTAGTCCCGATATAATACGTAAGTACTGGAAAAATATTGCAAATATACACTTAAACTGTAACACTAACTGTATTTATTTATTATAAACTGAATATATATATATATATACCTGAAAATTTCATCATATATGTGTGTGTATGGGAACAAAGAAGCGACTCAAAATAATACACGTTTCTTGAAACATGGAGCGCGAGGGGGTCTGTGGCAAGTGAGAGGCGAGCACAAAGGAGGTCTTGTAAACTTCTAACAGGCAAATTTGGAAAGGAGGCATGTAACGGAATATTATACCTTATGCCACAGAAGAATAATGCTTAAGACGAATTGAATTTTAGAGGGGTTGGAAGGAATATTTAGATTTTATGCCACAGACGTATAACATTTCATTCAACTATTAATATAAATGAGACAATATCTTAATTAAAACCCACTCTAATAGACAGAGTTTATTTCCACAACAGTTGTGGAAATAAACTCTGTCTATTAGAGTGGGTTTTAATTATCATATGTTGACCTTCACGTAGAAAAAAGTGAAGTTTTTTGAGACAATATTTACTAATTTAATTAATACTACACAAACGGGTAGCAATTAATTTGGTAGAGCTAAAGGCTAACACGGAGGACGTGGGGATGTCCTCTTTTAATTAAAGGGAAAACCGGAATCTTTTCGGTTTGACGGCCTGTAATATTTTTTAACATTACTTGTTTTTTATTGTCCAGTTTGAATCGAGGATTTCAAAAATAACATTCATGTTTTAGAGAAACAAATAGTGAGGAAGTTATACATTTTAGTTTAGAGAATATCATATACGCTTTAAGATTCCAAAATCCCTGAAAGTTTTAGGTCAACTGTACGCTCATGACGATTGGTTAGGTTAAATCATGATATTTTCGTTTGTTTTGACAGTAAACTAACGAAAATATCATGACTTAACCTAACCAACTGTCGAGGGCGTACAGTTGACCTAACTGAACATTCTGTTAACCTAACTGGGCATTCAGTTAACCTAACCAGTTGGTAGAGTCTAGAATTTGACGGTCCCGTAGCCATGACTCGTTTTTTTCCGCCTGCCGTCAAACCAAAAAGATCCCAATACGGTTTAAAAATATATATTTTAAATTTGTTAAATTGCATATAACTGCCTCACTATTTGTTTCTCTAAAACATGAAAAACAAGCTTTATAAGGCTAACTAACGAAAATATCACGACCTAACCAAACCAATCGTCAAGGGCGTACAGTTGACCTAACGATTGGTTAGGTTTAGGTCGTGATATTTTCGTTAGTTAGCTTTATAAGGCTAACTAAAGAAGGCTGGGGGCCCTGATCTTCAGATGATCCGAAAATCGCTGCCACCAGATGCAATGATTGGGAGTGTTTAATTACGAATTATATTTTATACGATTTTATTCAATTATTTTTTTTAAAAACGGTGATTAAAGACGCTGATATTAATCTAAATAAATACATGCAGTATAGATTTTCTTATCAAAATTATTTGGGTCATTTAAAACTTCATATTTGTGCGTAGGTGGCCATTTGTAATGTTTCTCTTAAAATTAAAGGGTAAGTATCGGCAGAGTGAGTTTCTATTTACTTAGAAATATTTCCAAGCATTGAATTATTTTATGCTAATCAAAGTCGACGGAAATAGATTACAGCATAGATAAGTTGAAAATGGAGATTCGTGAGTTGCACAGGGATCATCTGAAGATCAGGGCCCCCTAGCCTTCTTTAGTTAGCTTTATAAGGCTAACTAACGAAAATATCACCACCTAACCTAACCAATCGTCAAGGGCGTACAGATGACCTAACGATTGGTTAGGTTAGGTCGTGATATTTTCGTTAGTTAGCCGGCTAACTAGAGAAGCCTGGGGGCCCTGATCTTCAGGTGATTCGATTACTCGATTGAAAAAATGGGTAGGTTTAGTCGTGATATTTTTGTTAAAACTAACGAAAATATTACAACTTAACCTAATCAATCATCAATATATATATATATATATAATTTGGTTCTACATAATTCAGGACTGTCACATTATTAGTTAGAATTTACAACCGTAAAAGCGAGGATATCCTAGGTCCGGGATAACAGGAAAGTTCCAAAAAATGTTTAATAAAATAAAATTGTTAATATTGTAAGGCAAAACATCTTATAAATTGACTTTCAAAATTCTAAAAAAGTAATAAAAAAGTAATAAAAAAGTAATAAAACGTAATAAAAAGTAATAAAAAAGTTTATAGAGTACATTTATAAGTAATAATTATAGTAAGCCGAGATGTGGGTTTTGTGGGCATAAACTAATCAAAAAGGAGTGTGGTGTTGATTTTAGAGCCACTTAAGTATCATTTTAAAACCCGAAACAATAGTGATTTTTACCGGGAAACATGGTAAAAGTTTCGTATGAAATTTTGATCGCGCAGACAATGGCGCTCATAAATATTCGTACAGAGAAATATTTCACTTATATTTGTACTTATCTTTTGTACCATGCAGAGGAAATTATGTAAATTTTACAGTTCGTTTGGAAAAAATTAACAAATAAAAAAATTAATTCAATTTCAATATTTAATGGAAAACATCAAAGAATTTGAGGAAAATAAAAAAGTTAAAATGGAAAAGTTTTTGTACATTTTACTAACAAAACTACTGTATTTAATATTTTGTGTGTTCACCTTTTGATTGAATGACTTCACTAATTCGTTTTGGACATTTTTCTACAAGGTTTTGACATCTCCCAGTAAAAATTTTAGCCCATTCTTTTAAAGGAAATTACTGCAATTTACTCAGATTTTGAATGGACTCTCTTCGGACATCTTTTTTTCAAGTCAAACTATAAATTCTCGATTAAATTGAGATCTGGGCTTTGACAGGGTCACTGGAGAAGCATGAAATTCTTTTGTTCAAGAAGCCATTTCATGGTGCTCTCACTTTTATGTTTTGGATCATTATCATGTTGCAGTACTCAGTTGTGATTCATTCGCGACTTCCGAACTGAGGGCAATACATTTTCTTTTACAGTTTCTTGATATTTCTTCGAATTCAAGATTCCATTGATAAAAACGAGCTTTCTTTGACCAGAAGCACTAGAGCATTCCCAAAGAAGTAAACTACCATCATCATGTTTAACTGTAGGTAGGATTTTTTTTTTTCTTCGAATGCAGTATTTGATTTTCGCCAAACATACCATTGCTCGTTGTTCCCGAATAATTCAGTTTTGGTCTCGTCTGTCCAGAGAACTTTTTTCTAGAATGCAAATCCATCATTTCGATAATCCTTGGTGTACTTTAAACGAGCTTCTTTGTGGGCTTTTTATAGCAGAGGCTTTGTTCGTGCAACGTTTCCATGCATATTGAATTGAAATGAAGTGAATAACCTTTAATAATAATAATAAAATAAATACATTGATTTTACAATGACAAATAATTGATAATTGTGAAGCTGGACTATTTATTTTATTTTATTTGGACCTTAAGCTTTAGGCTTTACTGGGCTCTTATTAAAAATAAACAGCTAGTTGTTGTTGTTTACTTATTTATTTATTATTAATTAAGTATTATTAATAGTTAAAGCATGTATTAATCTTAAATTATCACTACTGACATGACAAATACAAGGTCATCATTGAAGGCACTATACCAATACCACACAAAGAAACCAATATTATACACGAGAGATAAGAACTGAACAATTCCAAGAAATGTGTTTTTAATACTAGATTACACACGAGAAATTAATAATTAGTAAACAATAGTAATGGACATTAATCCTAGATTTTTGTTAGTATGCCATTATTAATCGGGATTTCAACTTGGTTTTAAACGAATTTACATTCACGGTATTTTTTATATCAGCATTTGAATCATTCCATAATTTCAATCCAATGAAAATGGGTAGTTTTTGAGATGAATGTAATCTAAATTGAGGTATAACATGCTTTGATCTCTTTCTTGTTTGATACGAGTGGATTTCTTAATGAGTTACAAAATATCTACTTATCCATTGTAAGTTAATAATTTTGTTCTTACACTTGTAAATAAAAATAAAATATGCCAGTTTGATTACATCATCGAGCTTTAGTAGTTTTAGCTCTTTAAATAATGCACTAGAGTGATCAAGGAAATCAGCATCAGATAAAAACCTTATTGCTCTTTTTTGGATGAGAAAAGATACCGTTTAAAGCGTTGTTAGCAGAGTTTACCCAAACAAGGGTGCAGTACGTTATACAGGGTGTCTCAAAAGTCACTATCTATTTCGGTGACATTAGATGTTTTTTTAAAAAAATGCTATGCTGGCATAAAGATATGTACTTCTGGTGCAAATTTGTGTATTTAAAAAAGTTAATTGGTTTATTATCTTGACATGCTTGAACAATTCCTCGAACCCCAACTTCTTACAGATGGCATTCTTGACACAGTAGTTTTTCAGCAGGATGGAGCACCGTGCCATTATGCAATAATTGTACGTGATTATCTTGACAGACGCTTCCCCGGTCGCTGGATTGGTCGTGGAGGAACACAACCATGGGCAGCACGTTCACCCGATTTAACACCATTAGATTTTTTCGCCTGGGGTTTCATTAAGTCTAAGGTGTACACTGGTAGAAGAATTAGTGATGTAGCCGAACTTCGAAATCGTATTACCGATGCAGTTCAGAAAATAATACCTCAAATGCTGGAAAGTGTGTTCCGGGAAACAACTTATCGCTTTGAGCTCTGTAGAGACACTGATGGTCGCCATGTGGAGACAGATAAATAAATAGCACTAATTCTTTGTGGCACTTACTTTGAAATAAATATATTTTTCATGTCTTAAATAGGGGTGTGCCGGATAGTATTTTTTACTATCCGGCCAGATACCGGATAGCCGGATTATAAAAAAAAATATCCGGCTGGATATCCGGCCGGATACCGGATAATATCATTCAAATAATTCATAATTTTTTATATATTATTATTTAGCTATTACTTGACTAATTGACTATACTATCAAATTTTAATCACTATTTGATGTAAATTATAGCTATCTTTCAATAACTTTACTAATTACCTATATTTTATCCTTTTCAGGATTGTTTCATTGCCTAAATCATATAGCTATATAGCTAGTTAGTATTAGTTATAGGCTTACAGCAATATTTTAACATTATTTACCCCCTAAAATGGCTAGTTTTATTTGGAAAATATTTACAATACATGAGACTAATCCAACGATAGCTATTTGCTCCCTATGTTCCAAACAGATTAAAAGGGGATCAGAGAAATTGGGTGCTAGGTGCTATAGCACAAAACCTTTGCACAATCATGCAAAGATGCTGCATTCAAAAGAATATAAAGAAGTGTCTCAACTTAACAAATCATCTGAAATCAAATCAACCTATAGCGACCACCTCAATGGCTCCGAAGGAGAAAAAATTAGTTGCCATGGAAAAGCAACTCACGTTAGAAGAAAGTTTTTCCTTTAAGAAATTATGGGATATAAATGACTCAAAAGCTCAAGCTTTACATAAAAGATAGGATTAATGATGGCACTGGACAACCATCCTTTTAGTTTAGTTGAACAAGATGGCTTTATAGGACTGATGGCCCACGTACAGCCAAGGTATTTGCTACCAAATCGAACATATTTTTCAGAAAAAGTCATACCCAAAATCTATGAAGAACTCAAAGAAATTGTTATGAATAAATTGAAAGAAGGGAAATACATTAGCTTCACTTCCGATATTTGGACCTGCTCTTCTTCAAATGAATCATTCATTTCCTTGTCAGGTCATTGGATCATGAATGACTACACTCATTGTAATGCAGTATTGCATTCAGCTCATTTTTCAGGATCGCATACAGGAATTAATATAGCGGACAAATTGCAATCTATGTGGCAATCATGGAATATTGACAGATCAAGGCGTAATATATTGGTCAGAGATGGAGCTTCTAACATAGCTTTGGGATGTGACCTTGCGGAAATACCTTCTGTTCACTGTTCAATTCATTTGCTACAGCTAGTGGTGAATGATGCATTAATGGCTCAATGATCTATAAAAGATCTTTTGGCAAAGTGTCGACGTTTAGTGACACATTTTAACCACTCCCCACTGGCTACTTCTGAATTTAAAGCTCTCCAAACACAACAGGGTCATGTTCCTCTTCTATTGGTACAGAGATGTTTTAACGTGCTGGAACTCATCTTATTTGATGCTAGAACGTATGGTTAAGTTGAAAAAATCAGTTCAAATATACCTTGCTGATCATAGTGAATTACTTGTTATTTCATCTAATGAGTGGTACTTGATTGAAAATCTTTTAAAGCTTTTACAGCCATTTTTTAAACTCACCCAAGAAATGAGTACAGAATATAGTTTACTCTCTACTGTTATCCCAAACATGTGCGCGCTTGAAAGGTTTCTTTCAAAAATTGGCCAGGATGATCAAGGAGTCCAAACTACAAAAGATGAACTGTTGAAGTCATTGCGGTCACGATTTTTTGCCAATGAAAGCAATGAAAAAGAAAGTGTCTAATGTCTTAACAAATCGGAAGTATGCTCTAGCAACTGTCATTGATCCACGACTTAAATTTTTGCTTTTCAAAGATCAACAAAAGGAAAATATTAAGACATGGTTAATTGAAGAAATAAATGAAATAACAACCTAGAGAAAATTAGAGATAAATATTTTGAAGAACAGGCTCACAGCAGCGACGATTCTAATTCTTCTTCCTCCTCAACAGGAAGAAAAAAGGCAAAGTTTGATGATGATCCACTCTCTGCTTGTTTCAGGGACTAACACAAGAAATTCAGAAAAGATACCTGGTGAGAAAAAGTTTAAAAAAAGCCGTAAGATGGCTTCATTCGCAGAAATAGCAGAGGAAATTGAGCAATATGCAAAAAAAAACCATATCAGACAGACGACTATCTCCACTTGAAATTTGGAAAAATGAAGAATCCTTTCCATCTCTCAAGAAAATTGCTCTAAAATGGCTAGTGACACAAGCATCTTCAGTTTTCTCAGAAAGAATGTTTTCCGAATACGGAAATATTTTTGAAGAAAAAAGAAGTACTTTGCTACCAAGCGAGGGGAGATGCTTCTTTTTATCCATCACATGGACGAAAATTTGATTTAAACTTGTGAATCTAGTGTCTTGAACATAGTATTAATTTTTATTGTTTAATGTGAGTTTTTACTTTTTAAGGTTTTGCTATTTTAATAATTTCACTTACCTTACTGGTATATTTGATTAGGCTATATGTTTTATTTTTATATCTCAAATCTTAATAAAAGGTTTTCGCTAATTCATATTTTTTCATATTGTAATTTGCAATATATATAAAAATAAAAAATAAAAATAAAAATTAAAAAGTAAGGGAAGCTGGGATCTTAGCTATGCGTCACACTTTTAGCTGGACCAAACATTTTGCCTTTTTAGCAGTGTTAATATAGTTACATACTAGTAGTGGTACATGCTTATTTATCAATTATTTTAATTTTAGATTTTTGTACAACTATATTCAACTTTTGCTAGCTAAAGGCTATGCAAGCTAAGATTGGAAAGGGGCGGGCCCAGATGGTATTCCCATTACAAAAAAGACTATCATAAATATCCGGCTATCCGGCCGGATACTGACATCTATCCGGCCGGATACAGGATACCGGATAATAGCTGTTATCCGGCCGGATAGTGGTATCCGGCACAGCCCTAGTCTTAAACCAGTTTTTCGTAATTCCCATTATTTTTCAAAATAGATAGTGACTTTTGAGACACCCTGTATAAGGAAGAACAAGAGTATAATAAAGAGTCAATAAAATCTGTTTAGGGACTACATTTCTAAGTTTAAACATTATAGCAACGCTCCTTGAAATCTTTTCCGCGATATAATTTACATGATCACTCCATTGTCAATCCTTATCTAGCTAGCATTGCACGAAGAAATTTTGTTACAGTACATTCCTTTACACCGATTTCATCAACACTAAATTCAAGATACACAGTTCTTTTATTGGTGAAAATCATGAAATTTGTTTTACTGCAAATCTGTGTAGGAAGAGTTTATTGGTGGTCAACCATTTCATTACACTGATAAATTATTAAATCTATTCTTAGTTGAATTAACATCTTTCCAAAAAAAAGACAGTTGTATTATCTGTATCATCTGCAAACATTATGAAGTTCAGTATATCAGATAAACGTGGAAGATCATTTATATATGATAAAAATAACAGTGGACGCAGAACTAAGACCTGTGGCACACCATGTTTGACAAGCACTTTTTAGTTGAGCAAACTTTATTTATTGATACAAAATGATATCTATTGGACCATTCTTTCTCAATGTACGACGGACAGTAGAGGGAGGGACATCGATCTCAGACAGTCTTAATGTTTGGCAAATATCACCTGCAGCCATTCTTTCAATCCATCTAGTTGTACGTTCTGAAATCTTGCAAGGTCGTCCAAACCTTGGTAGCGTTTTGATTGTTCCAAAGCCTTTCCATTTCTTTATAACTGCAGCAACCGTCGTAAATGGAATTCAAAGTTCTTCTCCTATATTCCTATAACTCTTTCCAGACTCCTGTGCAGCAGTAACAGATCTTTTAAGATCTGTAGACAGAAGATGAAGATTCACAGAAAAAATTCTAGAATTCAGAATTGCCCAGAGATTTTGGATGAAGTTCTTCCTGGACGATGGATTGGGCGCAGTGCACTAATCGAGTTGCCATGAAGATCCGCGGAGCTCACACCCCTAGATTTTTTCTATGGGGTCACCTTAAGTCTTTTGAGTTCATTGACCGTCCATGTACCATTGAAGACCTTAACGAACATATCCGTGCTGTTTGTGCACAAATACGCCAGAAACTTTGGCACGTGTTCGTTTAGGTTTGGAACATCGTATAAATATGTACGAACAACAAGGACATCAATTTGAACATTTGTTTTCGTTCTAATATATTGCTGTTGTAAATTTAATTTAAAATAAATTTTCCTATGAGACTGGACTTATGGGACACCCTGTGTATATATATTGGGAATTTCAGTTGGAATTGTGAAGTCAAGGTGAATACACGACAGCCTGGAATATGTGGTAATTTTGGATTAGGACCAGAAATTATGTACATACTTTTCATCTAATCGTAATTTTTTTTTTAAATTAGTTGTAGGTTGTCGTTTTCTAGAAATTTCGGATGCCCGTTACGTGTCTATCAAAGAAATTTGCGTTGCACAACTGTCACTGAGCCTAGAATACCAATCCAGATGACCATCTTGCACCATCTTGCAAACTTTAGTATGCTCCTATCATCTTAAACAAAGCACTCTGAAGTTTTGTGCATGATTCCCTACCTAAACAATTCTCCATTACTGCTCTTTCATAATACATTGTCATTAATGCAGTTCCCACTTCCTTCAAATATACGAGAGAAACGAATTAAGGTTGGACTTCTAAGTCACTATATGTCAAGAATAAAAATTGCAAACACCTGACTTAATTAATAAAAATTTAATCCACAAAGAGACACAGTGACACTGATGTTAATGCTTTATTGACTTGATTTACGGTCGCTTAGCTCTGTTTCGTCACTTTGAGCAAAGCCTTGAATATGTGCAATTAGGGTGGAGCGAAAAATACTTTTTTTTCTAGTATGAAGTTCTAATAGTGATTAAAAGTTGCATTAGTAGACTATATACCTGCCAAAATATGAGTTCATTTGTTTAATATTTTCAGCTGCCACCAGGGGCTAAAGCTAACACAATTTTGGGTAAAAAGGAAAAATGCTTCTATTTTAGGTTTATCAAACTATTATAAACTTTATCGTAGAATTATCTAATAGGTTGATTAAGATTCATAAATGATTCGAATTCGTTTTGTAAAAAGCCTTTTTTATATGCTTAATATCTTCAGCTGCCACAAGAGGGCTGAAGTTAACTTAAAAATGACAATTAAGTATGATTCTGTATTTACTTGAAAAAGGGAACAGTAATAAATTAGGATGTGTCTCCTCCTTTATACTGTCTTGAGACAGTTAAGAAACGTTATTTCGTGCCTTAGCGGAGTTACCACCCTTTCCCCAACCAACCTCCCTCTCTAGAAAGGGTTCTTGCTGAAGACTATTTAGTAATTTGCTTTTGTGTCAAATTTTGGCTGTTTTTTTCCTTGATTCTAATGTAGCACGAATCCAACCGTCTCTGTTTGTAGGTCCGCAGACTGATCCAGCAGCGTCTGTAACGAGCTTGACGCATCTCTCTACGGCTTGTGTATGACATGGAAACTGAAATAATTATGAATGAAGAGTAGTACCATGTTTGATGCATGATTCAATTCATCAAGAGAAACTCCTTTGGTTATCGGTGGTTCTGCTATCTGAAAATCTTGCCACATAATGAGATCTGTATAGTCTTTGGCATAAAAATTTATTTCTGGCACCTTAAAATACCTGATAACATCTGTTTCTTGAATGCATGCCCTTGCTTTTATGATACGCCTAAATCCCAACTGACGCACATGCTCCCTTTCATCAGCTATCATTGCAATGAGAATGTTTTTCTTGATTTGCGTAATATGCATTTCGCTGAATGACTGAGTCATGTACTCTCCTAAGCTCTTCACGGAGATACCGGCTTCTTGCAATCATATGCCACATATGTTTAGCACCATATTGGCATAATGGTTTACGCTTTATCTGAAACCACATCGGTGCGTATACCCTAACAATGAAAGTAGCTAATTCTTGTAAATTGCCTGAAGGATTCTCTGTGCTTGCATATAACCGCAGAGTCCTGTTTGCTGTGGTGAGCCACCTTGAATGTGATATATTGCCTGGACTCTTATGACTAAGAGTCTTTGAGAATGTTACACTTGATATAGCCTTGTGAATTTCAAGAAGGTATTTCTGGTCAGTACTTATGTCATCTACATCAACTTCACACATGTCCTCTTGAATTTCAATGGGTTTGAAGTTAACTATGGGAAGCTTTTCACAGTCTGAAAGTGCTCGGCCAATTTCTCCTGAAAATGCTCTTGGTCCAGTAGTGGTACCATCCAAGTGATGAAACAGATGGCGCAATGGAAGTTCATGAAAGTGTAAAAGGCATATCAGCCACTGCAATGGCTTATTAAAGGCTTCTTCCAGTAATCTTATTGTGCCTCCAATACTACCAGTGTTAACCACTGTCGAATCACAGCCAACTGCAACGATGTTCCCTATATCAACATTCCTTTCTTTCAAGCAATTCACTAGCGCTGTGCAAATGTATTTAGCTTTGCCACTGGAAGGTGTCACATGTGCAAAGTACAGAGAGTGTGGTTCAGATATTATGCTGATATGCTCTTCGCGTTTGGTTCTTTGGTGGTTAGAGCCATCACTCTCCTGGACTTGAATCATTGTTTTATCCTTTCTGCCATCAAAGTATAATCCCCGCATGGTTTTTGGCTCTCCTATCTGTTGTAGTTCCTTTCTCTGTTTTTGTCTTTCACGTCTTAGCTTACTTCTGTCTATAATATTCCCTTTGTCTTCGGGAGTAACAATTTTAAGATCTGCCAATACTGCAGAAGCAATAGCAGCCCCAGCTCTGTCCGACATTTTAAATCTATCACAAGTAATTGCTAATGAAGGCAGTGGCTCACGCATCTGTTGTTCTGATATTACATATTGAGTCGAGGTTGTATCTTCCTCATTATCTTCAGATATCTCTTCTAGTTGTTGAAGTTCACTTGTCTCTGTTTCGATTTGTAAGTTGGACGTATTGGTTATAGCAGCACTAGTTGTTTGTGAGGATTCCAGACGTGCTTTTTCCATTTCCTTTCGATGTTCTCTTGCTTGTAATCGTCTTGTGTGTGTTATGTCAATGCTTCCTATCACCATTATTCTGCGTGTTCGTTGGTCATTTAAAAAATCCTGCTCTTTTGGAGGGACTTTCTTACTCTTTTCACATGAGCATCTCCTAAACTCCTTACATTTGCAGGGCAGATGTCAAACAAAGTGCATTTTGAAGAGTTTTCAAATTCTTCAAGCTGATTTTTGTACTTAGGCTGATCCTTGCGTGACTTGTACGGCTTTAATAAAGACCTGTATTTATCATGGTACACTCGCATCATCTGTAAAAACGCGTGTATGTGAAACTATTGGCAAAGAGGCCTTCTTCCAAATATTTTCTACCTTTTTGGAAACTGCCTCTGCTATTTCAGAAAATGAAGGCTCCTTGTTATTCATCTGCTCCTTCACTAAATGTTTTGTGAACAGGTAATTTTTCATAATGCAGTTATAAGTTGGTAGTTGCATATCACTCATCTCACAAGGTACTTCAAATATGGCACACTTCATATGTTCTCTAGTGAAATGTTTATATTTAGTATTTGATGCCATAATATTTTTAAGAAAAATTCACAATCACAAAATATCCTGTAACATCAAAACATTATATAATTAATATATATAATATATTTTATAAGTATATATAATTATATAAATATATAATATATTATATAAATAACTAAAATTATATAATACATATAACAAGCATTTTATAATAAAATCAATATTATCTCTATATAAATCACTTTAAAATAAAGTTTTATAATATTCCGATCATATTAAAAATCTCTCCGATCAACTGAGCGACTAGGCCTACTACCTAAGAAGACAAGTGTTAACACACTGTTCTAATGTCTCACAGAAAGAAATTCCTTCACACCAAAACCCTCCCCCAACCCTCCCCAAAACCCTCCCCCCAAACATTCAGTGTAGTCTCAACATGACTCAGTTACTCTAAATTGTGTTAACTTCAGCTCTCTTGTGGCAGCTGAAGATATTAGCATATGAAAAGACATTTTTAGATAACGAATTCCTATCATTTACGAATCTTAATCAAACTATTAGATAATTCTACGATAACATTTTATAATAGTTTGACAAACCTAAATTAGAAGCATTTTTTTCCTTTTTACACCAAATTGTGTTAACTTTAGCCCCCTGGTGGCAGCTGAAAATTTTAAACAAATGAACTCATATTTTGGCAGGCATATTTCGTCCACCAAATACAACTTTTAATCACTATTAGAACTTCATACTAGAAAAAAAGTATTTTTCGCTCCACCCTAATGTGCATGCATGGTTTACGCTGTCACAATGTCATTCGAAACTGCGGTTTAGGTGAAAAATCTAAAAGGGTTTATTGGAAATGAAAGCTTTGAAAATTGCACGGAACTTCAACTTCAATGCAGCGCTCAGGATGAAGCAGAGTTTATTATTTCCACTGTACTTCATGTGAATATCGTTACATTTTAATTAAACTTAATTAGAGAACTAAACGCATAAGAAAATGTAATATGTTTGATATCAATTAAAAGGGAGAAACGAAAAACCTTTTCCACGTTTTAAGTATTAAAAAGTTTCTACGTCTTTAATGCGGCAAGTTTGACTTCAAATGACAGTTCAGGGGCGTGTCCAGGATTTTTCGAAAAAAAAAGGGGGGGGGGTCGAGGATGTGTCAGCAAACCTGAACACAAATTGAGTTAATACACTATTCACGCTTTAACAGTTATTGCAGTTATTGTTATGACTACAGTATAGAAAACCATGAAAAGATTTTACTGTTATATCACAATGTGTGGGTTAAGGTCATACTGAAACTCATTTGTATAAATCAGTATATATGTTACGGTCAATCTGTGAAACCAGTCATTTCACGTAATGCCTAAAAATTTCAAGCATTTCGCGTAATTCGATTAAGCGATTAATGACTTCGTGAAGGTTAGGTTAGATTAGGTTGGTCAGGTTAGGTTAGTAATGCGTATTACCTATGTTTAAGGGTCACGGGTTATTACGTGACATGCCTGAAATTTTTAGGCATTACGTGAAATGACTGGTTTTACATATTAACTGTAACATATATACATAAAATGTTGCATACATTACCGATATATTACAATCAAACAAAACAAGTGTAATGAACCTAAAACAGCCTATGCTAAACTAAATAAATAGGGCTAGAAAACAGTGGATATCACATACTAAACTGGAAAATCAATTCATAATATTGACGAAAAAAAAAAAAGAATTCATAGCTCAGAAAATTGGCCATACATGCAACAAAACTGCTAAACAAAATATTTACACCCAAACACCGGTAAAACTTATTCTTAACCCATTATGCTACATCTGATTCTGCATCACACTTTTCATAAACGGGAGAAAACAGGCGGCGAGGCTGCTTCCTAATAAACCTTCCAAAGTTCTAACCACCTCATCAACATTAATGTTCAAGCTATAGTTTGTGTTCATTAATAAGAGTGTCGTCAGTTGATGAAAGTTGAAAGTCCAGTAATGAATAAAGAATAAGGAAAGGTGTCGAATGTCAAAGTGTCGAGTGTACCAGCCCTGAGCAGGGGGGGGGGGTCGAACCCATAAATCCCCCCCACCCCCTGGACGCGCGCCTGCAGTTGCATGATATGTGTTTCATTTACATTTGCAATGCTGATTAATAAATTTGTATAATTTGTTTTTAATTGTACAGTTAGCCTTCGTACTAACAACCAAGGTCATATGAAAGAGAAGACCTACAGCTTAACGTGCAGTCTAAGCTACATCATTTGGAAGGAGAGGACGGTCCCCCATCCAACCAGGGCTACTTCTAAGAGTTTTAGTGGATGCGTTAAAATAGGTTTTTTTTTGTATTTGTATTTGATCACAAATAACACAAATCAAATCAAACGTATGTATATGTTGATGCATATATACTTGTATGTTCATATATACTCCTATATATGCCCTTATTTTATTTTAGTTGGTGGAAATATTATTTGGAATTCGCTATATATTATATATAATAAAAACGGAAGACATTTTCAACAAACACCAAAATAAAAAGTAGAAAATTTGGGACCTTTTCCAGTTTGTGTACCGTTTTTCATATAATTTATTTTTGCTTTATAAGGCTAACTAACGAAAATATCATGACCTAACCTAACCAATCGTCAAGGGCGTACAGTTAACCTAACGATTGGTTAGGTTAGGTCATGATATTTTCGTTAGTTAGCCTTATAAGCCTAACTAAAGAAGCATAATTTATTTTTGCTTCTTTTCAGATAAAAAATGAGTGATAATATCAATCTCTTTAGTTAGGCTTATAAGGCTAACTAACGAAAATATCACGACCTAACCTAACCAATCGTTAGGTTAACTGTACGCCTTGACGATTGGTTAGGTTAGGTCATGATATTTTCGTTAGTTAGCCTTATAAAGCAAAAATAAATTATATGAAAAACGGTACACAAACTGGAAAAGGTCCAAAATTTGTAACCAATCCTAACCTAACCTAATATATAGAGTATACTAACCTAACCTATCCTATCCTATCCTAGCCTAGACTATCCTAACCTAACCTATCCTATCCTAGCCTAGACTATCCTAACCTAACCTAAACTTGAAAACAAAATTTGTGTGTGTGTGTATATATATATATATATATATACCTTGTGTGTGTGTGTTGTGTCTGACGTTATACTATGAACTTTAGCGGTCACCATTTATGGGCGGAGCCTAAATATACACGTGTGTCTATACAGTATATATATATATGTGTGGTGTGTGTGTGTGTGTGTTAATGATAAGGTGAATCATCCAAACACCCTCTAATTCTCGTCCTCTTTCTCATTGTCATTTTCTATTTTCGACAGCTGTACAAATCCAAGGCTTGTTCAGGTACGAATATATGGCAACACACACACACAGAAATGCATTTTTCTGTTGACGGAGTCTAACTCATTCGGCGCACTTGCATACCAAAAATATATTTTATTTGAAAAGTTGTACCCCTTTGGTATATAGTGTGTTCTCATATCTTTGATCGCACGTGTGTAAATATAAACCATACCCTGATAAAGGGTCAATATACAAAATGAATCATTAGAATATAATGTAATAAATTCTCTCTCTCTCTCTCTCTTCCTCTCTCTCTCTCTCTCTCTCTCTCTCTCTCTCTCTGTGCTTTCATTACGTGAAAAACCTAATGAACTCTTAGATTGCTCAATTTATTAAAATATTGGTGCTCTTCCAATATGTGCTTTACCGCGAAACTGTGATCTACCATATTCCAATACGTGCTCTACCGTGAAACTAGCCTTATAAGGCTAACTAACGAAAATATCATGACTTAACCTAACCAATCGTTAGGTCAACTATACGCCCTTGACGATTGGTTAGGTTAAGTCGTGATATTTTCGTTAGTTAGCCTTATAAGGCTAACTAACGTACCTGCTGCTAATCCAAATAATCTAAGGTAGATCACGTATTGGAATGTAAATTTTAAGGTAGAGCACATATTGGAAGAGCACCAAAATATTTGTCCAAAAGCTTATCAACATTAGTTAAAGTACAATTTATATTATTGGCAAAAAATTCAGATCAAATGTAGAATTCGGACCCCAGCCTTTTTTAGTTAGCTTTATAAGGCTAACTAACGAAAATATCACGACCTAACCTAACCAATCGTTAGGTTAACTGTACGCCCTTGACGATTGGTTAGGTTAGGTCATGATATTTTCGTTAGTTAGCCTTATAAAGCTAACTAAAGAAGGCTGGGGTCCGAATTCTACATTGATCCAAAAATTCAGACAGCTCAATCTCGTTTCTATTTTATTATTTCTACAGGAAGGTACATAGCCTATACAAAAATTAGTAAAAGTTTAGGAACAACCTAATTCCTCATAGGGTTCTAACAGAATTATATTTTATAATTCACCCAGATTTGCAGCCAGAAGATACAAAAGAGTCTTTTTCTTCACTTGTACACAATTGGTAGTTCCTTATAATCATGCATACATGTTTTAGCACAGAAAATTTGATATTGTTTTCTTATGGCTGAGCTGTTACTTAAGGAGATCGTGATAATTTGAATCAGATACTAAAATTCTTGTACTTCCTTTATTGGTTCAGATCTCATTTTGAAACTAATATCACCTGACTAATTATATCTTTTAGGCAGGAATTGTATAACCTTAGTTTTGGTATCATTAAAAAGAAAATCATGGTACTGCAAATATAATTTACAAATTTTTAGAACACAATCCAGACTTTTAACAGAAGGACTTATTAATACCATATCACTAGCAAAGACAAAGTTATTTATTCTCATATAATCTAATCTACTGTATATTATGTCTAACTTTTGCCTCACTGAGTGAAATAATTAAACCATCAATATAAACATTAAACAACAGAGGAGAGAGTAAGGAACCCTGATTTACTCCTTAGAAAAAATCAAAACGCTTAGACAAATACAGCACCCCACCTAACTGAAAAAGACTGGTAGGTACACCAAAATTTCAATATGTTTAATATGTACAAAGGAACTTTCCTACTTCTACTTTTTAAGTAAAATATTGTGGTTCACTCCATCATATGTTATGTTTATATCCAAGAAACAACCACAGTATAAATAGCTGAATTACAACCAATGTACTTAAATATAATTTTCTTCAATACATAAATACACAGATCAGTTGAGTGGAAACCTTTTGAAACCATATTGCTCGTACATTTAAATTTATTTTATAGTTAGTTGAGCTGGCACCACGCACCATGCCACAAGCAATCAAAAGCCGCCTTCCTCAGGCACATGTTATTTCAATTTAATTTATAATCAGAATCCGTTTCATTCGCGCAAAATTAGTTTTCGACAATTACGAATTAACTACTGTGCATCTGTTCCTTTTATTTTACCAATTTGAATCAGTAGTTCATGCGTTATTTTTACCAAGCAATTCATTAAGCATTATAACGTCAGCTACAACACGACATTAATTGAAACGTTAATGTGACTTTCACCATTCACTGTTTTGTTTTAATAAAGGAAGAAAACTGTTAATTTTCTTCATTAGTAACATTATTTATTTAATCTGTAAAGATCTGGTGACCTCGAGCTAAGTAATCATTAATTTAATTACATTTATTATAGAGCGGGGGTGACAAACCTTTTTACAGTCGCGTGCCAAAACAACCTGTAAGGCGTAAAAAAAAAATTCGCGTGCCCACCAAAGTTTATATATATTACACCAAATTATAAACATTATCTCCATTATTTTATACTCATTTTTTGGATAACAATTTCTATGCTTAGGCGTGCCAGGCAAATGGGCACGTGTGCCATATGTTCACCACCACTGTAATATAGAGGGACTACTGTCAACAGGTTCCTATAAATTTTTGTATGAAATTAGAAGGGAAAAGACAACCAACGATGATACCAACATATTATTTGTTCAGACGTTTGGGAAAAAACTCCTCCCCCCCATCAGCAGTAAATTAGTTTAGTATATTTAAACCATTATAGGTTAAATTATAACCATTTAGTGTTAATTAATTTTACACGGTGATTTTCAGAAAATGGTGGAACTTCGTGACCGTTTGGCGAAGGAGAGTATCACCTGGATATGGCGGAGAATGTCCCGGACGAAAACCATTTCGTCGAATGTGATGGAAACACCGCTGAACAGATGCCTTACAACCCTCGATATAACGCTCCTGGGTAAGGACACGAGGGTGCACAGTGAAGGGGTAAGGGGCAGATGCGGACGCTCACATATTAGAGCGATGATCTGATTTCTCTGAAGAGATGTTGTTCCTGTACTGAGTGGTGGCTTTAATTCCAAATTAATGGATGCGCAACTTAAGTTTTACTCAACTATTTTTCGTTTTCTTTTATTAAAGGAAATTCTTCCAACGTTTCTAGTCTCATATTGTCAAAAATTAAAAATCAAAGAGCAAAAGGTTTATTTTTTTAACATTTTAGGTGAACTAGATTTTCGTATCCTTTTTGGGAGATTGTTTACTTATTTATATACTACCGCAGCATAATAAGACTGAACTAAGTAAATAACTGAAAGTTTGGCTAATAATCACTTTCAAAAACTGAACACACCGTGAAGGGTTTGAGTCCGACATTGGTTGCTACTTTTTCAGGTTGACTTAGGCTGACTGTTTACTAATCCTTGGGCTCAGGTAACTCTCGGAGTTCACGCCTATTCGCTCCTCGGGTGGGGAAATAAGAGATTTCGGATGTCAGGCGGTTTTAAAATCTTTCATAAAATCTTAAATAACACATCGCTGCAAATTCTAAATACGGTATCAGAAACAAAATGGTAAAATAATAGTATGGGTGCGTTATAGCAGAGGAATATTATAATTGCACGTTCATATCCGTGGATGTTACCACCTTGCGAGGCTATGCAACCCCTCGCATCCTTTCTTTCCCCCAGGGGTGGCGAACCTTTTTACAGTCGCGTGCCAAAAAAACCATGTAAACCATAAAAAAATTCGCATGCCCACCAAAGATTATGTTACACCAAATTATAAACAATAAGCCTATTATTTTATACTCAGTTTTGGGATAACAATTTCTATGCTTAGGCGTGTCAGGCAAATTTGATCGCGTGCCATAGGTTCGCTACCACTGCTTTTCCCAATTCTTACCCACTTTTTCTCTTTACTTAATATGCCAAACATTTTCAATCGTTATGAAAATATCTCGGACCCTCCCTGAAATTGAACCCTGGTTCGGACAATGGCACTCGAGACTGCACTACTAGTTACTTTATAAGAGAACTATCACGTGAAGAACTTGCCCAAGAGACGATCGGGAACATCTTTTTCAGTTTGACGCATTTCAAGGCTACGTCATCTAATGAAGCAAAGATTAACTGATCTCTCCATATACAGTATACCTGTACTCCATACCACCTGGCATCTCTGAAGAGTTTATTGTGAGATCTCCGTATTCCCAACCTGAAGCATGAGATTTCTGTCCTTATTTCATTGAATCCTACTTCCTACTAGTAACTAATTGGTTAAAAGAGTAGCCGTCACAACAGTGTAAATAAGTAAATAAAATAATAAAATTATTTTATTTACTTATTTACACTGTTGTGACGGCTACTTTTTAACCAATTAGTTACTAGTTACTGCCTCAAAAAAGTAACTAGTTACTAGTTAGTTTAAAAGTTCCTATCGACATTTTTCCTAGTTTTAGCAAGCATCTGATCCTGATAAAAGTACTTTCCCTGACAAGTGATACTTCCCAAGATTGTTAATTTGTTTCAAATTGATTGTGATTTAACGAATAAACAATACGATTTTATCATTTCAGCATTAGATATATGTTATCAATAAACTTGCACTGTGTACAATACGTACATCCAGCAAGGCTTGTGAATGTGAAAAAAGTAGCTACTAACTTTTTGCCCTTACAGAAAAAAATAATTGATAGAAATTGAAAATATTCATGATTTTTTGTAACTAATTACATTTACAATTACTCGGCCGGAAAATATAACTAGTTAGTGTTACAGTTACTAAAAAAGTAACGATTACTGAGTAACTAGTTACTTCACAGCTCTGCTTATTTATTATTTTCTCCTTCATACTTTATAGCTATCGGCATCTGTTAGGCAAAACACACACACACACACACACACACACACACTCTCTCTCTCTCTCTCTCTCTCTCTCTCTCTCTCGAGCCTGGGTTTGATTAGGAGTACAACAATGCAATGTTGCAATGGGTTGGGGACGAAGTGGGGTCCATTGGCAGGAGTTTGTAATTGCAATTGCAACATGTCTTCCTCCAAGCACCCATACTACTTAGTTCCATTTTCTTTAATTTTATAAAAGGAATTTAACTTCATTACCTGATAATTTTTAATAATAATAATAACTACAGTGAAATGTTTACTAATAATAATAATTACAGTGAAATTTTAAAGCAAATTGAAAATATTCATAGACCAAAATACACACGTATCATTTATTAAAATTTGAGATGTGAAGCTGAAGGATACATTTAGGAATAAATAAACCCTCTTCAGGTATTGGTCACATGGTCGGCGCTGGAATCTACGTATTAACTGGAACTGTGGCAAAGGACACTGCAGGTCCTGCTATCGTCATCTCTTTCCTGTTGGCAGGGCTTGTGTCTGTCCTCTCTGCTCTCTGCTACGCGGAATTCGGGGCACGAGTGCCCAAGGCTGGATCTGCTTACGTTTATACCTATGTCACTGTAGGAGAGTTTTGGGCGTTTGTTATCGGCTGGAATATTATTCTTGAATATATGATTGGTAGGTAGACGTAATCGCATTGAAAAATAATGCACCGAACGAGGTGACGTTAATGTAAAAATTGGTATGATAAATTTCTTCGTGTTAACCTCTCTCTCTCTCTCATCTCTCTCTCTCTCTCTCTCTCTCCATGTGTTTATTGAGTGTCCAGTGTCAGTTGTTTTTCAGTTAAATTAACTCTCCAGTAAAGTTATATATTTACAGTAGCGTTTGGTGCCGTCATACCTAACTTAATACATCTAATTTACCTTGCTTTACTATTTAATTATAGCTGAATTAACTTTATTTATTAAACGAAGTTGTAGTTAAGGTAACCAACGTGGTGCCGTAAAGCATTTTTTGTCTTGAGAAATATTTCTCAGAAGGCATTAATACCTTCGAGGCGGGTTGCAGACAGGGTTAAAGCAGTTAGTAAAACGTGGTTCTATAAGGCTGTTTTTCCTTTGCCTTGAAGACTGTACTCGAGACAGCGTGAGAAAAAGGTCAACCTCCCAAAAATAGATACGTTCTCCTTTACTTTTGCTTTCTTTTTACTTAAGTATTGTTTACTGCACTAAAATTATACAAAATATGACAGGGACAGGTAAATTGGAAGCCGAATGCTTTAAATGTAAGTTCAACATTAGTGTATTGACACCTTGGAATTAGGATTCTACGCTCTGTTTTCATTTATATCTTTTACTCGTTTTTTCATGGCTAATTCGACTTCTCGATTCATTTTTAATAAGTAATTTTATCATGTAAATTGCTGATGAAACAGTATAATTCTTCAATTTCCGTTTCAGTAGAACCCTGAAATAATTCCTTTTCATATCAGACATAGTATAACTGTACAACAAGAGACATTTCTTTCGTAAAATGAAAAGTTACTCTTTAAGTTACAAAAGTTTAAAAAAATAACTTGTATAGTGAATTTGATTTGAGTTTTATTATATAATTTATCTTGGATCACCTGAAGATCAGGGCCCCCAGCCTTCTTTAGTTAGCTTTATAAGGCTAACTAACGAAAATATCACGAACTAACCTAACCAATCGTCAAAGGCGTACAGTTGACCTAACGATTGGTTAGGTTAGGTCGTGATATTTTCGTTAGTTAGCCATATAAAGCTAACTAAAGAAGGCTGGGGGCCCTGATCTTCAGGTGATCCTTTATCTTTAATAAACTGTATCCTCTTTTGTAATTATAACTGAATTCAATTTACATTTCAGGTTTAAAAATTTTTACATATTACATTTTACAAACTGCAAATTTTTCATATTACATAATTACTATACATATGCCATTTTGGATGCTAAAGCAGATTTCTTGAAGTGTAAAATCATCGAAGGATAAAATTATCGAAACTTTTAACCAAACATAACCTAACTAAAGTTAAATTAACCTTACCAAATGTACGTAAATGTTGCTTCAATAAAACCTTTATTTTAGGTTAAATTAAGTCTCAATAATTTGCTCTTTCGATGAATTTTTATTTCGAAGAATAGTATTTGTCCCTCTTTTTTGAAGGAGCGGCTTCTGTGTCTCGGGCATGGTCTGGGTACATTGACTCTCTATTTGGGGGCGCCATCAGTAACAGTACAATGTCTAGTTTAGGAAAATTTCACGAGGCCTTTTTGGCGCCTTATCCTGATCCTGTTGCCTTCTGCGTCACCGTGATTTACTGCGGTCTTCTCACCATCGGAGTGAAGGGATCGTCTTACTTCAATTCTATCTTCACTCTCATCAACATGTGCGTTATGGCATTCATGATCGTAGTGGGGTTCTTCGTGGCCGATATAAGGAACTGGCAAGGGCCGGGGGGATTTGCTCCCTATGGATTCTCGGGTATTATCGCTGGTGCTGCAACTTCTTTCTACGCATTTGTTGGGTTCGACAGTATTGCCACGTCCAGCGAAGAAGCGATGAATCCAAGTAGGTCTATTCCTGTGGCCACCCTTACTTCCATGGGAATTGTGACTGTGGGGTACGTTCTGATCGGAGCAGTTCTCACGCTGATGGTCCCCTACTACGAACTTAGTCCATCAGCCGCAATTCCAGACGCATTCGCGGCTAAAGGTCTCTATTGGGCTAAATACATCATCAGCATCGGTGCTCTTTGCGGCATGACAACGAGCCTATTCGGAGCACTCTTTAGTCTCCCTCGGTGCGTTTATGCCATGGCATCGGATGGTCTCCTTTTCTCATGGCTCGCCAAAATTTCAGACAAAACTCAGGTTAGTTTCCGCTATTGACAATGTATACTATAGATTAAATTATTTTGTATCTGCTTACATACATTTATAAAGTCCTTACATGCGCTGAAATACAGGGTGTTTTAAAAGTCAGGAATCAAAGAAAATATTTTAGTTTTCTCATTGTATCAGTTGCTCGGAGACACTAGCACCGGACCTCCAATGGAGATCGTGATCACTAGTGCGGAGACCTTGAGACCTTGACAGGCGGTTGTAGCTTAGTTATGTCTAGTTTTCATGTCTACATACTGTACATAATGTCTACATACAAACATATTTTAATACAATTGAAAAATAAATATTTCTATGATTCCGGACTTTCGGAACACACTGTACATACAATAAATATGTTGCATTCACTTATACTACGACCACTAGGCCATAAAAAAATAATAGCGATAATAATGTGACTGCACTCGACCGAGATATAAATCGATGCCGACAGCGTGTGGCTCTATGTATATACTGTATGTACAAAGGAATACGAAGGACATCAAACAGCAACAGACCGGCTGGTCCCTACGAGATATATATATATATATATATATATATATATATATATATATGCGCCTCGGTGGTGTAGTGGTTAGCGTCGCTGACTACGAATCCATCGGCCCCGGGTTCGAGACTCGACGGCAGCCGGCGCGCAACAAAATCTAGCTGGTCATCCTTTCACACAATAAAGAAAGTGGTTGGTAGATAAATGGGTACCCTAGGTGGCCTAGTGGTTAAGACGCTGGGCTGCTGATGGGGCGTGGTTCGGATTCCACGTTAAACTGTAGGTCTAAGGTGGAGTGAAAAGCTTGACCTTCGTCAGAATGAACGGTTCGGGCGGAAGCTAATCAAAGGTTATACCAAAGGTATATAAAATGGTGGCTACTGACCTGGAAAAATAAGGGAATTTCAAAGTGGGTCTGGAAAACCTGGAAAACTCGGAGAAATTTTGTTTTTGCTCTGGAAAAAGTAATATTCACCAGATTTAACATTGGTTGACAAGGTTAAATAGCATCTTAGAGAATTAGTGACACCTCAGGTCGCATGCCATTACTAAAAGTACTGCAAAGAATAAAAAAGAAAGCATAAGAAGAGAACACTTAAAACACACAAACTTATACATTATGCATGAATATGTACAGTGCCACTCTGGAATTTCCTGAATATTTGTCTGGAAAACCTGGAGAACTCAGGAAATTTAGAATTGGTGAGCCAGTAGCCACCATATATATATATATATATATATATATATATATATATATATATATATATACACAGTGTGTCCGTAAAGTCATGGTGGGATTTTAAATAGCTATATTATTGCAACGAAACATGATAATGAGATGAAAAAAAGGCAAATTGAAGAACAACTCTAAAAGAATAACTTTATTTAACGTAGTTCGATATGGGCTCCTCCGGTAGCCCTGCAGACATCTAGGCGGTGATGTGTGTCCGTAAAGTCATGGTGGGATTTTAAATAGCTATATTATTGCAACGAAACATGATAATGAGATGAAACAATGCCAAATTTAAGAACAACTCTCAAAGTTGTATCTTGTAGTTAGTCTAGGCTAAGCTTAACCTTTATCTCGTAGTTAGTCTAGGCTGTCCACATGCCTATGTTGAACATGAGCGTAATAGCCAGAAAGTTAATGTGTGGTGTGCTCTAGCACGAGATCGAGTGATTGGCCCATTTTTCTTCGCGGAACCCACTGTGACGTCACACAACTACCTCGCTATGTTGGAACATTTTGCAATACCCCAATTTATTGACAATAATGTCATCTTTCAGCAAGATGGTGCTCCTCCGCACTATGCCAACGTTGTTCGAGAATTCCTTAATGAAAAATTTCCACAGAGATGGATAGGAAGAGGAGGATGGAAGCCATGGCCTCCACGCTCTCCGGACCTGACACCTTTGGACTTTTATTTGTGGGGTTACGTCAAGCAAAGCGTGTACAGTAGGGTTATGACATTTTTATAACCTCATGTTCCTGTATCATAAATCGATGAACGTTTGCCCCCTGACAATGAAAATAACAGTTTTTTCGATATATTTTGAAAAAACTTCACCCCAAAATAAAAAATAAAAAATTAATAAAATAATAAATATTGGTTGCTCCTTGGTATAGCTATTGCAGATGGGTCTCTGTTCCAGTGATTTTCCAGAGTATTTAGTGCTTTTCGGTATTGTTGCAAGATATTGGACAATTTATGATAATCATCAGGTAACCAATCTAGAATGGTGCAATGCAGCTGTCTCGAATATACTAATATACTATATTTGCTTTCGGGGTGACATTTTTTTTTAATTCTGAAGAATTAGGTCCTTTTTTATTGTTTTCAAGCAAAAGTTCATCGATTGATGATACAGGAAACAATATTTATGACAAAAAATTAAAAAGTCATAACCCTAGTGTACAGTGTACCCATTAGGGATATTCATCACTTGCACGAGCGAATCACGGAAGCTATCGCATCCGTCACTCCTGATGTTCTTGGGCGTGTGTGGCTGGAATTGAATCACCGCCTAGATGTCTGCAGGGCTAACAGAGGAGCCCATATCGAACTACGTTAAATAAAGTTATTCTTTTAGAGTTGTTCTTCAATTTGCCTTTTTTTCATCTCATTATCATGTTTCGTTGCAATAATATAGCTATTTAAAATCCCACCATGACTTTACGGACACACTGTGTGTATATATATATATATATATATATATATATATATATATATATATATATATATATATATATACCTTACAACCTTACAAAGGTTTCGCGCGATGATTTCTCATTTCGCGAAGGTCAAGCTTGTCGCCCCTCCTCTCGAGTTGGCCTGGTGAAGTAGTGAGTTGGATTCTTGCGCTCTCCACCTCACATAGCCAGGTACGCCCGGCTCATCGGGGATTGTTCTGAGCCAGGCGTCTAGTCTTCTTTTGAAGATTTCCACTGCAACTCCCTTCGTGTTTCTTAGGTCTTTGGGCAACTGATTAAACAGTTTTGGTCCTCTCACTACAAAACTATTTTCTTTCAGGGTTAAGGATGTTCCCTGTCTCGCCTTCAATTTGGGAATACGACACAGTCTACCGTTTCTACTTTCCACCGTTGTTTGGGGAGTTATGGGTTCAGAGTAAGATTAGGGACTAGTTTCTCCATTATTTTCCAAGTGTAAATAATGGTGTATCTCTCTCTTCTCCTTTCCAGTGAATATAGGTCTAGTTCTCGCGTAACCTTTCCCAGTAATTTAGTTCTTTGCACCCATTGATCTTGGCTGTGAAGCTTCTTTGGATCCCTCCAGCTGTCTAATGTCTTCTTTTTTATATGGGGATGTTAGGACCGAGCAGTATTCCAATTTGGGTATTATCAGGGTTTTCAGTAGAGGAATCATTACATTCCTATCCCTTCGTTTAAAGGTTCTCAATATCTGACCCGTTATTCTCTTTGCTCTGTTTACTGCTATCTTATTTTGTGTTTCAAATTTCGCATCATCTGTCATTACAACCCCTAAATCTTTTGCTCTGGAATTTCTCTGAATTTCCTGTCCATTTGGGGTATAATATTCCATGGACTTTAGGTCTTCTCTTTTTCCGTACCGTAATAGCTGAAATTTCTCGGTGTTAAACTTCATATTGTTGTCTTCCGTCCACTTGTAGATTTTGTTTATGTCGGTTTGTAGAGATCCTATGTCTTCTGGGTTTCTTATTTTTCTACTGATCTTTGTGTCATCCGCAAAGGATGTTACTGTGCTGTCTCTGGTAACGTCCTCATCTATGTCAGTTAGCATGATTATGAAGAGTAGTGGAGCTAATACTGTTCCTTGTGGTACTGAGCTGAGGACCTCTGATTCTGATGAAGATACTCCTTGTACTGTAACGACTTGCCTCCGCTCACTAAGGAAATTATATATCCATTTCCCTACTTTTCCTGTTATTCCCATATATTTCAGTTTATGTATTATGATTCCGTGGTCACACTTGTCGAACGCTTTAGCAAAGTCTGTGTATAGTACATCATAGTTTTCATTACTTTCAAGTGAATCAATAATGTTGTTGTAGTGTTCCATTAGTTGTGATAGGCATGATCTGCCTGACCGAAACCCGTGTTGGTTATCATTGAATTTTTTCTGAGTTTCCAAAAAGTCATAGATTTTCTGTCTAACTATTCTTTCAAATATTTTAGTGAGATGAGATGTAAGCGACACTGGCCTATAGTTTTTGGCCTCGGATCGATCTCCTCCTTTATATATTGGGACTATGTTCGCGCTCTTCAGGATGCCCGGTATTTCTCCCGTGTCTAATGATCGTCTCCATATCCAGTATAGGGGCTCAGCGATTGCATTCTTGCAGTTTTTGATCAGTGTGGCATTCCATTTATCCGGTCCTGCCGCTGAGTGTGTTTTTAGTTTCCCTATGGCTTGTGTAATATCATCCGTCGTAAAGTCGAAATCCGTTATACTTTCCCCTTGTGGTTCTTCTTCAAAGAACGCGTTTCTATCGCATATCAATTTGTCAGTTTTTGGGATACTGAAAGATGATTCATACTGAGCTTTAATATTTCAGATACTTCTGTTAGATCATCAGATAAATCACTGTTCTCATTTTTTAAAGGTCCGATAGTCGCATGGTTTTTCGACTTTCTTTTTGCGAAATTATAGAAGTACTTTGAGTTAGCCTTTATCGCTTCTATAGCGTCATCTTCTTCTTTTTCTGTATGCTTCTCGATTAGTTCCTGTATGACGACATCGATACTTTGCAGTTTATCATTTAATATTTTTCTGATGTTGTTATCTTTACAATTACTTAATTTTGCAGTCACTCTTTTTCTCTTTCGAACAATGCCCTCTTTTGTCTTTCGAACCTGCTTCTCTTTCCTCTTTGTTGTATCTTTGGGACATGTTTTTCCACAATTTCTAACGTCTTCTCCTCTAACGTCATTAGCATCTCTTCCGTTGTCTTGGCCTCGAAAATGGTTTTCCAATCTATTACTTCCATGCTGGATGTCACATCTTCCCAGTTTATAGCTTTGGAGTGAAAATTAAAAATTTCGAATTTGCTTCTTTCTGTTGTGTGTGTTCTTTCCTTCCCTGTTACCTTTATATTAGTTGTTATTTCAATGATGTTGTGGTCCGATATCATAGTTAGGGATATTTCTACATTATCAATTAGATTACTGTTGTTTGTGAATACCAAATCTAGGCAGTTGTTTTTTCTTGTGTTTTCTGTTATTTCTTGCGTTAACATTAATTCATCAGCTAGAGCTAGTAGCATTTTTACCTGCTCCTGGTCTTCTCGTGTGCCCCCCTTGTCCTGGTGTATACATATATTTTTTCCTATCCTTTTGTATTTCATGAATGGGAAATTAAAATCACCACAGAGAAAAATATTTGGGGTTGTATAGTGTAGATTTTTTACCAAGTTTCTGTAATGGAATCTGAAAATTTTAAGGTTGGCGTGTTTGGGGGTCTGTACATTACAATTAGTACCATATTTAATTTTTCAATTTTTGCTGCTACACATTCTACGTAGTTGTTTGAGGTACTTATAACCATTTCTGCTATGTGCCTTTCGCGTGTGTAAATAGCACATCCTCCTTTACGTCTCCCTGTTCTGTCGGTTCAGAGGATGTTACAGTTGTCAATTTGTATTTCTTTTTTGTCAGTACAGGACTCACAATTTTCACAGTTCGCCTGGCAGTCCTTTAGATGAGTTTCCGTGAGGCATGCAAAGTCTGCTCCGGCTTCTTGCATGAGTCCTTTCAGGTATACAACTTTGTTCGTGGAATGGTTTGATTTAAGGCCCTGTACGTTGGCTAGGATTATTTTTTTTTTTTTCTTTCTTTTTCGCATACAGGTGGTTCCGATTTTTTTTCCAATGGGGGTGCCGGTTTCGTTGCCTTGTGGTCCTCCAAGAATTTACCTCTTTTTATCTTTGTCGGTACCTGTTGTCCCGATAACGCATGAAGTGCCTTTGTTCGTACCTTCTGTCCGGCTCTCGGATTCTATATTTATATTTGTCAGCTGGTTTTGTAATTGCTGGAGAGTATTTAGCAGCTGAAATGTGTTGGCTGCGTCTAAAAAATTGGCACTCTTCTTTGATGTTCGTTTTTTCTGTTCCTCGTTGCGTTCCTTTGAGGGTGGTGGTATCGGCATTTTTTTCGTATTTGCAACTCCCATATCTTTCATAAGTGTTGCAGACCGTAAGATGGTGGAACATGCATTTCTTATCAAACTTGCAGTATCCACTTGTGTAATGCATTTTGCATAATGTGGGATGTGCATATATGCATTGCCCATCCCGATATCTGCAGTTTCCTTTCGCGTAGTATTTCATACGATATTTTCTACGCTTCTGCTTTCTTTCTTATTATTTTCCAAGTTCTTAGTTTTGGCATTATCATTATTTTTCTTTGGCTGTTTATTTTCTACGTTTTTAGTTATTATCTTTTTATCATTTCGCTCGTTGGACCGTTTGTCTACTTCGCAACTTTTACTTATTTCTTTTCTCTCATCTATGACGTCCTTCCGTATTATATTGTTTACATCGTTATTTGTTATTAATTGTTGTTGGTTATTATGCTATTATTCGTTATTTCGTCTTCTCTCTCATCCACCGTTTTTCGTTTGGACCATTCCGGACCCATGTGTCTCCATTATTTCATTCTTTTTTGGGTGGTACTGTAGTATGCGGTCTACCTACGATTCGGCGGTCTACCTTTGAAGTATAGTTTCTTATCTTGTTTGCTAATTGCTTGTTTACATCCCAATGTTAATCGCCCTTGACGATTGGTTAGGTTTAGTCATGATATTTTCGTTAATTTTAACGAAAATATCATGATTAAACCTAACCAATCGTAGGTAGACCGCATACTACAGTAGCACCCTTTTTTGTAACTTTCGAGTCTGCTATCTCCATTTCTTTAAAGACCGCGAAAGAATTTACGGTCTGTGTACATACGCCACAGAGAAATTTGATCCCCACAACGTGTTTCGCGTTCGAGACAAGAGTTATTTCCCTATCATTCCAATTCATGCAGATAAAGTCATTTAATCGTTGGCAGAAATCACATCTGATCGCCAAGTTTTCCATTGTTACTAGATTGCACAAATTACAGATTAAGTGAGAATTTGGATCCATAGCGATGCTATTCCTTAATTAGCGTAAAAAGAAATACCCACACAAATTCTTTATTTATTTTTATTTCTGATTCTTCCCTTTCGATGGTCGAGGGTATTTCGAGGGTTTTCTGACCCCTGCGTTTTATGACCTTTTTGTTTTCTGACCTTTTTCCTGCCTTGTTTTAAACTTTCTCGAATGCCAACCGTATTTCGTTTTGAATATATACGTTAAAACTGGTGATAAATTATGTAAACTGTATTGCACTTTCTTAATTTTAATGAATTTCACTTTATAACTTATATGCACGGATTCACTGATACTTTATACACTTTCGGGTGCAAACAGAATAAACCGCCGAGTAGATTATTCCCTTCTAATTTGGGTGTTAAATAGAGAGAGCAAAACAGCACGTCCGCTCACCACAGGGTACAAGCAACTATATATATATATATATATATATATATATATATAAAGCTTAGCTCCTATGGTACAACCATTATTTAACCCTTAACCGGTGAAGTGTAGTCTAGGAGACCACGTGACAATATTTCACGTGGTCTCCTACACCACACCTCACCGGTTAAGCCTTTTAAGTGTTAATACAAAGTTAACATCAATTTCTGGGTAAACTTTGTTTCACTGGACTGATTAATTTTCTTTTCCTTCAAAGTAATGTTATTAGTACCACAAAAAGAACGTAAAAAAAAAAAATTTACAGTTAGAAACCCTGTATTTACGCTGTTCTGTAATAAAAACTTTGAAATTACATACTTTCTCAATAAACTTAATAGGAAAACTTACTACGAAAAAAATTTCTTCAAGAACTGAGGCTGTTCGTAGAAAAATTTACATTTGAAACAAACAATATGCGCACGATTGGCCAAAGTTAAATTAAATTTTCTTTGTACTTAAGTCTTAAAGGGTGATAAAGAGTCAAACTTCATATGAAGTCCCATAAACGTCTTTCTATATATTTTCTCGGTAGATACACGAACGTCTACCGACGTTCAAAGGTGAACTTAATATCATGCCTGCTATTAATAACCCTTTCACTAAGGGCATAGCGTTGAAGCAAATTATATAAATTCGAATTACAATACATATATCCCCCCATTTTCAACCCCAGAGGATAAAAAGAGAGGGATATATAGTTATATACCCTTGGTTTATAAACTACACCCGGAGTTCAGAAAAGATTAGGTGGTGGTTTATTTACCACCCGGGATCTGAGCGCAAATTGGACGCGTAGAGCATATGCCACACCCGGAGCGAAAGGGTTAACATAATTTAATAAAGACTGGCTTAATCTGATGATCTGTCTAAATATTAGATGATTGATCTGATGATCTATCTAAATATTAGAAACGCTATCCTTTCTTTATCTATAAATATGATAAAAAATTATAAAAATAAGTTTGTTATAACATGAAGAAAAGTCGAAAGGTTTTCTCTAACAACTGGATTGATTCTACTTTTCATTATATGTAGGCTATATGTTATAGTCAATATGCAAAATTAGGCAATTTATAAATTGATTGAAATTCAGGCAATGTGTCAAATTGGTGATACACACAAAACCTAACCTAACCTAACCTTTTTGGTAATGCTGCATATGCATACCCACTAGTATTTCCCAATATGTTGCCTAAAAATTCATGGCTAAGTTAGTTTTAATTAAGTATTAAGTAAATTGGGCATTTAACAAATTGCCTAATTTTACATATTGACTGTAACATATATCATGACACCAATACACCATAAGCGAAGTGAAAACATCGAGTTCGGAGATCCGATTCCCGATAGTGCTGGTAATGATAATCCAGGAGTTAGCGTAATGGGTGGCATTTGTCCAGCCTGAGCGGCGCTGTACCCTCTTCACTTGATTAATTAATTATATACATCGCTATAATATACATAAGTTATTCTCTTACGAATCCAATATATATATATATATATATATATATATATATATATATTATAATCTAGTTCTTTTTATAACAAATAATACGTCTCTTGCTACTAATTAGGTGCCTGTGTTAAACATGATGTTATGCGGGTTATTAACCGCTGTAATTGCTCTCTTGTTTGACATTGAAAAACTGGTTGAATTCATGAGTATTGGGACACTCATGGCTTACACTATTGTCAGTGCTTCCGTAATCATTCTGCGATACAGAGCAGTAGGAAGGTGAGTTAACTGTCGCTTGTAAAAGTATTTGCAATACAGTAGATTTGGTTAATGTTGTACGTATATTTTTATTATTGAATTTTTAAAAAAAAATTGAAAACTGGAGGATACTTCGGCATGGCACTCCAGGAAACAGTTTTTTTTTTATTAATTATATCATTAAGTATTTATTTTTAACATACCATTCATTACCCTGTAATTATATCTAATTTTGATGGCATATATCTTACAATATATCTTACATATATCTTACAATAAAATATAACAAAAATAATATTAAGTCCTTTTTATTCGTCTTAAAGCTGAAAACTGTTGAAAAACGTTAAAGGAATCTTTATAATCAACATTTCCTTGCAGTTACACCGTTCGAGATCCCAATAGAGGTGAATCGGAGGTTCCACCCACTCCTATTACTCCAGCGGCTCTTGAAGGCAGTGAAAAAACACAAGTAAGTTTTTTTTGTTGTTGTTGTTCCACCTCCCACTTCGTAACACTTCGAGATTGTAGATGGAGGGGGAAATTGTAGACACCAATCGACCAGGGAAGTACTCTGGGGAGGACGTTAGGCAGGAGACAGGGAGTGCTGGAACTCCCGTTTCTCCTGTCACTGTCCTCTTTAGCTGATCTTTTCCCGTGTCTTATCTACCCTGTGAGCAGCTAAGCATGCTCTCAAACACGATTCTCCCTCTGTTCTTCACTACACATACATGGATTTTACACACTACACATTGATAGGGTGGATCGATTTTACATTTTTTTCGATTTCCATATTCTAATAGAGACAAAAACTTGCGCATGCATGAGAAAATAGCCTCTGCAAAATCTTAGCTTAATAGGTAATCATCTTCTGCCCCCGGCAGAGCGATGAAAATCATATTTTAGTAGTCAAAAACGTATTTTTCTTATAATTTTTAAAATATTTCAATATGCATCAAAATTATTCCTAATAACTATAAAGTCGATGAAAAAGACCTCATATGATCGTTTTTCCAAGCGCGTTGTCCTACGTTAATATCTTTTGCCCCCGGCAACAACGTCAAATGTTGAAAAAATAGGTAATTTATATACATATTTTCAGATCGGCTCTTTGTCTTAAATAATGCATTTATATATTTCCCATAGCATTTATATCGTTGCTTAGGCATGAAATAACACACACGCAAAATTTTATGACTCTAGAGTAATATCTTCTGTCCCCGAGAAAAGTCTAAATGTGGATTATAATTACGTTAATGCGATGTTATAAGTACGATAAGTACTAAGTACAGCTCCTCGCTTGCTAATTTTATAAAATTAGCAACCCAGAACTCACCACGAGGAGGTGGCTGTACGTCGAGTTCCACCCTATCCAGCCCCAACCACCCTTCCTTTGGCTGCATGTCGATTTACATACGGTAATCTTTCTTAGAATCAAATCGTGGAATTTTTGTTCGGGAGTGAAGACGGGAGCGGATGAATCCGTCCCTCTCTTCTATTCCACTTACACTGGCAGAGGCTTCGGTTACTAATTTGATGAGTCTCTCGACCGCTTGAGTATGACAAGGGAATAGTGGGATCAGTCCATCAGGCTGGTCTCCCGTCTCAACAAACTCTTTTATTCGGGTATCAGGTATTGTTTTTGTAACGGGGGGTTCGGTCACCTCAGCCGTTTGCCAGTTGATCATTTCGTAATAGTTTTGACTATCGTAGAGCAGCTCAGGCATGGCGAAGGCTCGAATTTCCCCCGCTGGTGATTGTTTTGATCGTGCTTTTAATATTCTTCTCCATCCCAATTCTCTTATGTGTTGCTCATCGGCATGTAGCATGGAGATCAAAATATTTTCTGGGTGAGCAAAGAAAGAATTTCTACGGAGGACTTTGTTGGCGATTGTCTTAGATCTTTGAGGCAAGGTCTGAGAGAGACGCATCATTTCGAAAAATGTTTTGCGCCCTCAGTGAAACTGGAGTTTTTCTTTATCTTAAACCAAATTGGTGCGTAAACTGTCATAATGAATCGCACAATTTCGTTGAAGGTGCTGGAGGGTTCACTGGTTGAAACATAGAGGCGCAGAAATCTATTTGCTGTTGTCAGCCACCTGGAATGCGCCATCTTACCTGGATTTCGAGCCGCGAGAGCTGAAGAGCAGCTACCGCTCGACACTGCTCTGTAGATGCCTAACAAATATTTTTGGTCAGTGCTCAACTCGGCATCATCTATGTCAATGTCGGGAGATGGAATGGCATCGAATTCTGTAATTGGAAGTTTTTCGCAGTCGTTCAGTTGTTTTCCAACTGGTCCAGTAAAGCCCATTGGCCCAGTTGTTTTGCCGTCCAAGTCTTGAATGAGGTGTCGCAGTGATAATTCATTACCGTGTAATAGGCATGTGTGTGTGTTATTTCATGCCTAAGCAACGATATAAATGCTATGGGAAATATATAAATGCATTATTTAAGACAAAGAGCCGATCTGAAAATATGTATATAAATTACCTATTTTTTCAACATTTGACGTTGTTGCCGGGGGCAAAAGATATTAACGTAGGACAACGCGCTTGGAAAAACGATCATATGAGGTCTTTTTCATCGACTTTATAGTTATTAGGAATAATTTTGATGCACATTGAAATATTTTAAAAATTATAAGAAAAATACGTTTTTGGCTACTAAAATATGATTTTCATCGCTCTGCCGGGGGCAGAAGATGATTACCTATTAAGCTAAGATTTTGCAGAGGCTATTTTCTCATGCATGCGCAAGTTTTTGTCTCTATTAGAATATGGAAATCGAAAAAAATGTAAAATCGATCCACCCTACCTGAGTAGTACACAATCTTTTGAAAATTAAAACAAAAGTCATTGCGAGCCTCAAAGACCTTGATTTCGACTTTTATGTATCGCACTTTTGCAGTATTTTATATGAATTAATGTTTACGTAAGCAATTGCGTGTTGTTATTAATTTTACCTTCATTGCATACTTTGTTTTCCTCTTTCAGATATTTCAGAATGAGAACGAAGGCGTAGAACTTCGGCCCATGTTCAAATGGGTTCTTCATTATGTTTCTCCAAGGTTTGTGGGTCAAATTGTATCATGGGCAGTTACAGTATTCACCGTGATGGTGGCTTCCTTAGCGTCCCTTCTACAGTGGGGCAGTCGCTTCTTTGAAGAACCTGTGGCAATATGGGCAATCCTTCTAGTTATCTTCTTTTTAATTATGATGTTGTTGAGTAAGTTACGTTATAACTAGATTATAAAAAATAATGGCATTTCGAAGGCGGTCGTATTTAATGATCTTCTTGCGTGATGTTACAGCTGTGGATACGATAAAATAATTAAATAAAAAATTTTATAATTACTTCAAGATTTAAATTTAAAGCGCAACGCCCCCTCCTAATATTTGATAGTAAAGATAAAAATCATCAGTATTGTATAATTTCAGTGTTTTGTTCAATGACTATCTGTTACGTGACTGGAAATGAAGGATAGTAACAGAACTGAACAAATAGGCTATAAGTACTATCACAGAGCTTAAATATCCCGAAGAAGACATTATTACTATTCTTTCCTAAAATATATTTAAGTTTCCTGAAGGTCTAATCATTTTTCTTTTTACAAAATGAAGGCGTACGCATCAGAAACCGCATGTGATGTCAATTGCTCGTAAACAGTGCGAGTAAAAACAGTTAACTTTTACCTTTTATTTCTTTAGGCATTATTGTGATCGATGCCCATCGTCAAGTTGATAGCGAATTGGCGTTTAAAGTCCCGTTCGTTCCTTACATACCTCTGCTTTCTATCTTTTGCAACGTGTTCCTCATGGTACATCTGAATCCAATGACTTGGCTCCGATTCTGCATCTGGATGTCTATCGGTTAGTTCGAACAAAAGAATAGAAACCTCTTGACATCAGTGGAAATTTGAACTTTCTTTTTCTTTGTACCCATTAGGAACAGTTACTGCACGTGAATTCTTACTGTACTTAATGAGGTACCTTAATTTAGTTTCGTTAAAGGTCACAAATATTTCGCAATATGGCATACTTCAAAGGGAATTCTAAAACTAGCCAAGACTAAAGAAAATGTAACAACGTTCAATTTGCTTAATCTCTTTCGCAACATCTAAGGTCATATGACGAAGGGGACCTACTGTTTTACGTGGGATCCGAACCACGGGTCGCTACATAATCTGGACGCGGAGGACGGCTCCCATTCAACTACTCTCCAGACCTAATATCGCTTAATTTCGCTGAGCGACAGGCAGCGGTGTTACGACATTGGCTCCGACGTAGCTCCCAAGACTAAAGAGATTCCATGTATTTACATGGATAAGTATTATATGCCCCATAACACAATGTTCCGTTTTTTAAAAAAATTTTGTACAGGGTGATTCACTCCCTGGTAGCCCCAGAGTATCGTATTAGCGATACCCTGGGGCTAGCAGCGAGTGAATCACACTGTAGATACTTTAAAGCAGTAAAATATTTGCATGCATACTACAACCACTGGAGTTAATGGTATTCTCAAATTATACGGACGGATCACCTTCAACTCTCTCTCAGCCTAACCTTACCTAACAAAATATATATATATATATATATATATATATATATTATATATATATATATATCCCTGCAAGGGGGTTCTAAGCTCGTGCTCTTGAGTGCTCTTTGTGCTCGTTTGTACGTGCTTGTTCCTGGAGGTTTCACGTGCGCCCTCCCGGCCCTAGCACCCAAGGATGATGGGGCTCGACCCTGCAGTCCTTGTCATCCTTGGTCTTTTTCCACTTCGACTGTCCCCTCCACCCTTTCTTTTTCCTCTGTCTTTCCTCTCACTTTTTCTTTGTTTTTCCGCTGAGATATGCCCTTTAAATAGAGGCGAATCGGTTCTTCCTGAACTAAAAAAAAAAAAAAAAAATATATATATATATATAATATATATATTAGTGGTGGACCGGATGTCAGTTTTTCAACATCTGCGGATGCAGATATTTAGTTAATCTATCAATATAATATAGAATTATAAATATATGACATAATTTTTCAAATTTCGTGATATTACTCTCATGGCAGGCAATGCATAAGAATTAAAATTAATATTAATGTTTTCATTTTTGCAATGTGTTTGCTATAGAAAATTAGTATTTTTATTTTTGCTAAAGAATTTACTATTTTTTGTATTTATTTACAATAATCTTGTTCGCAACACGATAGACTGCGTGATCTTATACGAACAATTTCATTCTGAAAAGTTACTGTGTTGCTGCACAGGCAGTGTTTGTTGATTTAATGGTATTTATATTTTGAGGTTTATATATTTGTTTGTTCATTAATAATTAATACTTTACATGAAATGTGCATGACTGGGCCTTATAAGCTACTTTATAAGCTAATTTAGTTGTAAATTGCATAATTTGTTAGAGGTAATATCCGCATAACATCCGCAGTCAGAAGTGCGGATGCGGATGTTAAAAATGATGCGGATATCCGGTCCACCACTATATATATATATATATAACTTAACCTACAGCCTATCCCAAGGCCCGTGAGAGGAATCACGGGCTCTGGTGTTACTTTTGACTCCGGGCCCCTTTACTCCCGATCACCTTCTCTATCTTTCAACCCGGGCCCTGGTGCTTTGACACCTCATGCACCCTACTTCCCCGGGTCATGACCTAACCCAGTGACCTATTTATCATTCGGGTCATGAAATATTTAATTATTCTTTGAATTATGACCACTAAAAGGAATATTTACTTTAATGCTTGTTATTTTTTTATCTAGGTATTTTGCTTTACTTCTGCTATGGGATGCATCACTCGAAGGAAGGAGAACCAGTTAGCTCTTACTCGACCCTTTTGTCAGACTCCGGTACAACCGGAGAAACTGTTTTCGGAACTGTTCAACAGAAACTTACTCAGGTAAAACAAATCTGTTCTCTTGATGTTTTTTGCTGCTTAGTTTGAAAATTAATCAAAACTATAATTTTTATTTTTAGTCCATTTTATAACCTGAAATATAATAAGTTATTAACAACTACAGTTTAGTTTCCAATCTTAATCGAAACCTATAACGCGGATATCCGTTGAATCAACATTGGTATTATTTCGTAAATACTGACCCAAAAACGTCCCAAATCCAATACATCCCAAATCCATCATCCAACGGATGATGGATGGACATTGTAGTTTTGTATTGAATATGTACAGGTGATTACAAAAATCGAGAAGTACTGGCCCACATTTTCCTTTCGGTCCAGTGTATTCCAGCTACTAGAACGTGGTTTTGAAATTTTAACATAAAAAGTCGCCTTCATTCGAATGGAAACTTTGGATGACTTGCGTCATGAATCACTATAAATATAAATTGAATAGAAGGACCTATACTTATCGGATCGACAAAACCATAACATCGACACTAAAAAAAATAACCTAACTCACCTTAACATAACTTGCTTAACTTAACCAAATCTAACCCAATTTCACCTAACCTACAATATATTTGTCGAGAGAATATCAAGTCGATCAACTATCGTAATCCCGGAATAAGACATTTGCTTTCATAATAGAATGGAGACGAAGTAATTTTCAAATTAGGTCTCTTCTACTGCAAATTCTTGCTTGATTCCTTTACTTCTTAAGGGAATTAAGGGAAATTTGTGTATTTATGAGGTTTTATGGAAAGGATTGCAACCTTTCCTTATCCATACTCTGTTTCATTTACTTTGGATCATTCGGTAATTTGCTTCTGTAACCAAGTTATCTGTTTAGACAAGAAGCACGAAGTGTGTAGCAAGTAAGTGTGCATCCTCATTTATTAAGTGTTAATACGTGTCAGTGATTAGATTTTTAATTAATTTTTAAATTTTTGTTGACACAGGTTACATCCAAAATAATTTCAACTGCTAATGGCACAGTTTTAACACCCAACCAATTAAAAAGTGAGTTTCAAAAGCCCTCTGACAAAGAACCAATAATTGACAAGGAAACACCTGAGGAAGAAGAACTTGAACAAAATTACCAGATTAAGTGAATAAAGATATCTTAAATTAAAATACAAATGTCTCCTCTTAAAATGTATTCATGTTTAAAGAGAAAACGACATATATATATATATATATATATATATATATATATATATATATATATATATACGGTGTCCAAAAAAAAACTAAACACGCAAATTAATAACATGTATGCGTTCTCATAAGTTTGAATATAATAAT
>JAJOZX010001598.1:450000-530000 GCA_023014485.1 Bathynomus jamesi
ACTATGAGAGGCAAGTTGTTGCTGTTGTTGTTTGTGGTTTGGAACTACTCCGAATCTCGGAGCCCTGCTAACCACACAAGGAGAGCAAGAGTACCACTTGAGGAAGTGGGAACAGATGCCAACAACGGATTGCCGATCGTTCTTACGAGATCTGATCGCTTGACATTTTATCGACAAGTTGTTATTAGGTTAGATTAAGCTCGGTTAGGTTAGTTTACGCTGTTAGGTTAAGTTAGGAGGTTAGATTTTTAGAGTGTCGATGTTTTGGTCTTGTCGACGAAATTGATATAGGTCAGAGAAAAATGGTTTGTTCTATCTTCAAGCAAAAAGTTGTCGACATGAACCTTCACCCATTTTGTTGACAAAACACTCTAAAAATGAACTTAACCTAACCTAACCTCACCTAACAGACCATTTTCCTCTCACACTGTAATTCATCCGATTTTGCGATGATTTCAATTTCATCGAAAACCGAAAAACCAAAAATGAATTAAATTGAATGAAAATGAAGGCTATAATCTGTAGGAAAACAAAGTATACTTCCCAAACGTAACTTTAGCAGTTACACACCCACACATAAACCCACATTTAACGCTTACAGTATTCGTAAATGCCTAAAAGAAGCGATTTTAAACTAAAAAAAATCCAAACTCAACACCCCCCTGCCAAAAGTAGTCAGTTTTACCGACTGAATTGAAAGATCGAGACACTTTTTATAAAAAACTTCAGGTGTAAATCCTGTATACAGTACAGAGGGCCATTTGTCATAATAACCATTCTTTTTCATTACTGTGCTACGCAATACCGTATACAGTTTACAGTTCAATATCTTGTCGTATACTTAGAGAGCGAATTTATTAATGTTAGTTTTAGTTCTTTGTTAATTAATGTCCAATAAAATGGTTATAAATTATTCATGCTAATATATATATATATATATTATATATATATATATATATATATGAGCAAACTTGGTTGTGATCCTATATTATAAAATAAATATATTACTGACGTATTTTTTTTTCCTTTCATTATTTTGAAAGAACACTAATCATCAAGGTAATGAATGATATATATAACTAATTAAATAAATATATATATATATATATATATATATATATATATATATATATATATATACTGAGTATATGGTAGATAAATATATATATATATATAATTGATTGGTAGATAAATGGGTACCCTGGTGGCCTAGTGGTTAAGACGCTGGGCTGATGGTGGGGCGTGGTTCGGATTCCACGTTAAAATGTAGGTCTAAGGTGGAGTGAAAAGCTTGACCTTCGTCAGAATAAACACTTCGGGCGGAAGGTAACCAAAGGTTACGAAAAGCATATGGTCAGTTTTATATATATATATATATATATATATATATATATATATATATATTAAGGGACCGAAAAAGACTTTGTCTAAAATACAGGGATGAGTCAGTTAATGATCAAATATTGATACCAAACCCTAAAACAACAATAGAATGTGGCAATTTTTGCAGTATGACAACAATATTAACGTAGAACATCAGTTGTTAATTGGACTATCGTTTTTTTTTTTGTTTATTTATTTAATTTGTCCCGTAAGATTGTGGTGGTAATTATTATAATGATATAATGATGAGAATAATGATTGTGTGGAAGTATGAAAAAAGCTGAAAAACTGACTGTAATGGAAGTAGAAGTGGTAAACGAGAAAGAATAAAATGTAATAAAAAGATACCCGGGCTCAACTTAAACGGGTGTTTCAACTTTCTTTTTAGTTTTAATTTCTGCTCTTTTCTTATAACAACAAATTTCGTTGCTCGGTTACGAGTCTTCTTCGTAAATTGTAGTTTTATTAAAAATATCACTTACTTATTGCTCGTATATCTATCTATCAATTAACAGTATCTCTTAATCTATCTAGTAATCTATCTATCAATAGTACTTGTGAACCTTCAGTTTCTTAAGAAACATAAACTTGAGGCCTCCCCTATTCCCCCCTCTCAATCCGCCCTCACTTCGCACCCATACTTTCCAGATCGAGCAAATGGGAAATGTCAACTTTCATTAACAACCATTTTCAGAAGATAATTTTTAAAGGATTATTAAGAATAGAAATTAGCGAATTGTTAAGTAGAACATTTGCAAAGCTTGAAAGCACTTTACCAATATATATATATATATATATATACCACACACCCCGTATATATACCCCGTTATTCATAGCTTCGATATTCGTAGCTTCGCTTCTACGTAATATATTTTTTTACATCAAATTCCGCTATTCGCAAGCCCAGCTCCGTTATTCGCAATGCCAGATAAGGGAAAAAATAATTCATAATTCCGCCTGCTACCAAACTCAGCGCAGCATACCCGTATCGCAGGCCATTATTCAAGAAAAGGCACGGTCTTTGTGGCGAGATGTGAGGAAGGAAGTCGTTGGTGAAGGTGAGAGCAGTGGTGGTGAAACTTTCAGTGCGAGTTAGGGGTGGTTTGAGGAAATAAAAGTACAGTACAGGTATGTTTATTCTTTTATTGATGTTATTCATAACTTACTATGCTAATACAGGTCTGTATTTGTGTTTTATACTTGCTTTTATGTATCGTATGGGAACGTATCCAAACATCTTACCTTCTGAAAAATGGCCACCGGAACGCATCCCCCCCCCCTAAAACATGTATTTATATGGGAAAAAATGATTCGTTATTCGCAATTTCGCTATTAATAATGAGTCTGAGGAACATAACTCTTGCGAAAACCGGGGTATACCTGTATATATATATATATTATATATATATATATATATATGAAAATTATTCCACGAAAGTAACACGTGAATAATATTTATGATGAAAATAACCACAAAGGAAAAAGGAAACACAGAATGGTGCTCAAGCGCTTTCGTGTAATGACATCCTCAGGAACACTGAGGATGTTATTAAACGAGGATGTCATTAGACGAGAGAGCTTGAGCACCATTCTGTGTTTCCTTTTTCCTTCGTGGTTATTTTCACCATTAATAATAATAATAATTAATAATATAACTCAGAATGGTTCCCTGAGGTAACTTTTACGGAATACTAAGACCTAATGTGCATGGAGCGAGGAACTCTTCTGGGATAATTAAATCCACTATAGTCCGAATAATTATTGGTAAATGGCTAAATACTGAATTTTTTTCTTTTTCATGATAAAAGCGCTACGTGGGCAACGGCTTACTAGCAAAGAGGTCACAAAATATAGCTTCTCAGGGGACCATTCTGAGTTGTATCACATTATACAGACGTGTTAAGTACCTTGAAAGTGGACGCTCAAAGTTGCCGGTTGAGGTTTATGCCTTTAGATATTGGCTAAAAAAAATATACAGGGTGTTTCAAAAGTCCGAAATCATAGGAAATATTTTTATTAATTAATACAGTATATATTATTAATACAGAAGAATAGTAAGAGCATTCGCAGTAAAGCCAAGACGTTCAGAATTCATGTACAAATAAGGTAAATTTTGCATTAGTTTATTTTTCCTTCAAGTACTTAATGCTAACTTCATATTTTATAAAATATATTGTTTATGTACATATTTAAGAAATACTAACAGTCTAAATCAAATAAATTGGGTCTATATTTTGTTAAATAACTTGAAGTTACTCGATTTCTGTATAGTTTTGGAATTCAGCTCGACTAACCCGAAAACCCTGGTGTGGTGTCGCCACTGATATATATATATTATATATATATATATATATATATACACACACACACTCAGTATGATCCCTATTTCAGTCATCGTTCAAGAATGAGAAGTCCGAGAAGTCATTCTCAAACCAATTCATTCCTATTTCCTCTTATCAACATTCTCACCCATAATTTTCCTATTTTGGTTCAGGTTAAGTTAGGTTAGGTTAGGAAATATTATTAGCCATTATGATTTAGTGCCTTTAACGCGAATACGAGTGAGGGTGACGTTCTTTCTCAAATTAAAAGAAACTCTTCTCCAATCTTGATTTTTCACTTTGTGTATTCCCATTTATGAAGGACCAAAACACCAAAACACTCCTAAAAATTAACTTAACCTAATCTAATCTAGCGTAGCCTAATTTAACTTGACCTAACCTAACCTTACTTAATCTAATCTAATAATGACGGCCGTTTGCAGACCGCAAATAATAGGAATGGAATGACATTCAACTTTACCCATTTCGTCAACAAGGCCAAAATATCGACACTCTAAAAAACTAAGTTAACCTAACTTAACCTAACCTAACAACCTAACCTAACTTAACCTAACCTAACCTAATAATAACTTGTCGATAGAATGTCAAGTCGATCAGACGTCGTAAGACCGATGACACTGAGTGGAAGTAATCGAATCAAACTTAACAAAATAAATAAAAGTAAATATCAGAAACTGATACGCGGAAATAAATTCGCAAAGACTTCATCGCAAAAACGATATTAAGATACAATATATGTACAGCTCGATTCGGGTTAAATGCGAATTTACAAATTACTTTATTTTTATTTATTTATTCATTAAATTGTTTATTAAGTAAAGTAAATAAAGTTAATTCGTGTTATAAACTGAATCTGTATTCAAACGAATATTTGAGCTGATTCAGTTTAGTTTCGGATTCTGCCATCTGCCAAGTGTGTATATAATATATATATATATATATATATATATATATATAGAGAGAGAGAGAGAGAGAGAGAGAGAGAGAGAGAGTTGTCCCTCATTATCCCAGTTCGGTGTTGAGGAAACTAGTTCATGTTCAAGCTGCGTAGAGAGACGAAGCAGTGATGTCACTTCCTTAGCAACTGTCATTGGGTCGATCGTTGTCATAACAAAAAATGTGATCACCTTCAGACGATAAATATATTTGGATTGTCTATAACTAAATACTGTGAAACGGTTTGTAAAAACTCTCATGACGTAAAATCTGGTCTATAGAACCTCTTATAAATTGCGTTATACCCTGTTCAGAATCATTCCTTTCAAATATAATCGATATTCGTTCTTAAACTCATAGCAACAATTTCGTTTTGCTTTTTATATTTTCTTGGCCAGTATCTATCATACTTTAACGGCTCGGTACATCGATAAATCACTTGGCAATGGCTTCTAAATACAGCAAAAGTGGCATCATTGAAAACTTAAAAGGAGTTGCACAAACTCGAAAGCAACATTTTCATCCAAAGTTCGGTAAGAATTATTTCATATATATATATATATATATATATGTGTGTGTGTGTGTGTGTGTGTGTGTGTGTGAGTAGAGAGAGAGAGAGATAAACGATAAACTCGTTTATAACAAACTCAGCGAATCGGCTTCTAAATTTACTTTTGAGGATAAAGCACTGTTCGTTGCATGCAAATTTCATTTATTTATGACTTACGTAGTTAGTATTTGATGGAGTTTTCGAGAGAAAAACCTTCTGGAACAAAAATTTGGGATGAGAAAGTGCCGAAATCCGAAAGTTTCAATTAAATTTACATAAAATACTATATAATATATAATAATTTAAATCAAACATAGTCCTCAGAGGATCAAGACATCTGTGATTATTTTATTCACACGAATCTTCTCCACTTCCAAGTCCCTAAGCCAACTTGTTTACCCAATTCTTCCTTCTTTTTCTCTCGTATCAGACAATAAACCAAGAACATACACGCAAAAATAAAAAATGAAAAAATAAATAATAAATAAAATTCTGGAAGATTTCCAAAATATATATTTTTTTAATGGAAGTCTATCCGCTCTATGCTATGGCTTTCAGGAGGATTTACATTTGTACGTGTGTGTGTGTGTGTGTGTGTGTGTGTGTGTGTGCAGGGCAGCCCATGAAACATAACAACTCGGGCGCTTGTCAGGTGCTCGGGACAACGGGACCCGCACTGCCTGAGATAAAAATTAAATTACTTGGAGGAAAACAGTTTGGTAAAATATATAACCACGTAATGTCGTAGTAGTAGTTCCGTGCTTTAGTCTTTCTTCACACGAAGGTAAAGTTGCTGGCCCCACCTCTAGGCCTGGCTTGGTGGAGAAGCGAGTTGCTCTCTCGCGATCTCCATCGCACATAGTCAAACACATCCTGCTCATCTGGTACCGTCCTGAGCCGGGCGTTAGTTAATAAAAGTATTGTAGATATTTCACGTTGACACCAGTAATGTTCCTGATCTCCTTCGGAAGCTGGTTGAATAGTCTCGGTCCACTGATAACGAAACTATTTTCCTTTTGAGTTGAGAGTGTCCCTCGTCTGGAACACTACACATTCTAGCTTTACTATTTTCCACTGTTGTTTGGGTGGTTGCTGGGTTCAGTTTGAGGTTAGGCACTAGTTTTTCTATTATTTTCCACGTGTAAAATATGGTGTATCTCTCTCGTCTTCTTCTTTCCTGTGAATATAGATTTAATTTACAGTCTTTCCCAGTAGCTGAATTCTTTGCAGCCATCAATCTTGGATGTGAAATTTCTTTGAATTTCTTCTAGTTTATTAATTTTTTTTTATATAGGGACATCAAAACTGACCTACAGTTTAACGTGGAATCCGAACCACGCCCTACCAGCAGCCCAGCGTCTTAACCACTAAGCTAACCAGGGTACCCATTTATCTACCAACCAATTTTTTTATTGTGTGGAAGGATAAACAGCTGGGTTTTGCTGCGCGCTGCCTGCCGTCACCGGGTCTCGATCCCGGGGCCGATGGATTCGTAGTCAGCGACACTAACCACTGCACCACCGAGGCGCATATATATATATATATATATGTTAAAACACAATAAACGTGTAAAAAGTAATAAAATAGCTAGTCTCCGAAATTTAAAAGATATAAAGTACAAACACTAAAAAATGCGAACCTTTTCAAGGGAGGCCAACCCTCTTCATTCTAATGCAGCTAAGAATTTCTTCTTTAGTCGTATAGTTAATTTGCGAAATGGATTGCCAACCAGCGTAGTTCAAAGTAATTTGGTCGAGTCCTTTAAAAAAGAGACTAGATGCTTATCTTGCCATAAACGCCCCCAGTCAGAAACATTTGTTAGTTAATAAAAGTATTGTAGATATTTCACGCGGATTTCCTACTATATGCTTCAAAATTTTCATTTATATTTAATTAAATTTCCTTCTTTTCTTTCTACCTCCTTTCTTTGCTTTTCTTTATAAAGTTTTCCTGATTTTATGTTAATCAGGAACAACATACTAACAGCAACTTAAGTTTCAAGATTAAATACATTAGAAATAAATTTACCTTACCTCGGCAGGTTTCGATTCATTGCCACTGAAGATTCGAATTTTGCGAACCGCCAGGTATATATATTTTAATATGCATACTGTTCCTGTTTATATTATATATATTATATATATATATAAAATAATGATTGGGGTTGTTTAACCTCCTTCGCAATATCTAAGGTTATATGACGGAGGGGATCAACAGCTTTACGTGGACCTACAGCTTTACGTGGGATCCGAACCACGGGTCGCTACGTAATCTGGACGCAGAGGACGGTCTCCCATCCAACTACTACCCAGACCCAATGTCGCTTAACTTCGCTGAACAACGGGAAGCGGTGTTACGACATTGGCTATATATATATATATATATACACACACACACAGTATATATATATATATAATATATATATATATATATAATGAAATAACCACGAAGGAAAAACGAAGCACAGAATGGTGCTCAAGCGCTTGAGTGTTCCTGAGGATGTCATTAGACGAAAGCGCTTGAGCACCATTCTGTTTCCTTTTTCCTTCGTGGTTATTTTCATCATAAATATTATTCACGTGTTACTTTCGTAACTCCGGGGTGGATGTTAGGCAGGAGACAGGGAATGCTGGAACTCTCGTTTCTCTTGTCACTGTCCTCCTTAGCTGATCTTCTTCCGTGTCTCATCTATCCTGTGAGCAATCCAGCATGCTCTCAAACACACACTTCTTCCTATATTCTTCACTACACATACATGCGTCTTACACCACACACAACCTTTTCAAAACATATATATATAATATATATATATATTATATATATATATATATATATATATATATATGATGCAAACCCACAAGGAAAGAGAAAAATGATTCCAAGTCCTTTCGTGTATTCAAAAGTACACTTCGTCAGGTCAGGGAATGAGACGACGAGGTGTACTTCTGAATACACGAAAGGCCTTGGAATAATTTTTCTTTATCCTTGTGGGTTTGCATCATTCATTCATTTCACGTGTTTAATTGTGAAATTCATCCCATATATATATATATGATGAATAAAACCACGAAGAGAAAAGAAACACAAAGTGGTGCTCAAGCGCTTTCGTCTAATGACATCCTCAGGAACACTCAGGAACACTATATTGAGTGTTCCTGAGGATGTCATTAAACGAAAGCGCTTGAGCACCACTTTGTGTTTCTTTTCCCTTCGTGGTTTTATTCATCATAAATATTTTTCACGTGTCACTTTCGTGAAATAATTTTCATATATATATATATATATAATATTATATATATATATATATTCAAAAACAGAAGAAAGAATGAAAGAAAGGAAGAGAACGTAAAGAAAAACAAAAAAAAAAAGATACTGAAACTTGTTTACATTTCAGAATCGGAAATAATGTCTAGTCTTCTCTTCCAAATGATAATATACTTCTCAGTCCTCTTCTTTCCGATGTGGTATTTTACGACTCTCTTCACATTCCTTACGAAGGTGAGTGGAATAAGTAATTAAATAATTCAATAAAAAGATAAATAAATTTGTTTACATACTAATTAACAATTTTAAGGAAAATTGCTTATCATGTCTTACTAAAATTATTAAACTGTATATTAATGTTCATAATTTTCTTCAATTATCATTTTTTGGGAAACCTATATTATTATTATTATTATTATTTAAATGGGTGTCGTTAACACCTCTTTTAACAAGAGTCTTTCAGCCTGCCATGCAATACTACAATAATATATATTGCAACTATGGTGAAAGACAACATCCAATAGGAAACAATATGGAATGAATTGCTGGGGTACTTTGAAGCGGCCCATCCTGTATTTTCCTTACATTAACAGCGATTCTGTCCAACTCCTTTTCAGATGAATAGGATAGAGAGCCTTTACCACTATATTACAATCCCCATTCTAATATTCATGCCTTTCGTGGAGGTATGTAGACTGTACTTGGGCTTTGAAGGAAATCTCCGAGAAAAGGTAAATGGTATTAAATGGCCTTAAATCACTCTGTATTCGTTCTTTATCTAAGTTGATCTATAAATGGATTGTATAGAAGCCCAACTGGTGAATATATATAACGTGTGTGTGTGTGTGTGTGTGAAAGAGAGAGAGAGAGAGAGAGAAGAGAGAGAGAGAGAGAGAGAGAGAGAGAGAGAGAGAGAGCTGAATAAAATCGTCTGGCGTTTACCAGTAAAAGAAATTACATAGTATGCATTAAAAATGTTGTAAGTTTATCTGATGCAGTTTGAATAATTTTTTTTCAGGTTCCAGAGTTGGGTGGCAGCTGGTTACTTACTCTTCTGATTCAGTTTCCACTCCTTTTATACTTTCTTCTCGCGACTGGAAACAAACCGATGCCTTTGGAATTGTCTGCGCATTCCTTCTATTCTTTATTTCAAGCGGCGCACCTCATCGAAGGATTTCTAACCATCAAAAAGATAGCGAAACATCAAGTTCAACTTCACTACATTTATTCTCTTGAAGAATAAATTTCAATACTAAAGAATCTGTAGCGAGTTCTATACTATTAAAACTGTAAAGGCGGGCGTGTGTAATGCAAAATATTGAGTTATAATAACTAAAAAAAAAAATAAAAAAATAATGACTGGAAAAGAATGTAAACAACAATACGAGCTATGATATTTGTTTATTCGAGGATTGGGGTCAATGTGTGATTGACCACCCAACCACTGGTTGGGTGGTTGTATGATTGTGTTGAATGGTAAACGTGTCATAGTATGAAAACAAACTACTGTATAAATGTATTTTTTTTGTTTTGAGATCGAGTGCTGTATTTGTTGAAATGTGCAAAACGTTAATTGTGTAAATGTAAGCTATGTATGTTTAAACTTAACTGTGAAATGATAATTATAATCTTTGCTTGAAATAAATATTTGATAAATTTATGTTAAAATTTTCATAAATTTTGAAAAGTAAGTTAGTATTTGGTACTTGTAGGTTATCTCCCCCCACCTACCACCACCACCAATTTTGACAGAATATTTTCGTTAAAACTAACGAAAATATCACGACTTAACCTAACTAATTATCAAGGGCGTACAGTTGATCTATTATTAATTATAACTTGTTTCTGGAATAGTATTTACTATTTACTAATAGATCAACTGTACGCCCTTGATAATTGGTTAGTTAAGTCGTGATATTTTCGTTAGTTTTGACGAAAATATTCTGTCAAAATGGGGGGAGGGGAGATAACCTACAAGTACCTAATATTTTGATATATAGGGTTGTGTTAGTTTAACTGGATATCAATGGCGAAAGAAAACCCAAAGTGAAGGAGACTGTTTGAGGTATGAATTTTGGATTTTATTTTATAAATCTTGAAAGAAACTTTTGTGAGTCATTTGGTTTGTTTTTAAATAACTTCAATAATTAGCTGATGTGCCAGTCCATGACGAGCATGTTCTACCAGTCGACCAGTGGTTGTAAACCACTGGGTCGCCAAGCAATTTTGATTGGGTCATTAAATTGTCATTTATCACTTATTTACGATATCCCTAATCATTTTACCATTATTTTATCTATTACGAGTGAAGTGTTTGAAGGCATGGGTCGCCGAGCTAGCCCCAAGACCAGAATTTGGATCGCAGCCAAAAAAAGTTAAGAACCACTGCAGTAGACTATTGGTAAAAAACTCGGATCACCTGAAGATAAGGGGGAGCTATTGAAGAATAGGGACCCCAGCCTTCTTTAGTTAGCTTTATAAGGCTAACAAACGAAAATATCATAACCTAACCTAACCAATCGTCAAGGGCGTACAGTTAACCTAACGATTGGTTAGGTTAGGTCGTGATATTTTCGTTAGTTAGCCTTATAAGCCTAACTAAAGAAGGCTGGGGTCCCTATTCTTCAATAGCTCCGATAAGGGCCCCCATGTATTGTTTTTTGCTTTACAGTACCAAATATAATAATAAATTGAATGCCCGGTTAGGTCAACTGTACGCCCTTGACGATTAGTTAGGTTAAGTCGTGATATTTTCGTTAGTTTTAACGAAGATATCATTTGGTGATTGAGGCTGGGGGCCCTGATCTTCAGGTGATCCAAAAACTCCATGACGACGTCAAGGTTGTCTACATACATGGAGGTGCTTGTTTAGGTATACGGTACGTGTCCAATTTAACAGCGTCCTTCACAATTAATTAGTTTGTCTGAATAATTCTGTAGAATTTGATCACTTCGCCAGGTGATTCTTTAAAATTGCAAGTGTATCCATATCAGAGATGGGCAGTAATGTATTTGATAAATACTAAAATACATATTTAAATACAATTTGTATTTAAATACTGTATTTATAAATAAATTTTTTCAGGGTATTTAAATGCATTATTATTGATGTATTTCGTAATTATAAATACATATTTTGAAATACATTTTTAAATACATTTGCAAAAAATCAGCATAAGTAGTTATTCAAAACACGTCACATAACTAGCTTGTGTATGCAGAAGCGAAGAATTTTCATTATATTTTTAGGTGGTTGGACAGGAAATAACATCCGGTCTTTGGTAATCGTGACTGGCATCATTATCAGAAAGTTGAATAAACATAGCTACATGATTGTTATGGACTTATGGTTTCAAATTTAGCCTTATCACTCATTTTCATGTCTGCAATGATTTTATTAGTTTACTAAATCTTTGTAGTGTTTCTCAAAGGTATGGTCGACGATGTGAAATGGGGCTCACCTCTCTCCTTGGAAAATGATGAGTATTTTCACTTTGATAAGACACTATCACCACAATCTGGAGGCGAAACTCCAGACATGGCCGTCATCAGATATCTGAACGACGCAGATACCAATTTGTCCTATCTGCTCAAATACAAAGACATTCAGAAGGCCTTCAAGTACAACACTACGCTGCCTCCATCAGCTCCAGTAGAGCGTCTTTTTTCTTTTGTCGGAATGATTCATTCACCCAGGAGAGGGAAGCTATCCAACGGTCTTTTTTGAGAGATTGACACTGATGAAGGCGAATATGTAGTAGAATGAAAGTGCTTAATTAAAGGCTTAGGTCCGTGGTGAATGGAATTTTTTCCATTATTGGGAGTATTTTACTCCCTCGTGTTTTTTGTAAGTCGAGAATTTAGTTATTTTTCCTGTAACTGTTCCAGACTGTACTATGTTATATTTATGATTTATGTAGTCCCTTCTTTCTGTTGCTTCTCTTTAGATTGCCTCTGTTGCGGATAAGAAGTCTCAAACTACTATAACAGTAATAAACACTGAAAATGGAATGTATTTAGGATGTATTTAGATTTTATTTAAATACATTTTTGAAGTAATGTAATTAGTATTTAATTACATTGCAGTTTATAGTAATGTATTTGGTATTTAAATACAAATTTGCGTGTATTTTGTATTTACTATTTAAATACATTTTAAAGTATTTATGCCCATCTCTGATCCATATGCATATAATGTTCGAGAAAAAGAACCCAGGGGATGCGAGAAACTACCTACCGGTGAGAAAGGGAGGCTGACCGCAGGGGGCTGGGTACCTCGTCCCCAAGGGACACCGTCGTTTAAAAACGGGGCCCCGTGATGCGAAAGTTTGACCCCAATCCCATGGGCCCGATACCCAACCAGACAGCACAGTGACGCACTTAAAGGTTGTCACCTCCGGAGGACGGCTCTGGAGACCTGTACTGGGCGCCAAGGACCTTGGTGGCTATTGACCCGGTCTCCCCAGTAGCCTGTCCGGCATGGGTGGCCCTTCTGGGGGCTAAGCCCCCACCGACGTAGCCCACTGGGTCAGAACACGGGAGCTCCCCTACCACGACAAGGTGGCTACCCTGGGGGGGGGTGTTTCTAGTATATAGGCCACCTCACTACCCCGTTCATAAGGATATAAACTTGTATAATCAATTAAACAGATTAGTGAATGATAAGATTAGTTTGATTTTTGGCGAATTTAATTGCGGTAATATAAATTGGGAAAATAAAACCGCTGATGCTGAGGCTCAAGACTTTTGCAATTTGCAGATGATAATTTAAGTCAATGGGTTGACGGTCCGACAAGGGGTAAAAAGTAAACTAGATCTCGTATTCACAAACGAAGATGACTTAGTCTCTAACCTGACTATTGGTAAAAATTTGAGTAACAGCGATCCCAATTTAATTAGGTTTGACCTCAGGGTTCCAATTACTACACGAGAAAAGAATCGTGAAAGACTGGCTTTCTCCAGAGCAAATTTTGAAAGCTTTTGAAGTAGTTTAGACACACTTTAAGTTCTAATAAGTTAAGATGTCAATGTCACCTGGAGCTCATGTAGGGATCAATTTATCATAGAATACTACAGGACACTTTCATACGCACTAAAATAGTTTCTGGTCAACAAAGACACCGAAATGGTTTAACAACGAAATTAGCAAAGCCGTTACAGAGAGAAATGGAGCCTACAAACTACTTAAGTCACATCTCAACCAGACTAATTCAGAAAACTATATAAACCTCCGTCGGAGGGTTAAGTTCTTAATTAGATCAGCTAAACGTGAAGAAGCTGGAGTTGCCTCACTCTGTAAAGTTAGCCCAAAAGAGTTATATGCCCATGTTAATAGCAGGAAGCCAAAGCCAATTAAAAGTTCTGTAGGTCTCCTAAAAGATAGAAATGGCGTACTGAGATTCAGTGATAAAGATATAGCTAATACATTAAAAGAGTTCTTCATTGCAGTCTTCACGGAGGAAGATTCAGTTGAAGTACCAAATCCTCAGATTGCCTATGACGGTGACCATCCCATAGAGAACATAAGTTTCACGAAAGATGAGGTACAGCAACTAAGTGACAAGATGAATAAATACAAATCACCTGGTCCCAACTTATTTTTTCCAAGGGTATTAGAAGAGCTTAGCTACAATGCTAACGATTTAGTAACCATATTCAAACAATCAATCGAGTTAGAGAACGTTCCAACCAACTAGACGTTAGCAAATGTAACACCAACCTTTAAAAGGATGATAGAGAAAACCCTTGTAATTACCGCCCGATCAGTTTAACACCCATTTTCGACAAACTGTTCGAATCCATCATTACAGAACGTATCGTGTATCACCTTGAATCTAACACACTAATGTTTTTATCAACATGGAAATATTTAGGCGACATAGATCTTGTCTGATAAATCTGTTAGAATTTTTTCATAATAGGTATTCTTTATACGATCGAAGTAGGGCAACAGATATAGTGTGTATCGACTTTCAAAAAGCCTTTGACAAAGTCCCTCACGCGAAATTGATGGCTAAAGTTAGAAGACTCGGAATCACTAGGCTGGTTTCCAACTGCAGTGAAGCTTGGTTAAAAGATAGAAAGCAGATAGTAGTAATAAATGGAGCGACTTCAGAGTGGGCGCCCGTCATCAGTGGTGTCCCACAGGGTTCCGTTCTGGGTCCTTTACTTTTTATCATCTATATTAACGATATAGACGTCAGGCTCTTGAGTACAATTTCCAAATTTGCGGACGACACGAAATTAGGAAGTAGTGTAGGCAATGAGGAGGGTGCGAGAATGCTTAAAAATAATTTTGACAGGATAGGCGAATGGTCTGCTACTTAGCAGATTCCATTCAACTTGGACAAATGTAAGGTAGTCTGCTACTTAGCAGATTCCATTCAACTTGGACAAATGTAAGGTAATGCCCATAGGTTACAAAAACCTGAAGACCGATTACTCTGTTAGGGAAGAACTTGACTGAGACCAATCTAGAGAAAGACTTAGGAGTCTATATTAGTAATGATCTCAAACCGTCAAAGCACTGTGCAAAAGTCAAAAAGAGGGCTTTAAAATATTAGGTTATATTAAAAGACCGTTCCAGTTTAGGAACAGAGAGATTGTAATGTCTCTTTATAATTCACTAGTCAGACCTCAACTCGAATATTGTGCGCGGTTTTAGTTTCCGTCCCTTAGGAAGATATAGAAGGGTTGGAGAGGGTACAATTGCTACAAAATTGATCCCTGCAATGAGAATACAAAACTACCAGCTGAGATTGGAGCGCCTAAATCTGTTTACCTTAGAGACGAGGAGGTCGCGCGGTTAGCTTATTAGAGTGTTTAAGATGCTCAATGGAATAGATAGGGTAGACTACATGATTTTATTCTCATTTAATCTAATCCGACAAGAAATAATGGTTTTAAACTGGAAATGTAGACATTTAGTACCTCTATCTGCGGCAATTTCTTCTATAAAATAGTTATCTGGAACCAACTTCGCTCAGAAATTGTTTCAAGCCAAAGTGTAAATATGTTTAAAAATAGGCTGGACAAAGTACTGAATACTCATGATTTAAGATTAAAACAACGTAACTGCAGGAGTTCGTCTGCACGGTTTCTATGTGTGCATGCGTAATTATAGAGCTATCTTATATATTTTCCACTTTCTTGTAAAATTTCCTTGGCTCTTTTTCCAGGGTAAAGAAACTCAGGTTTTTACCAATCCTGCCTTTCGGCGCCAGAGATGATCACCCCACCTCCTCCACTCCCTTGCTACAGCGCTGCAGAAAAGTCAGCGCACAACGACCAGTAAATCTTCGATTACACTATATATTCTCTTGCAACAAAGAAATCAAATTTGAAAACTCTACTTCAGTAGAGGCATTTAACTTCCACTGACGAAGTAGAATTTGGTAGAGGGACTTTTTTTTAACGGTTTTGAACGAAACTACCTCCCAATTAGATAAACTATTTGATGACAAAGCAATGTGTTATAAATACTTTGTCACTTTCTTTATGCAGGAAGGAGGGGCCAAGGGTAAATGTTTACAAAAGTGCCCCCCCCCCCCCCCCCCCCCCCCAATAGAAGAGAGCCAAAATCAAGGTCCGTGGTTTTCGAGATGCCTAGACACACTGCGTTTGAAAGATGGGAGGTCAAAGACAGGAGGAAAGATGGATTGAGAAAGATTGTTCTAGAGTTGACCGGTTAAGTAGATGAAAGACTGAAAATACCGATTAACCCTTGCATTAGATAGTTGGACAGAAAAGGAATGAGAAAGTGTAGAAAGTCTGGTATTGCGTGCTCTCCTTAAAGGCGGCGGCATGCAATTAGAGTGTTCAGAAGAACAATGTCCGTTATGAGAGAGAGAGACACGGAGACGAAAAGCCTTTAATTCCACCCGGTTAAGTACGGCTGTAGGGGGTTGAACCACCCCACACATGAGAAGCATACTTCACACGGGGGCGAACAAGACCCCTGTACAGAGACAGCAACTGAGTTGGGGTGAAGAAACTGCGGAAGCGGTACAGACCTAACCTCTTAGAAGCTGTTTTAGAAAGAGAGTATGTGTGATCTTTCGAGGAAAGATCACGAGAAAATGAAACTCCAAGAATGTTAAGAGAAGAGGAAGGACTGAGTTGTGTGTTGTTGAAGGTAAGGGGATAGTCGTGTGACGAGTAGACAGATGGAGGAACCGAGTTTTTGAGGCATTGAAAGCCACAAGGTTTTCTCTGCCCCAATCAGATATAGCAGAAAGATCAGAGGTCAGGTGTACCATAGCCGTCCTACGCGCATCATGAAGCAACTGCTGTGAGGGACGCTTTAGGAAGCGGGTGGAGAAGTAAAGAGTGGAATCATCGGCATAGGAGTGAAAATCGGACAGGAAGTGCGAATTAAAAGATAATTAATAAATAAAAGGAAAAGAGTGGGTGACAGGACAGAACCCTGAGGAACACCACTGTTAATAGCTTTAGAAGAACAGTGGCCATCTACAACTACAGCTATAGATGGGTCAGAAAGGAATTTAGAGATGAAGACACGGATAGAAACCGAAGGAGAGCAGTTTCGAAATTAAAGATTTGTGCCAGTTTATCAAAAGCTTTCGATATGTCTAGCGCAATAACAAAAGTTTCATTGAAATCCCGAAAGGAGGATGATCAAGAGTCAGAGATATGCAAGAAGATCGCCAGTAGAGCGTCCCTTGCCGAATCCATACTGAGAAGAAAGGTGTTTACGAATCTTCCTCTTAAGGATAGATTAAAAAGCTTTGGAAAGGCAAAAAATCAAAGCAATTGGCCGATAGTTGGAGGGTTGAGAGCAGTCACCCTTCTTTGGGATAGGCTAAATGAAAGCGAACTTCCAACAGGAAGGAGAAGTACCAGATGAGAGAGAAAGACAAAAGAGTTTGCCTAGGCAGGGTGTCAGCACAGAAGCACAGTTCTTAAGAACAACAGGAGGAACACCATCGGGACCATACGCCTTCCTAGAGTTGAGCCCAGATAGGGCAGAAGAAACATCTTTAGAAGAGATTCTAATTTCAGACATAATAAAGTCAGAGGGCGCGGGGAGATGGAGGAACAGCACTGGAATCGTCCAGGGTTGAATTGTAAGCGAAAGTTTGAGCAGAGTTCAGCTTTGTCAGGAGAATTGACGGCAACTGTGCCGTCGGAATGGAACAGAGGAGGGAAAGAGGAAATAAAGTTGTTGTTGAGGTTCTTAGCTAGATGCCAGAAAGAGCGAGAAGAATTAGAATTGGATAGATTTTCACATTTTTGTTGGATGAAGGAATTTTTGGCGAGTCGAAGAACAGATTTTGCACGATTCCAGGCATAATCATAAGCTGAGTAAGAGTCAGGAGTTGGATGGCGACGGTACCTTCTAAAAGCCTCCTCTCTGTTGCGAATAGCATTAGAACAAGTAAAGTTAAACCAAGGTTTTCTTGCATTAGTAGTAGGAATAGAATATGGAATGTACGCCTCTATGCCCGAGAGAATCATCTGTGATGCGCTCTGCACACTCAGAAGGACCCCGGCCACGGAAGCAGTAATCATTCCATGAGAAGTCACAGAAGTACTGCCTAAGGGCCTCCCAATCAGCGGCGCCAAAGTGCCAAAGGCCGAATTAGAATTGGATACGGAAACAGAGATAAGATCGTAATCGAAGCAGCACAACGGAGAGAAAAACATCACAGAGTAAGAAGAAGGATGAGAGGTAAGAAATAAATCCAGAATGTTGGGCCTATCTCCAAGGCGATCAAGGATACGAGTAGAGTGCTGTACAATCTACTCTAGGTCGTTTAGGAGAGAAAAGTTATGTTAGTTCACCAGGATGTCAGTGAAATGGGAGGAAAGCCAAAGGTGGTGGTGAACATTGAAATAATTACCCTAAAATGGAGATTTCAGCAAAGGGAGAGCGGGAAAGAATGTATTCCACTTTGGAAGTGAGGTAGTCAAGAATTTGGATAGTCAGTAGAATTAGGAGAAAGGTAAACAGCGTAGATGTATTTAGTTTGAGATTGGCATGTAAGCTATAGCCGGAGGGTATAGAATTCGGAAGATTCGAGTTCAGGAATACGAGAACAAGTTAGGTCATTGCGTACATATACGCAACATCCACCTTTGGAGTGAAATTGAGTATAAAGTAAGAGGGTACAGAAAAGGGGTTGCTGTCAGTCGTCCCAGACACCAGAGTTTCAATGAGGAAAAGATGAGGTGGTTTATAGGAGAGGTGGTATTCAAGATTGAAAATTTGAGAAAAGGCCACGAATGTTGCAGAAGTTTATGAAAAGTGAATTAGGCAGAGCGCCAGAACATCTCGAATAGGCGGTAGTAGATCCATTATATGATGCCTAACTTTTCTCTTCGCGATAATGTTATGATAAAAGCAATTGCAACTGGTCTGAATGCTTAAAATGTTGATAAGGTTTTCAATTGTTTCCTTCAGCTGTGGCCTGCTGGTAGTAAACATAAATATTCATTCGCCATTCAGGTTTTCAGTTGAACGTATAATCGTATAACAAAAATCCTTCTTTGCCAGACTGATGCGGAAGAGCACTTTCAGAAATCACTCAAATTTTGATAAAAAATTAATTCTTGAAGCAGATGAAATAGTTTTTAGTACAATATCCTAACAGTTCATGGCAGTTTTAATACAGTACTGTGCTTCCTTTGAAATCACCAATTATTAAATTAAAACGGGAAAATATAAACAAAACATGTAAATGAATTTAGTCATATTATTGTAAATAAATATAAATTTGTTCCACACCCGATTCAAAATTAAATCTGGATAGTTCCTAAACCGAAATGAACTACAAAAATCTCTCGTGCTCCGCAGCAGCTCTTAAAAAAATAATTAATACTGTACTGCCCAACCTTAAGACAAAACTATAAACCATAAATATTTTGTCACAATTAAAAGTACGTTATTTTAATATGTTTAACGTTTTAATTAAAAATTTAAAGCTATATAAATCGTCTCACTCAATAATAAATTAAGAATGTTAGTGGATACGCTCAAGGATTAGTCCAGTAATGACATCTTCAGTCAAATCAGGAGTCGCATAAATCAACAGAAAGCTTATTTTAAGTAAGTATAATGAACAAAATAAATAACGTAATATCACACACACAAATCTCTTAAATCTAAAATCCAGGTATGCAAAAACTGTTAAATCAGAACTTAAAATTATTATACAACTTCTTATAAGAACCATAATGAACCTTTCTTGCAAATATTACGATTGTAACCTCCATTTTTTTTAAATCACATTAGGAGAGTAACAAACCACACTTGGAAAGTAAATTTAGAATTCACTCAATAATGATGATCACGATTTAGCCGTAAAATGGTGTTTGGTGTCGGGAAATAAATAAATAAATTAATTTAAATAGTACAACCATAATCACACACCTTTAAATTTTTTCCAGAAAATCCCTAATCCCTTATCCCTTATCCCTTCTTACCACCACCCTGCTGAAAACTGGTGGTGGTAAGACCTTAACGCAAAGGGAAATTATAAACTCGACAGAAACTTAAACTGATCATATTATTTCAGAAACAATGTCAAAAGGCTCTCATTCTCTCCTTGCACAACATTGATATTTGTGGTGTATTGAAAATTAAAAGATAGAAACAGAGAATCATTAGTTAAAAACCCGAAGACTAGTTAAAAATTCTTATTAAAAACAGAAGCAAACAACAGAAGTAAAAATGTAAATATCACAACAATGAACTTCTAAACATTAGTACCATAAAAATACTTAAAAAATACAACCGGGAATGTCTGTACGAACCGAGTTAACGACATCTGATCGATGTGACAAAATCAACAGGTTATTGTGGGTTGGGTTAGGTTAGCATCGACACTTAACTTATGCTATCTCGTCGACCAATTAATGTGTATAGGTTCATACGAACCTACGTGTACCATCAACTTGTACAGATTTTCAAGAATTAATTTTGCAGAAAGAAAAATTACCGAGACTATCAGTTAATTAGCCCTTTCATGCCTGATTTAGGTTTAAAGTTAAAAAGTACCTTTTTCACCTTTTACCATAAGGCCTAAAATCGCGTAAAATTTTATAGTCGCATTGTCGACCATACGGCATGAAAAGGTTTAAGAAAAACTCCAAAATTAACTCCTTTTCCTTCATCAAAACGTACTTATTATAAAGAATACCCAAATTATTAACCATTACAAATTACAACAACAGCGGCGGTTTAAAACTATTTATATTCCTCGTACAATCGAATAATTAAATAGATTGAAACAATCATTATTATAAAATAATTAATGCATTGCCAAATTAATACCACCCACACTTAAATATAATAAATTTTGCAAATAAAATTACTTCTAATTCTAAACGAAATACAGTATGTTAAAAAAATCTTGTCCTGAAACTATTTTTTTAAATGATAACACAGGTCAACAAAAAACCTTTTTTTTTTCGTTGCCAAGGAAATTCGTACGAATTTAGGGTATTTTGGGGTTGCTGAATTCCAAAATGAAAGTAGTTTTTCCGATTTGGCTCTAGTTCTTGAGATAATGAATACCCTCAATTAATAGGAAACGTAACCATAACGCGTGCATATGGGAAACTACCGGAACATTCTAGATGGTGAGACCGAATAAAATGCCATTATGTATTTCATGTGTTTACTTTTGTATGATTTGAGACAATTTCAATGCGATTTGTAAGTAGGCTCCGCCTGAACATTAAATTTTTTGCATTTTTACGCGTTTCAATGGGGTACCAATTATCTCATAAATTAGAGCCAATCTAGCAAAACCGATGTCATATTCGGAATCAGCACCACAAAGTTACCCCAAAATCACTCTAATATGATTGGCAATAAAATGAGTGTTGACCAGTGTAATCATTGGTAAGAAAACCCTTCGTGAACATTGACGCTTTGCACTCAGGTTGAGAAAACAATGGCAGTCTCCAACTGAATAATTAAACCTATTAATAATTCTCAATATTAAATTTAAAAACATCTAAAATAACTTGTTCCTAAAAATATTCACACGCTTTTTCATCAGTTTGAAGAACTTTTAATTGATTAAAAATTCCTCTAATAATACTTACTTAATAATGAAAACTATTTATTTCCCTATACACTTTTCCATAAATTCTGTCAGAAATAATCTTGGTTGGTTATGGAAACACGTATTACGAGTACGGTACAATAAACCACCATTTCTTCCTGTGAAAAGTTGGAAAATAATGTAAAATAAAGTACGATCCCTGTCTACCATACAACGAGATCACCATACATTATTATTATTATTATTATATTATCACATAATCCATAAATTAAATCAATTTCGCTTTGTACGGCAATAAATTATAAAATATATAAACCATCAATCAAAAGTATTGTACAAAATGCTTAACAACTATTTGGACATCAAAACTTCTCTAAACAATAGTAAGTAATATTATTAAAAATAAAAAAATTACCACAGCTACATATTCACTACATCATTTGATGCCTTTTAAATTTACTTAGGTATCCCCAACATACCCGAAACCTTATAGTATGAACTCTGAGAGTCACTCCAGCCCAGAGCATCAATAGAATAGGTTGCTGGCATAACTTAACTCGGGCCGTTGTTGGCGGCGTCGGGAGTCAAACCCAGAACTTTTACGTTTCAAACCTATTCCATAACTAATTGTACTTTCGCAATTAAAAAAAATTATTCCGATTATTGACATATTAATCGTAATCCACTAAGTTCCAAAAACAATACAACCTACAACTAATGAAAAACATGAATAACAACAACAGTAATAATTATTTAAAAACTCTGCATCTGTCTAGAACTATTCACGGTTAGCTAAGTAAGGCCCGCCCAATTCCTCTCCATTTAAGTAATTTAACAAAGATTCACACACACAATTCTTTAGTATAAAAATATTAAAAAATGTTAACAGGTTATAAAAGTTTCAAGGCGTCTTGTAATTTGAGGACAAACGAAAACAAACTATTCTACGCGTGCGTGTTGCCTAAAAGCATTACCTCGCTAAGAGAGCTCGGAGAAACGTTGTACAGTCAACCTGTTTGCTATAGAACAGTAGTTCCTAACCTCTTTTTGGCCATGAGCTACTTTAAAAGTTCAGAATATGTGGATTGCCATATCGATATTTCGCGAGTCTTAATAGATGAAAATCCAGTTTCAGAAGTAGAGAAAGATAAACTTGAAATCGCTGAGAAGCTTTTGTCAAAAGGGAAAATTTGCCCCTAAAGGCATCTAAAAGTCCGTTTATGATCTGGTTTTGATAGCAATTCAGTTTGCAAGTGATCATCATCGTTCCAATCTCCTAAGACCTATTAGGTGTTTAGTTTGAACAACTTGGAGGTGGCATTGGTTGAACAACATTAAAGTCGTCAAACCGTCTTCCAAAATCTTTCACGGTCTTGTCAAAATGATCAACACAGACATCCTTGTCAAAGTTAACATTTTCTGGCAACATATATTGAACGGTTGTTATTCAAGTATTTTGCACTTCATTTATAATACTAAGCTTTCGTGGGTCACTGAAATAGCTTTACGAACCACGAGTTGGGGACCAATGCTATAGGGCGTTCAAGAAATGAAGAAATTGGAATGACCAAAGAGAAACTCGCTATGAAGGTTGAAAACAACAAAAGTCAGTACCACATCTAAAATTAATGTAATCATATGATGATCGTAAAGAGAAAATACAAATTTTATATCTAAATTGAGACAGGATAGTAATTTGTGTGCATTCGTTGATTATTCAAATGAGCTAAAATTGCTTTTCTCAAATGACAAGTACTTTGAGAAAGTCAGTGTACTGGCTATACCAACCAAAATATATATATTTTTTTTAAACTATCTACATTTATGCTTCAAGCTAGCTAGCATATATATATATATATATATTGTAATTTGTTGTTTAGATGAAATAAATGGCTACTTGTTACCAGCTAAAGCCAAGGTAGGGATAGTGTCACGGAAATAAATCTATCTTCACCATTGGCAAAAAAAGTACCTTTCGGCTGTAGTAACGAGCGAACTGAATACAACAAACTGTCGTGTGTTGATTTAGAACAGTGGTTCTTAACCTTTTTACTACCATGCCCCCTCTAGGAATTGGTCCTTCCCTCCACGCCCCCCTTCAATCAAAATAACATTCTCAATAACTTCTCAATATTAGCCCATGCTCTCGTTAAGAGAATAACAAATACAATTAGAGAAATTCCTGTTTCTAGGGGGGCGCGCCCCCCTGGTTAAGAACCACTGATTTAGAAGATGAAATTTATCGTGATTGTTAATGATTATGTTAAAAGGGAACAAAATTATCTTAATATTAATATAAAAATTTAGTAAAGAATTATGTTAAAATGAAACCAAACCTCATAACCGTTAATTTTGTGAAGGAGGCGGCCAATCGATATATAAACGACTTTATTCGGGAGTCTCGTTCGGGATCCTTGAAGAGAAGGTCGGTTTGGTGCTAAGATGTAATTGTGATTTAAAGTTATTTTGACTTAAACTCTCTCTACGATCCACGTTAAAAATTATTCACACACACCTTCCCCCGTCATGTTCATTGTCATAATTAAAATAAAAAAAAGTGATAATCGTTGTAATTCCCCCTTCCTCGCCTCGTTCAAAGGAAGATGTCGGCTGCAGGCTCGGGTCTCAGTTGAGAACCGACCACGTTACCCGTTCACAGAATTAAAAAATCAGTGAAATTTGGAATTTGTTTGTAACGCAAATAGTACAAAACAGAATATATTTTCCTTGTCAACTAAAGTGGAAAACAAAAAAAGGGACGAGTCTTTAAATAGGAAGCACCAAAAAAGTTTTCAAATTGTAAACGCAGTTAAGCAGATTTAATTATTATATGTATAATAATTTTTTTTCCTTTGGGATTGACCGCCGTTTCAAACAGAAAAGGTTTATATCACGGCGAAACTAAGTTAGAGGCGGAAAAAAAGTCGCAACAGTCGAAGGAATTCAAGTATAGGGGCAAGAGAAAAAGCAGTACTCTCCGTAAGAATGGACCGAAGACGCAACGAGATATACTGTATATAATAATTTGCTTCCTCTATTGCTCGCCTACAAGCTCCTAAAATTCTACAGTTCACAAATACAAATTCCTGTTGTAAAAAATATGAAGTAAATAAGCATTAAAAATTCATCCTGTTTACTTAAAAATAATTATAAAAACCAACTAAAATATTTCTTCGTTCTCCCTTCCTCGAGAATCAAGTAACAAAGACGTATTGGTCCAGTAAATTAATAGTGACCATATTGATAGTCCAGTAAATTAATAGTGACCATATTGATGGTCCAGTAAATTAATATTGACCATATTGATGGTCCAGTAAATTAACACTGACCATTATTGACCAACTGATTTTGTTATTTGGGGAGGTAATGGCTCGTATGATTCTCTCCAATGGACTAATTATTGAGGGGATCCTTCCCTACTTTTCTCCGCGATTATTTTGTCTTCGGCTTGTGCATTTGGTAAGCAAGCAGCATGGACCAAATGGACAAGGGGCGCATGTACCCAATCGCCCTATACTTCTTCTCAGCATAGATCGCTTCAGGAGTTTCGAACCCTTGCCCAATTTTCTCATACACGGTTCGATACGCCCCTTCCGCCGTTTTGAAACCTTCTTCTACCATTCCCTGTTCGAAGAATTGTCGATAATGCGGCAGAGGTAATTATTATTATTATTACATACAAAAATTTAAATATATGAACTCAATGGATCTTAAGCTAGAGATTCTTCCACGTTTCTTAGGTATGGCGCCTCATACTACTTATCACTTTTAAAACCCAAGTTACTACTATACCTCAAAGATCATAGTAGAGGCCAGGCTGTAAGTAACTCCCACCCACATTTCTTCGCTCTGCAGCGCGTAGCAATCGATGGTTCCATCCGGATTCATTCCATTCACAGCTCCCATTTCGCCATCCTTGAAGCACTTGACATTCTTCTCGTAAAGGGTTTTCAAAACAGATTTTACGGAGTCTTTTCTAAAGACCTGCAATCAAAGAGCGAAAGATGACAGAGCAGCACTTAATACCGACTTCTTTAAATGGTTCCATGTCTTTGGATTCAAGTATCAGATGTAATTACAGCTTTGCTAAAGAAAAGAATTCGTTATGGACTGTAGCTACGAAACTATGATTAGATGTTTTACATTTAAACAAACAAAAAAGGGAATATATTACATAGGTTATGACATTATAACACTATATCAATCTTAATATCAGATCTGAAAGCATTAAAACCTACGCATGTTACACTATATAAAATTCTAGCTCATTTACAAAAGTTGCTGTCAATGTTTGTTGTGCCATCACAACTGTCTTACAGTCTTAAAGTCTTAAAGTCTTCGAATTGGTGATTAAAGATTTTTAGCAACATGTTAAGTTTTGCTGTTAAAACCTGACTAGAGCTTAGTCGTAATCTTATAGTACACGCACAATTTAGCTACATAAAAAGTACCTCCGTGTTTAGTCCGGAGAGGGTGATGTACCAATGCCCAACGAGTTGGTCGGCCATTATACTCTTACTGTGACTACCATTGCAGCTATCAAATTTGAAGTATTCGCCTAAGAAAAATTGAAAGGATTAAAAGACAATTAGAACGGGTTCGAATACCTAAAATGAAATGAACTTTATGCCATTCACTAGATTTCCTATAGTTCAAATTTAACTATCAATTCATGCTCATGGAGCTCAGACTTCCTTAACAACTACGGCTACAATCAAAACGAGTCTAAACAACATCCAGCAAAGGAACTTGATTGAGGTGAGGTTATTGTTACTAATCAGAAATGCTTAGTGGTAGATTAAAGGATTCCATTACACATTTGTTTTTATTTCTGGATGGAATTTTACATTCATCTATCATGTATAGTTGAATAAATCTATCGGAACACACTGCGTATTGTCAAATGGAGGGAGAGGGAAGGTTGGCTGGTGGTTGCGAGTGACATGTTAAGTTAAAACTTAAAAAAGAGAAATGGTCTGTAAATATGAAGAAGACCAATGTTTAAATAGGAGAGGAGTAGTTGTCATTTACCAATATTTCGATGCTTGGACAACATACTTATCCCGCAAGGAATAAGTATATTGTTTGAATTCTCATTCCCATCCCATTCTCAAGAAGTTTAAATAAAAGCATTAGAAAAAAGCATGCTCTAACTATCCTGTCAAGACAAAGTAAATTGATCGTAAACGACACAAACCATTCCACAGTTTGTTGTAGAGGGCTTCTTTCGCTTTGGCCAAAGCGTCAGCAAACTTCATTTCCTCCGATTTATCTTCCAAAATGACAGACATTTCCACCATGACTGCCAGAGACGCAACCCACAACGAGCAACAATAAGCGGAGGGGCCGTGCATGATCCAAGAATCGTACGTTTGGTCTGCCTGGCCATCATTCTCAATCAGACCATCAGAGTCCCGGTCATACGAGAACGATCGGTCCATCACTGCACGACAAACCGGCCACATATGATGCAGATAGGATTCATCCTTTAAGAATATGTAGTCGCGGTACACCTGCATTAAATAATTAAACTGATAAAACTTATGCTACTGACGAGTTCTACTGCTAAGTCCCATGCATTTGTACCTTCTAATGAAATAAAGTTAAGCTATTTTTTTTTTATTCTGACTTAATTCTATAAAAATAATAAAAAAGAAAACTATCCAGTATCTATTCTTAATATGTTAAAATAAATCTTTTACGATTGAAAACGAATTAACTAATTTCAAAAATATATCTCAAGATTCGTATTAAAAAACTTTGTTTTGTTTACCTGCTATTACACTATTTAATAGTCACCATGTTAACTCAAACTTACAGGAGAAAAAATTCCATTAACTAGACTCTTTAAAATTATCATAAATTCCAATTATATCTCAAAACAGCAATGCCTACCTGAAGCACAAACTTTAGGTTGAGATCTTTCCAATTATTGCTGTTATGAATTTGATATGCATTCACATTGATGAAAGGTTCATCCTCTGAGGGAAGAACTATCATTAAAACAGACTCATCATTTCTCGCGCATTCATAAGAGTATATTATCACCCTATCTTTTCTGTATATACATAGATGACCTTACCAATGAACTAAAAACTGCACGTACTGGCTGTGTCATTGGAAAGGAAAAAATTATTAATAATTTAATGTATGCTGATGACATTCTTCTGTCACCCCATGGGCTGAGAGTACTATTAGAGATATGTGAACAATACGATATAGAAAATGACATCACCTATAACGGGACAGAGTTGTATTTTGATTTTTGTGTGTAATCTACTGAAACGTGTATCATGTGGGTCTTTTGAAATGAATGGTCAGACTATACCTGTCAGAGAGACACGTAAATATTTAGGTCATGTAATTCAGAATCAGTTAAAACTTATCTTTTTAGAACTTACTGTACTTCATTGTATACATCTCATCTGTGGTGGAACTATACAAAATCTACTGTGAATAAACTTTCTGTTGCTTATAATATTTTTCGTATGCTATGTAGGGAACCAAAATGGTGCAGTGCTAGTTTTATGTTTACTACGTGCAACCTACCTACCAGCCAAATGTTAATCCGGAAAAATATATATAATTTCATTACTAGGGTCCAAAACAGCTCGAATGTGTTATTGTACAATGTTCTGTCTTCAAATACTGTGTACCTCTCACCTATATGGCAGTCTTGGTTCAGACAACTGCTGGTTTACAATACCTTATTTTTTAATGTAGCAAAGATTATATATGCAATATTATGCATACTGAATTGTGTTATAATAAGTGTTATAAGTGCTATAAGATGGCTCATGTAATAACAATATACATAAAATTGTCAGATAATTAATCGAACAGTATGCCAGTATGCTAGGTTAAGTGGCTATGTTGGTCTTATTTTTGTATTAAGTTCAGTGTATACGTAAGATTATAATTGTATGTTAGGTTAAGTGGCTATGGATTGCATTGTGAATGATCCACAAGAAAGATGTTTTGTTTTTGTTTATTATTTTAGAACAATGAATGCATTTATTCAGATCAGCTCACCAGGATCTCCCACATCATGTGGAACAGCATTAGCTATTTTAACAGCCGCCTTCTCCCCTTTATAAAGGTATGTTTTAGTGGTGAGGTCGGTCATTGTTGTGAAGTGAGCCAAGTCGTATTGAAGGCTCTTCTGCAGCTGCGGCCAAAGCATTATGAGGGCCCAAGAGGAATAGAAATGCACGTCGTACGTGTTGTACATTCGATACTCGTGAGATTCCAAATAAGCGAAACGTCCGTACTCTAATCTATACGCAACGAGACGTTTTCCATGTTATTTTCATATAGAAATAACAGGCTTAAAATTAGACCATCTTTGAAATTTAAAACTCTAAATAAGACGTGATGACAAAACAAGATCTACATTAGTTATACACCTGAGGACTTGTTTTTTAACATTATAAAGTGAATGATTGGTGCAAAAATTACAAAAATTTTCCGATTGCGAGTAAAGTCGTGAACTAATAAATAAAGTAAACCCTCGTCCAACGCGGAGGTTAGGTTCCTCGAGAACGGCACGTTAGGTAAATCCGCGTTGGATAAAATACATTATGGGATAAATGAGGATATGTGAACGCGGGCGTAAAGTCTCTCATTAATACTTAGATACGTAGATTTTTTATTCACACACAAATGAATTTCCCTACCTATATTGTATATGAAATAAGAACATGATAAAATCATAAACATAATGATATTTACATATAGTAAGTAAAAATATATTAAATGAAAATAGCACGCATCTTTTCTTCACTCTTTCGGATGGTGCGTATGGTACTCATTCACGTGATACTCGCGGCCAAGTGATGTTATGCTCATACCACCACGCAACTTATCTAGAATCTTTATTTTTTCGGCTAATGTCATAACCTTACGACTTTTCTTCTCTTCACTATCACTTACAGATGCTTTACGTTTTGGTGCCATAAGGGTGTTTAAGGGTAATAGCAAAACAACGGCAAAATACGACAAAAACAATCCAACACAACTTCACTGAACGTAACGCGTTAGCGGGACCGAGACAAAGGGTGATGCGAGGGGTGACGCGAGAGAGAGGGAGATGCGTGTGTGTTGGTGTGTGCAGGAGAAAACACTAGGGCGCGCATTGGCACGCGTACAGTACTGCTGTATTAAAGCGTGTTTGGCGGACCCTGTATAATCAAATTTTCCGCATTTATTTTTCCGTGTATAAGCAAATTCGCGCTGGACAAACACGCGTTGGATGAGGGTTTACTGTACTTAAAAAATTTTCTCCAGAAATAACAAACATCCTATAATGAAAAGGAATGAAATGGGTTGACTTGACACAAAATCGGGTAATTTTCATGAATTTCATCCAATGTAGCTAAGACTACGAAATATGAGTTTTTCTACCTATAATGTAACCTATATTTAAATATTTTTTAAACTCTAAAATTGAGTGAATCAGTCTATGACCTTGAATCATGGGGTGGGAGTTTTGCAGCTTCACTCGGAGGCATTTCCAACCAAAGCGATCCTCCATCAGATATGAAGTAAAGTTCATTAAATAAGGCACTCTTGAACCAATCTGGAAGATTACTGCAAACGCAAGTACATTAAGAAGTTAATAGGTTGCCCGAATATACTTCCATCCTATAGCACTGTATTCATATGTGATTTCTCATGACAAAGTACTCACGGATCCTTTAGAATTGGATCTTGCCACTCTTCAATCTTGTCCTCCCAAATGGAGTACTTGAAGAGTGCGTAACAAGCAATATCTTTGGATGCAGTATCAGGATTATTGAACCAACGCGTGTATCGTCTTTAATGAATTACAAAGAAAGATTAGGCCCTTATATCTTTTGCAAATACCGTTATAAAAATTCCCACAAAATTATGACAATGTAAAAAAAACAACAACTTAACTTGTACTTATTCCAAGTCAGCCAATTTAGTGCCAGAACTACTATACCTAGAATGAGTTTGCCCTTGACTTCTGAATACAATTTCTGGCATGTCCCAGCTGAGAGCTAGTTCAATAGTCCCTGATGAATTAGCTCCTATTCTACATTTCCCACAAGCAGCTATCGCTCTCTCCTCACCTCTGCCTTCACAATTTAAAAAACAAAAATCTAATATAAATATTTTTAACGTGTAGCTGATCCAGATCTACTGCAAGGAACTAACATATGACGCAAGATCAAAGCATTGCCATTTCTTATAATACAAAAAGCAATAAAGACTATTTCTCTATAGGTCTACACTATACAGACTTTTTTGAACTATTGGGGTAATGAGAATATGTACATATAATTGAAATTGCTGAACACAGTTCTAAAGCAGTTTAAACACTGGTATGCCAAAAAATCTAATAAAATTTCCACTTAATCTTATAAGCGTTTGAAAGCTTGTCATAAGCTAAGAGCTAATGAGAAGCCATTACGTGTTTTTGGAAGGGAGCCTCCCTCTGAAGATAGCTGACCCATTCTCTTCAACTCATTCCACAATGTCTCTCCCGAACCAAGTGGATCAAAACCGAGACAGTAGCTACCACTCGTGTCACACTGAAAAAGGCAGTCGAAAGGTTACCGATATTTTCTGACAATTTAGTAACTGTAGCTCGTATTAACACAACTTCCTGACGCCTAGCTACGGACCTCCGTATTACTCAGTGCAAAATATCTTGCTGTACAAAGATAATTCTATTTTGTTTTACAGATCCCTCTCATTTCTATATTGTGTAATACATTCTGAAGATGCCAAGCCTTGAAATTTTTAAATTAAAAGTCATTCGCTCACATTCGTCTTGACTCCGATACAGTACCGAAGATTCATTCCTTTCAAAATTTGATGAAGAATGACGCCAGAGGCTGAAATTTCTTGGTTATCCTCGTGAAACCCTTCGGTCCAGCATTCTCCTATACAGGATTTAGAACGTTATAAATACATTCAATGGAACTGAGGATTGAAGTGTGGTTTAGGGTAGGAGAGACTTATGGATCATGAAGAACAAAATAGGCAATGGGACATTACTGTTTCAAATCGAAACTAACATTTTAGTATATATTTTCTTAACAAAATATATTGACAAATAAGTTGAAAGTCAAACAAGTTGAAAGTCAAACTCAATAAAAACTGCTTTACTAGACTTGCCCTAGATACGTGATTAATGAGAACGACCTACTTTAAGTTAGTAATAAAGTATGTTAATGAAAGTTTCTCACTGAGCTTTTTATATTTTCAGTGTATACATTTTTGTACCATACTGATTTTACATCAAACTCTTACATTTCGCGTGGATAAAGGCAATATTTAGTCATTTATGAAGAGTAAGTAGTTATAAACTGAAGTCCCAATATTGGGTGAAAGATTAAAGTTCAAGCTTAATAATGGAGTTGCTTAACCATGTAATGAAAAAATACTTTCCTATTTCTTGTCATTATTTATAAATCGAGACAATTTAAGTTCAACTACGGTCCATGGCCCGGAGGTTCATCCTCCGAAGCACGCAGTTGTCATTAAACATTATCATCCGTTAACGAGACTAACCAATTTTATCATTAGGTCCACCGGTGCCATTCTTAAAAGAGAGAGTAATAGAAACGTCCCTTGGTTCAGGATTGTTGTTCTCTATGGTCCAAACGAATACTCCAACGGGAAGACAAGAATCCTGTTGCGTGAAAAGATATTTACTTTCAATGAATTTCTTATTTGAACATAATACAGTAATCTTTAAAAGTGAAAAGTTTGACAAATAATCCCTAATTGGAGATATCCCCAATATCGTACATTTAACCCTTTAGCTTCTCAAGGCGTATATACTGTATATGCATTTACAGTAACATTTGCGGGCGTATACTCGTATTTACAATCAAATTGTAAGGATAAAAACGTTATTCATACAACGCCGGGAACTTGAATTGTACAGGTAAGGGAAATTTCACTAACTCGGATGTTAGGGGGTTAATAATGATACCAAAGCAGAGTACTATGTAAATTTGTACGCTGGAATGGGTTGAATCGGCGCTAGGACAATTCGGTACTGGACAAATCGGTACCGGACAACTTGGTACGAAGACAATTTGGTACGAGGAAAAAAAAAAAAAATTTTAAACCTTTATTGACAATAAATTTGCAAAATAAAAAAAGGAATGTAATTTAATCATGGAATCATAATTAAAATTATTAAACATTAAATTTTAAATTACACGCAATACCTCTCAGAAAGTTGAGTTTGTTTGTGAAATCATATTTCTGGAGCAAATTTAGGATACGTTGGTTACTATCTCTGTATTTTTTTTTTCTGACTAGTTTCGTCCCCCTGAAGAATTTTATGGATTTAATTCTTGCCAAGACCTCTTCACTTTTTAGGACATTAATGAGGCTCCAAATGTTTGGATGACTGCTGCTCACTGTCCGATTCAGATTGCAGTGGAATGCTTCCAAACTAAAGTACGTGGTGTCCCTGCCAAGCATCGGTCAAAAACGTTCCATGTAGTAATTGGAAATGGAGGTTCAAGCCGCCACCTTCGTTGACCTCTACCTCTTGGCGCTCCTATATAATTATTTTCGAAATAAGACACTATTGGCTGTGGAATATCATCATCCACAAGCTCTTCAAAACCATCAACAACTTCGTGAACTGGCAGAAACGCAAGAGCAACGAAACAGCATATTTTGAGACTAAATGTGTCATCTTCGTGGTATCTTAATTTAAAGCCTTCTTGTACAACATGTTTGTACACATTTTGTCCTAAATGGAACAAGCAGCATGACAAATTTGCATCAGGAAATACATCCAAAAAACTATTCTGAGCTGCTTTTTCAAAATCCATGACGATGCTTTCAGGTTCCTCATTCTGCAGTAATTCTTTAACTTTTCCAAAAAGTCTACTGTAGGTGGCTTGGGTTTTGTCTGAAAGTAATGCAAACAATCTTGGGGCATTGAAGTTACCGATTTGAATATGTAGGACGTATAACTGATAAAATATACTGGGGCAGCACTTGAATGTACCATCTCTCGCCCACTTTTTGTGTTGCTTCAGCTGCTCAAGTGCTTCGTCGCTTGCAAAAATTAAAATTCGTTTCGAATCATCCGTTCCACTATCAAATTGTAAAAACTTTGTACCACTGTCAAGGTAGGAATACTCATTCGGGATAGAAAACCCAATATTCGTTTGTGGGGTGGAAGGATAATTGGCCTCAACCTGTCTCCAGCGTCTAATATTGCGAATGACGTGTGATTTTCGTCAATTCAGATAATGCGCAGTCATTTAAATTTCCGACCTCTTTGGCAATAACTGTACTAGGAGGACTTCGACTTGAAATGGACTGTTCTTTTATATTAGAAATCGCAATTTTTGCACTTACTTTTGCTGCCGTTGTACTATGGTTATGAATTCCAATGGTCTTCATTGTTGTATATTTCTCTTCTGTGTGGAGACGGGCTTTGCACGAGCGATACTCACACCTCCAATATATCTTAGAACCATCCATATTCTCTTTATGTTTGTCGTATATGTAGTTTTCCTTATCTACGATTTTCCTTCTACCCTTTTCTGAGTTTATGAGCTTGGTGGCCATTGTAATGTTGATGGGTCCACAGCATAAATGCAAATGACGATTTGAAAGACTAGTGCAGCTTTTCAGTTTTTAAACTATCAATCTTAAAAATAATTTAAACTTAATTATACCTTTCTAAATCTTTTTGTGTGTGGGTGTTTTCTCTAATGTTCTTGAACAATTAAAGTTTTTATGTACTTCTGTTCAATGCATTATATTATTTCAACCCTTCACTGCATGATTTTTATTTTTTAGGCAATAAATAAAACCTGCTAAAAATAATTAGCAGACATCTGGCAACTATGGTGACAACTCATGATACATTACTTACAACTTTGGTGGCAACTCATGATACATTACTTAATGTAGTGAAGGGTCAATTATAATATATATATATTTTTTTTTTCCTCGTACCAAATTGTCCTAGTACCGAATTGTCTGGACCCCGGTTGAATCAGATCCATCATCCTAGTAGGACACCGGACAAAGGAATCCAGCTCTATCGTTTTAAGGGACACGTGACAATAAGATAAAATAAACAAAAACATTAATAACAACAACAGTAATAATAATTAAAACCAAGAATTATGGCTAAAATTAGTGCCCGTTCATCTACTCCCGAGGAATGCACATTTCAGGACACAAAATTTTTTATTTTATAACTTCTGAAACACTCATTGATGAACTAGAAGCATAACTAGCCTATGTCTAAACGATAAAAGAGAAAATGCTCTATGTCCCGTTTTTCCTACATTTATCAAAAAGGTCAAAAACAAACGTCATAAAGTCATTAAACATTTTCAGCTGAATCCTTTCACATATATATATATATATATATATATATATATATATATATATATATATATTGGAAGGGGAGTGGAGGTGAAACATGTTGCAGGGGAAGGTTTTTGGGAAGTGAATCAGTTAGTAACAGTTCGGGAGGGTGTGTGAAAGAAGGAAACTAAGAGTAATGTGAATAAGAGTAAGGTTATGTGGTGCTGTAAAAGGGAGGTTCGTGAGTGACAGTGTAAATTTGTATGGTGAGGAAATGGAAGAAATGGCATGTTTCAGGTACTTTGGGGTGGATGTGGCAAGGAATAGGACTATGGAGGCAGAGGTGGGTCACAGGGTGGAAGGGGCAAAGGTACTGGGTGTCCTAAGAAGTGTTTGGAAGGGCAGATCATTGTCTATGGGTGCGAAGATGAGTATGTATGGAGGTATAGTGGTGCCAACAGTGTTGTATAGATGCGAGGCATGGGTGGCAAATGCGAAGGAAAGGAAAAGGGTGGATGTACTGGAAATGAAATGCTTGAGGACGAACTGTGGGGTGAGGAGAATTGATCATGCGAGAAACTGTTATCCGTGAGAGGTGTGGGAGTAGAAGGAGTCTTGTGGAGAGAGCAGATGATGTGGTGTTAAAATAGTTTGGGCATATAGAGAGGATGAGTGAGGAGAGGATGCTCAAGAGGATTTGTGTGTCGGGGGTGGAGAGAGAAAGGGGGAGGGGTAGACAGGAGGAGATGGAAGGATGGGGTGAGGGAGGCTTTGGGTCAGTGGGGCCTGGATGTCTGGGAGCGTGAAAGATGCACGCTAGATAGAAAAAAGTGGAGCGATGTGATATATGGGAGACGACAGGCTGGCAATGTGCCGACTCATGGTTTATGAAGCGGTCTGGGTAAACTGTCTGCAGGGCTGGGCTGTGGATAATGTTGCCCTCAGGTAGGTGCATTATTGTCATGTCAGCTGATGAAGTGAATGCGAGCGATTGAGGCGCTGCCTCACTGCGGTGGGAGAGGCATTTGGGTATAAAACAAATTATATATATATATATATATATATATATATATATATATATATATATATATATATATCACACAAGATATGTAAAGCTCCAAAACTGCTGATAACATTGGCGTATGAATAACGTGCTGCGTAATAAAAGGATTTAATTACCCCTGATTGATTGTCATCCCTTATCCTAGTGAGAATGGAGATATTTCTCAGATACAGGTTTCACTCTAAAACAGAGGGTAAGGAAATGGAAGACCTCGAAACAAATGATTAATATAAGATCCAAAATTATGCAAAGCCATTTGTTTCCATGAAAGAGTTTGCAAAGCAGTCTATCTGAAAGAACCAAGCTAAAGCTATGACAAGATACACTCCTTCCAAGGATTATTCCATTCAGCCAGTGGTCAAATTGTAAATTTTAACAAGGGGGATGGTGGTAAGGGTGGATACTGGATAGGGTAGGGGGTTCTGGGGGCATACCCCAAGTGAAAATTTTTAAAAATGTAACTGCAAGCAAGTTAATAATAGTAGTAATAATATATTTTCTATTTGTATGATATATTTTTTCGCCAGGTACACTACAGTTTTAGTTTTACAATCTCCTATAACAAATCTATACAGAACATATTTATTTTAATTAGAATGACAAGTGATTCATGCAATTCTCTCTTATTTTCTCAGATTCCCCCCCACCCATCACTTTTAGGTTGTTGTTAAAGCGTATTTTATTTAGATAACAAGGGGGATCCTCCCTCAATTCAAGCACTGCATTCAGCTCATTGCAAACTGAGTCCTATGCCATGGGTGATTAGTCATACCAGTTAGCACATTCAAAACCAAGAATTTAATGTACAGATTTTAATTTTATTTTCTTAACATTTTCTTTTACGTTGTTACGGCTGACTATAAACCTTTCCAGCTGAAACCTTTTTTTAACAAACAAAATTATATTGCAGGTAGCCAATACATTAAATGTAGAAAACTGGAAAATCTAATACGATATTCGTTCATTTTACATTAAAACCTAATTTGGAAATAATAAACAAAACATTTATAAGCAGCTGTAAATCTAATTCTGTAAAAATTTGAAGCCCAACTGTCTAGCTAAATCCAGCAAAACCAAACTGAAGATGTCCTGAGCATTACTAATATTCCAGAAAACTAGACCTATTAAAAAAAAAAATAATACATTGTAAAGCAATCTACAGTCGTTTTTTGTTATACAACCTATTATATGGGTATCACATTTACCCAGATGAACCATAAGGGTCTCATATCTTTTAAAGTAGTCAGAACTAAACTGGAAATTAGAAGGGTTTTGAAAGAGCAAAAGTAATTAGCTATATTGAGAGACATGAACATGGTTGATTTAAAGAATGTGTATTTTTATCAAACGTTTGCAGTGAAAGGGAACAAAGAATTCCATAAAAAAAAAATAAATAAACAAACTTGGTGATATATTCTCATATGTATATGATGTTAAAAGTACCTATAACCACCATCATGAACACAAGAATTTTCCTGTCATTCAATGTTTATGACCAGTACAGAGTTAAAAGATTTAAAATGAATAATATACCACCTACTGTAGAGCATACAAACTTCATTATGAAAAACAATGTTTTTAAGTTGATTCAAAATGGCAAAGCCCCATGAAACAAAGTTTGCAAGGTCTTAACGAAGATATGAACAGGCCGAGCCTAAATATAAATTACACTTCAGTCTGAGAGCTAAGCCTACGTGTACCTTGTAATCATGCGGAATAATGGGTGAAATCTGCCTACATATAAGCCGAACACATTGTTCTTTGATATTGTAAACTGTCCAGGATCTTGGATACAACCCACAGTACAAGCCATCAGCACCACTGAAGCCCCATTCCCAAGATTTGAGCCCTTCCTTGTATTTGCTATAAAAATAATAAAAGCTGTTAGTTTCATAAGCCAAAAACTTGTTGCAGTCCAGACCCAATATCAAAACAATTATCAGCTCAACACTCCAGAATACTACTATACCTGTATGGGGAAAGAACTTTCTGATAAAGAGTGTTACCCTTTGTATCACCTATGGTAACTATAAACTGATTAGCCATCACAATGTTATATTCATATATTCCAGGGATCATGTGATACCTGCAGAATTCACCTTTGAATCCCCTTCCAATTGTACCAGATCCTATTCCTCCTAAGGGCACACCTGAAAAGCAAGATAGTTAATGAATTCTTTAGAGTATGGTACCAAAACTTGATACTACTACACAAAATACAACTTTAAATTTGCCTTGTCATCTGAAGACTAACATGGAATTTGTAAAGATGAACTTGTAGAAAGAAATGCAGTATGACCAAAGTCAAACTACAATAACTAGGCTATCAATTTCACAAATGATGAACAATTAACAGATATGAGCTGGAAAACCAAATGGAATATATGCAGCCTGCTTGGCTACAGCTTTTACCAGCATCTATGCAGTACAAAAGGTCTGAGGCCTATGTATACCCCTCAACTTTTTTAAAATGAATCCCAACTGAGTTTGGTGGGGCTGATGTTTAAACAACATTGGCCCAATATTCTGTGGTACCAAGACATTAAAGAAATACCACTTCTAAATGAAATTTAAGGGTATAACCTCAATTATTATAACAGCATAGGCCCAAGTGACTTTTAAAAGAATTAAAAATAGAGTTAAATCTAGGCTAAACTGATTATTTGAGATCTCTCTCCATAATTACCATAAATTTGTTTGCCATTTATCATAGATACGCAATCAATGAAGGGTTTTCTTCCTCTTGATCTGATGTTAACATACCAAATTAAGTACCTGAAATTTGGATACAAAACATTAGACCTGGGTCATTCTCTGTCAGATCAACCAAAAAAAATTGAAATTAACACCCTCATCTCTCATATTTTGCTGAAATTTGGTTTATAGGGAGTTTGTGAGCCCTGAATCCATTTCTGAAATTATAAGGTCAATCCGACCAACGGTTCAAGAGATATGACCTCGGGCAATTTGAGGTCACTCGCGAGGTTACTAACATTTGGCGAGCCATAACTTGGGTAATAATTGTCATAATTATATAAAAGTATATATATTTAGAATCAGAAAACGACAAGGAATCCAGATATGCAAGTTTTAGAACTCTAGGTTGAAAAATAAAAAAGTTACACTGTAACCAAAATTTGAGGTCACGATTTGACCTCTGGGGTATCAAATGAGAATTTCTTTTTTTAAATGTAAAAAATGAAGGCATAGGCATTGGCTATTAGAATCAGCAAAAAAAAGTTTGTTTATGTTAGTATTTTTCATGTAACTAACATATAAGTGAACACCATATTCATAAGTTGTGCGTCAATTCTACCTATTTTTTCACACAAGCTCATAATTTGACCTATAGAAATTAAAATTACATTTTTTATAGATATAAAACAAAGTCAGAGTTCTTGACTAATAGAAACAATCATAAAAAGTTTGTTTATGTTGGTACTTTTCATGTAACTAACTTATAAGTGAACACCATATTTATAAATTGCTTGTCATTTCAAGGAATTTTTATATCTTAGCTATCAATTTGACCTCAAGCTCCAAGAATTTAATAAAAATTGTATTTCACTGCTAATCTACACTGGCAATAATAGTTATAATAGTGAAAGGGGAAGACTAAGCTCACATGTAGCCTAAACAAACCTGTTGAAACATGTTGCTACTTGTCTAAGTGCAGAATCAACACAGATAGTTGCAAAATTCCTTGTCTACAGGTTAGTACAATTCCAGCCAGCACTGTGGGTGGCTGGTGGGTATGGTGTTTTAATGAGCCTCAGAGACTATCAAGGCCTAAAATATTAAGTGTGTATAGCTATATATTTTCTAAAAAATATATATTACCTAATTGTAAATCCTATATCTTTACAGATCAAAATACAATGGTTCGGCACTTGAAATACTGCCAGGACCCTATTCAAAAACACAAGAAACGCATAACAATCAATCTTAGAAAAGTGACTGATGTACTTGTTGAAAAATGTGCTGGAAGAGTGAAAAAAGACTCATTGTTGTGTGTGAACTGCTGGACACTGATAATGAAAAACCCCACTATACTTAGTACCACTGAAAACAACGACTCTGAGCAGGATTCAAATGAATCATCTACTATCAGTGGCTTGAGTAACATCTCTTCAATTCAAGATCTGGACAATGACAGTGATTGCTTGATAAAGGAAAATCCTTCAACTTCAGTTGAACCAGTTCTAGCATTTCTGGACCAAACACCAGTTAAAAAAAGTAAGTAATAAATTAATATAATAACTTATACTTTACTACAAGGTCTGTTTGATCTACTATATAGCCAATTATATAGCATTTAAGGTACTATAATTAATATTTAATTACTAATATTCAGGTGTGTGAAACCTTTTTTTCTGTTCTTTTCAGAAGGGCTGTCATTAAGCCAGAAAAAGCGCAAGGCTCGTGGTAAGCTATCATCTGCTCAGAAACCTGAAGGAGAGGCTAGAACTCAGTTATGGTGTTCAAATTACTGAGGAGGTAAGTGATACTTCAAAACCTGAAACTAAATCTGAAAAACATCTAGACAAATTAATGAATGAATTGAAACAGTCATTCCTGGAGAGCAAATGTCACCATCACAAACTACAAATATTGACACTCTCACCATACACAATTGAAAAAACAGCTAGTTTCTTTCAAACTACAACATACATGGTGAAAAGAAGCCGTTCACTTAAATCAGAACATGGAATCCTTCCGAAGATTCCACTAATGAGCAAAGGAAAAGTGATATCTGAAGAACACAAAGATATAGTTAGAAGATTCTATGAGTCAGAAGAGGTTAGTCGTATGTGTCCTGGCCAAAAGGATTGCGTGAAAGTTAGTGCTGAAGGTGCAATGAAGGTGCAAAAACGATTGGTCCTCGGGAATTTAAGAGAGATGTTTGAACTATATAAAAATGATGAAAAGAATCCCAAAATAGGATTTTCCACATTTGCAAAATTACGGCCATCATATTGTGTGCTTGCCGGTAGTGGTGGGACTCATTCTGTCTGTGTCTGCACATACCATCAAAATCCAAAATTGCAGCTGGCTGCATTGGGAGAAAGAGGTCTTTCATACAAGGATCTTATGGATTACAGTGTCTGCAGTACAGAAGAGAGACTTGCATGATGCAACTTTGCAATGATTGCCCAAGAGAAGAGGGTGTCCTGGATTTTCTTGAGTTACTTGACAGTGTGAAATCAGCTCCAAATGAAATATCTTACAAGCAATGGGTGACTGTTGACCGTTGTACAATGGTTGATAAGGTGGAGCCACTTCATGAATACTTATCATCCCTAAGCATGAAAATATCCTGCATGGTTCGTCATCACTTTGTTGCTCAGCAACAATCACAGTACTTCAAGCAGTTGAAAGAAACACTACCACCTCAGAGTGAGGTAGTTATAGTAGGTGATTTCTCTGAGAATTATTCTTTCATTGTCCAGGATGCTGCCCAAGGGTTTCACTGGGACAATTCACAGTGTACAGTTCACCCTTTTGTCATCTATTATAGATCATCTGCAGACCAGGAACTTAGCCATTTTAGTGTCTGTTTCTTATCTGCATCACTAAAACACAACACTATAATGGTTTACTCATTCATATTGAAGCTTATGACATATGTTAAATTCAGATGCCCACAATTGAAGAAGGTGCACTATTTCTCAGATGGATGTGCTGGCCAATATAAGAACAGATACAACTTCACAAATCTCTGTTACCATGAAGAGAATTTTGGTCTGTCTTGTGAATGGCACTTCTTTGCTACATCCCATGGCAAAAATGCATGTGATGGGATTGGAGGAACAGTGAAAAGAGCTACTGCTCGTGCCAGTTTGCAGAGAACTACAGAGAGGCAAATTCTTACACCAGAACACATGTTTCAGTTTTGTGAAGAAAACTTGAGCAAGAAGATAAATTTTTTCTTTGTAACTACAGCTGATTTGAAAGATGCAGAAGAACGGTTGGAACATCGATTCAAGGATAGTAGGGCTATTCCTGGAACTCAGAAATATCATAGATTTGTTCCCCTAAACAAGGAAGAACTGATGGTGTATCCCATTTCAAGTGGCATTGGAGAAAAGAAAAGAATAAGGAAAAGTCATTTTACTAATGAACCTGCAATGCTTGGTAACCTAAAATGTGTCAAACCAGGAGAGTATGTTGGCTGCATTTATGACATGCAAGTTTGGTATGGAATTGTGGAGGAATATTGTGAAGAGTTTGATGATTTCACTGTGAACTTTCTACATCCCTCTGGGTCATCAGGATCAAGTGCATATTATTATCCATCAAACAAGGATTCATGTGCAGTGCCAGGACATCATATATTAACTGTAATGAGTTGTCCTACCCTAAGAGGAGGCAGCAGAATTCAATACATTTTTCCACAAAAAGAAATTGATGAGAGCATCGAGCATGCAAAAATTGTATTAGGCTAGCACATGAATCCTCTAAGTAGGTCTTCCCCTTTCACTATTATAACTATTATTGCCAGTGTAGATTAGCAGTGAAATACAATTTTACATTTTTTGCCTTTGTTTTTATATCTATAAAAAAATGTAATTTTAATTTCTATAGGTCAAATTATGAGCTTGTGTGAAAAAATAGGTAGAATTGACGCACAACTTATGAATATGGTGTTCACTTATATGTTAGTTACATGAAAAATACTAACATAAACAAACTTTTTTTTGCTGATTCTAATAGCCAATGCCTATGCCTTCATTTTTTACATTTAAAAAAAAAATTCTCATTTGATACCCCAGAGGTCAAATCGTGACGTCAAATTTTGGTTACAGTGTAACTTTTTTATTTTTCAACCTAGAGTTCTAAAACTTGCATATTTGGATTCCTTGTCGTTTTCTGATTCTAAATATATATACTTTTATATAATTGTGACCATTATTACCCAAGTTATGGGTCGCCAAATGTTAGTGACCTCGCAAGTGACCTCAAATTTCCCGAGGTCATATCTCTTGAACCGTTGGTCGGATTGACCTTATAATTTCAGAAATGGATTCAGGGCCCACAAACTCCCTATAAACCAAATTTCAGCAAAATCTGAGAGATGAGGGTGTTAGGCACTGGTTGATCTGACAGAGAATGACCCACCTACTTTTACAATAACATTGAAGTAACTCAGCATGGTGTCTCTGGCTAGTTAGGCTTACATTGCTAGTGTACACTGCATCTAGAATCAAGTTACATCTATAGGCTATATACTAATTAAGATTAGTGCTTCTATTAATACTGTACAGTGATGAACCAAAATCTAGATCTTATGTTAGACCAAGTTTCAATATAAGACAATCTCTCTCTCTCAGAATACTTTTATTAAATGTATACATTAGAATGTTACAGTTTAACATTTATTCAGGCCTAGAGTACTTTACTCTGACAAACCCAACACTAAAAATAAAATACTTCTTTTGAAATGTGCTCACAAAAATGGTCCATAAACGCAACAAAAAGCTTCAATAGCCAAAAACACAATCTTTCATAAAATGCAAAACCTAGAATGGTTGATAAATGTTTAATACACTTCAGAAATGTTTACAATGATATGAAAATTAATACGTATGAAAATAAGGTGGTTTAATTTATGAGGAGAAAGTTTTTATTAACTAAAAAAATTACTGAATCTTAAAAATGACATTCGGAATATGTTTACAATTAGGACATGGTCTTATATATAATCAGTCAGTGCTTACAGTTCAGTAATCAAATTGTAGCTAAATTCTTAACTTATTAAAATATTAATGAAATGTCCTCAAACCTTAAAAAAATATACAATTTGACTTATTTACCTAATTTATGCTATTACCACATTGCAATGAGTTTGAATTCAAATGAATAAATCCAATGTAAAAAATGGTTCAGTTGAATGTGGGTCAAGGCCTATTGGGATTCTCAAATGTGTAGACTACTAAGGCCTAACTTTGAACTCAGAGATGGTGGTAATTTTAACCAATTCAAAATCCAGAGATTTAGGCTCAACCATCAAGTTAACCCAACTGGCAGCAACTAAGCAGTGCCATTTGAATATTTGCAGGTGCTTACTAACTGGGTCATTCCATGTCAGTTCAACGGTGAAAAAAACGTGACCATCACTGATTTTTTTGAAAATTGGCACACTTATAGATCTCTCTGAGAAAAACAGAATGACGCTTGTTTCAACACTCTAGGTCATATGGTTCCGGAGATATGGCCCTTCGAATTTTGTAAAAAAGGTCAATTTCCAAGGTCATACCATATTTCAACATGAAATATCTCAGCTCCTATTGCACTTACAGAGACCACATAAACACTATTTTAAAGCTTTTAAGCAGATCTACAACTTTGTTTCTGTGGACCATACCTACTTCCATTTTGATCAAGTACCTTTTTCCACCAAACTTTGGAACTGTTTGAGCTAGTGTTGAGAAAAATACCATTAAAGATTTTTCTTACTGAGATATATAATGTCTGCTAATTTTCAAAAAAATCGGTAATTATCTAACCTAACCTAATCCAGTTATTTGGTCAAATAAGTATCCAGCCCTATTATAAAATTTTTTTTTTTTTGTATATTTCAGAGAATTATATAATATAGGTAATTTAAATTACATAATTAATTTATATGGACATTCAAAAGTGTGAAGAACTTCGAACCTGCTATCCTGTTTAAAGGTAAAGCTATGTATGTATATAAGTACTTTATACTAGGCTATAGGTGCTACCCTATAGAATAAGTTCAGTTTTAAGAGTTAGATGAGTTTTAATAGAATTACTTAACTTTGTGTATTTATTCATTGTGTACAACAGTATGTACCCATGTGAAAATAAGCTTATTTAAACCTTGGAGCAAGGATTTTTTTGGCATCTGTATTTATTCCAATCTGTAAATCAAACTGCACATTTTTTCTTGTTGTAGACCTCTGAAACAAGATCAGTAGGTCCCAAATTTTATTTGTGCCATCTAAGCAAAAATAGCTTGTAACAGGGTAGGATACAATGAATAATTATAATTATTTTTAATTAATTGATCCTAATTTCCAATTACAGTCAACCCTCGTTTAACGTCATTGATTCGTTCTGGGAAAAGTGACATTAACCGAAGAGACTTTAAACGAAGTACATGTTCAATGGGGTTTTAGGTAATCCGCTCCAGAGATTCAGATTCAGATTCCTTTGCCATCTCTTGGAGGTCTGTTGCATTTAACTCCCTCTCATGCTCTTGAAGAAGTTCCAGCACATCATCAGCATCAACTTCCAGTCCCACTGCCTGCCCAAGATGGAGAATTTCAGCTTCAGGATTGCTTTGTTCCTCAAAGCCCACAAAATGATAGATCACAGAGGGCCACAGTTTCTTCCATGCAGAGTTCATAGTGGTTGTGGTTACCTCTTTCCATACCTTTACAACAATTCTAACAGCCGGTAAATGGGGTAAGTGACGTAGAACGAATGCATGTATGCCAATGGAGGCTTTGACGCTAAACGAAAAGACGTAAACTGAGCATGATGTTAACCCTTTACTGGCCAAATATTTTGTAGGGTTAAGTTATGAATGCGTGTATTTGAAAGGTTACAAATTTGTCCTTTTGGGCAGTAAAGGGTTAAACGAGGTTCGACTGTTAAACGAGGTTCAACTGTAATTGTAATTGATTCAAAATAAAATAAAAATAAAGGTAATTGTAATTGATTTTTGAGCTATAACTGATGTAATTGATCAATTAATGTCAATTGTTAAAAATTATACCCCTAGATCTGGTAGTCATACATCATCCAATGAACATAAACCTTTGATAGTTTATTTAGTTATACTTAGATATAGATATATATTTTTATAGATATATATTTAGATATATAGAATAGATAGTTATATTTGTGTAATTGTAATTGATTCAGACAAAATTAATTGTAATTGATCTTGAAATTGTGAAGTACAATACTAACTAATTAATTTGAAGAAAAATAAAAAAAATTGTAACTGTTTCCATTTTGTGTAATTGTACCCAACCCTGGCTTTTAAGCTACGTTTTTTTTTTTTTTTTTTCTGTTTAGATAAACATGGATTTTTTTTACCAGCCTGTTTTTTTTTTTCATTGATAATATGTACACATTCATATGAAATGTCTGCAAGTTAGTTCAGTGGTACTTAAATTTTTTATTATCATTGTTTATTAAAATCATTATGTTTATTGTACCATTTATTATCTATTAATTATATACTGGTCAAAAAAAGAAATGCAATTAGCTTGCATATGGTGTAAAATTTAAGTTGTTAGTGGTATTATCACAGTTTCAAGATTATGGTTAAATGTTTGTTCAAATCTTTTAAAGCCACTTAGTGCATGTTTTTAAACCTGACTAATCCCGGCTAAGACGCCATTTTGTTACAAACAATAAACAGAGATTAAATTGAATGTATTCTTTATGAAGGCATGCATTTTTCTTTGACTTCACAGAATACACACTGCCTGTTGAGAAAACCAAACTTTTTCCCGCGATTGAGGCATGCCACGACTCTCAGAGGTCAACAGAGGTCGTGCCTTGGGCATGTTGGATGCAGGCATGTCTGCTGTCCAAGTTGCACAACGAATGCATGTGCATCCCAGCACAATCTCTAGGCTTGTTAGACGGTACAATGCCACAGGAAGTGTTCAGGACCTGCCAAGACGTGGGCGACCTCGTGTGACAACCCAACGCCAGGATTGCCACATTGTACTGCAGCACCTGCGTCATCGGCAGCGGAATGCTTGTCAGACAGCCAGAGAGACACCTGGTATCCACAACAACAGAATTAGTGACCAGACCGTCAGAAACCGACTCCGTAATGCAGGACTCCGATCCCGCAGGCCTTACAGAGGTCCTTTTCTCACTGATGCAAGAAGGCAACGACGCCTGCAATGGGCCTATCAGCACCGTGACCTATCGTGGGCCTATCAGCTCTGACTGACCAGCGTTACAGGGATGAGATTCTTCACCCACATGTTCTTCCATTCATGAGGCAACATCCAGAATTGGTGCTCCTGCAACAGGACAATGCCAGACCTCATGCAGCCAGGATAGTGCAGGCGTACCTGCAGGGACAACAGGTGCAGACCTTACCATGGCCAGCCTTCAGCCCAGACATGTCACCGATAGAGCACGCATGGGATGAACTTGAACGGCGAGTTCGCAGACATCAGCATCAGCCGCAGAACATCAGGGAACTGACCAATGCAATTATTGAAGAGTGGAGGGCCATCCCTGTTGCTTTCCTGCAGAGACTGTTGAGGTTGATGAGGGCCAGACTCCAAGCCTGCATTGTGGCTAGGGGTGGCCATACACGTTATTGACTGTTTGTTATGTTAAAGAATCATTTACTATATACTGAGTCCTCATGTTTATTAATAAATCTCAAAAATTGCGTTTCTTTTTTTGACCAGTATATTTTGTATTTAGGTTAGTATCTTAGCATTCCTATTTAAATTTGAGTCTTATTAGGCAGGACTAAAGTCTCTTATTATAGGTTTTTCTTTCTTACTGTTTGCTGTTGAATAATCTCAGTTTTTGTCTAAGGTCAAATCTTTGGTAGGATAAATAATTACCTTGAAAGGCATATACAAATACTTTATTATTATAATAAATGTAACGATGGCGGCTTCCATAAAATATATTGTAAATACCTAATAACTGCCTCTTTTAAATATAAAGTTATGTTGATACATCTTTTTTCATGGTTTCACTCAGCTAGACAAGAATCAGTTCTTATAACTCAATTGGTAAAAATAAAGTAATAGGTTATTTTAATATACATATTGAAAGGCAAATTGTCTTAAAAATAGCAGACATTATAGATCTCAGTGAGACAAATATAATGGTACTTTTCTCAACACACTAGCTCAAACAGTTCCAAAGAAACAGTGCTCCAAAGTTTGGTGGAAAAAGATACTTGGTCAAAATGGAGGTAGGTATGGTCCACTGAAATGGCTGTAGCGTCTATACTAACTTAATCAACACTAAAAACCTTGTTCTAGGTTAAGGTAGATATGTGTACCCAAAATTGGGTGAAAGGAGAAAAAATCAGTTGTGACATCAAATGACCTACACAAGGTCAAAGGTCAAAAATACGATCAACTTTTTTTTTTTTACCACTGAGGTAAAATATGAATAGAAACAAAGTTGTAGATCTGCTTAAAAGCTTTAAAATAGTGTTTAAATGGTCTCTGTAAGTGCAATAGGAGCTGAGATATTTCATGTTGAAATATGGTATGACCTTGGAAATTGACCTTTTTTTTACAAAATTCGAATGGCCATATCTCCAGAACCATATGACCTAGTGTTGAAACAAGTGCCATTCTGTTTTTCTCACCGAGATCTATAAGTGTGCCTATTTAAAAAAAAAAAAAAAAAAAAAATTGGTGATGTCATTTTTTTTACCCAAAATTCCGTTGAACTGACATGGAATGACCCAACTGCAATTTTGGTTCCTGAATGACCACCCTATTTTTTAATAGTATACCTACTGTTTGAGAGCAAATTATGAAATTTTCAAGTTTTATTTTTTTATATAGATTGCAAGTTAGAGGTTTAATCCCCAATTTTACTTTGAAAAATGAAACTGGAGACTGACAACCAAAACTGGACAGTTTGCTATTAAAGTGATTCATATTTGACAACATGGTCATGTGAATAGGATTTTTTTTTATTTTTACAACTATTAAAATAAAGTTTTATGGATATAATAATAATAATAATAATAATAATTTAATCCCATTATAAAATCAGTAAAACCTATGCTCCCAAGAAGTTCTTACTATTTTTGGACAAATACCTGAAAAACAAAGGTAAGAGTTCTGGTAGTTGTTTTATTCTTGGTATAATATTCTGATCTCTTTTCTCAGGAAATTTGTGATCCAATGCTACTTTCCATCCATATCGAGGAAATCGAGAGAGATTTTCTCCTTTTTTGTGCTCTTCATTCATTTCAAATGTGTGTCAGTAATAAGGAATTAAACAGATATAGCAATCTATTTAATGATTCTTCAGGAATATTAGTTTAGGCCTGACTAATAAACTAGGCCTTAGCTCCTGTTTAGGCCTGACTAATAAACTAGGCCTTAGCTCCTGTTTAGGCCAATTTATTTATGAATAAACCTGTAAAGATAGAGCAGTTCCATTAACTTTATTACAGCTATAAAAACAACTTAAGCTTTCATAGGCTGAAAGTACTGGGTCTGCATATAGGAAAAAATATGAAGCACTAGGACTTGAATATAAAATAAATTGTTAAAATTACATTTTTTAGGTTCATTAGCTATGAAGTAAAAGGCAAGTATTACCATACTGGCAACCAGTTAGACTTACATAAACCAAGTTTCCTGAAACTAAGCCTAGCTATACATAGTGTTTCAAAAGTCCAGAATCATAGAAAATATTTTTAATGGAATGAGGAGGAAAGGAATACCTGGAAAAATATGACAAGATTAGTCCAACCTGTAACATGGTAAAAACACAAGAACTAAAAGAACATATGGACATGGCCTTCAAGATAGTAAATATAGAGGAATCCTGGGAGAACATTAAGATATGGCATATAGAGTTTCAGAAGAAATTATGCCAATGATATACCCAGATATTGGAAGAAGAAATAATAAATTGCCTGAAGAGACTGAAAAATAAGAAATCAGCAGGACCTGATAAACTATTGGTGGATAGTAACGTGGGCATAGGGAAGTTAAAAGAGTGTTATAATGGCTAGGCCGGGCTGAAACTATAATTTTTGTTTGATTTTAATTTATCAGTGACTAACAGTTGGCTTTTGATATAAAAATAAGATTCCTGAAAAAAATAATTGGTGGCTACCAACGTGTGTCCGGCCACCCCGATTTTTGTAAAAACATCTAATGCTGCACTAGCAAAATCAGAAAAATGGCAATATCTCTTCTTCTGAACATGCTAGAGAGATGGTTTGCATACCAAAAGATGCAGAATTTGATTTAGAGCAAATTATTAAGAGGGGTATTTTTTCATAAAACCTTTAGTTTTTGAGTTATTTTAGAAAAACTAATTTTTTGGGCCCATAGACCCCCTTTCAACTGAATGTCAACACAATAAAACATTCTCAAGCTGCAAATTGACATGTATTAGTGGTTTTCAATCAGCAATCAAAATCACATTTTAAATTCATTGAAAATGCTTTTTGACATTCCAAAACGCCAAACATTAAATTATACAATTAACAAATTGTCATTTTGTCATATTTTAGCATGATAAATAATAATCTAGAACTTAAAATATTTTTTAGACACAAAATCTTTCATTAATTTACGTGATCTAATTTTGTTTCTAATAAGACCATCTCTACGCTCATGACCTACAACAGCCAAGGATGCTTCAGTGACAAGCTTGATGTGCCTTTCAACATTCTGACTGTGGCACTCGTGATCCAGTTTCAATGCGGTATTAATGATATCACGCAGTTCATCATTACTGAATTCTTTTAATACAGGTGGAACAGTTTCCCATTGGGACATAGCAGACAGCTTGTGGTATGCAGAAGCTTTGAAATTGATGATTGGCTTTCTAAAGACCCTAACATTCTCATCTATAGCAGGATATTCATCAGTACCACCTTCATGATCCTCTTCATTCTCATCATCACTTTCAATTATTCCACCTGCAAAATCATTGCTACTACCAGATTCATCATCAAAATCCTCTATAACTCCCCTCAGACACAGAACTTTATTGACAGCACACCTCCTCACCTCTTCATCTTCATCAGCCAGCATTCCAACTAAAATATTTTCACCATGAGCAAAATAGCTGTTATTGTTTAATACGTCATAACAAATTTCTCTAATTTTCCTGTCAGGGAATTTATTTACTCTTTGGATCATATTGAATAGGTTTCTTGACCCATCACTTAGCCTCTTATTAGCCTTGATATTGAACCAACTGTGAAAGTATACTTTGATGATGAATTCTACTATGATTTTGAGGTTCTTACTGGGTCTTTTTTGTGAAACATAAAAGCGAAGAATTCTACAGGCTAAGGTGAGCCATCGAGAGTGATTTAGCAGGCCAACTTCTAAGAGTGCAAGGTCTTCATCCACTTCACCAGTAATAATTGCCCAGCAGATGCAGTATCCATAGTATTGGTCTGTTGATAAATTATTGACCACCTCATTTGGTAGAAGCACAAATGCAGGATAAGGTATAGATTTGAAGTCCACAACATTCCATTCTGACACATCCCCATTGAGCTGAGAACCAATAGGGCCAGAAAATTTGTCTGGACTTTTTGTTGTCCCATCTAAAGTTATGAAGATGTGTCTAAGTGGCAATTCATTTAGATGCAGAAGACAAATATCCCACTGAAGAGGTTGCCCTAAAAACATTTCCAAATATCTGATTGACCCATGCATATGTCCTGTGTTAGTATTTGTCCCATCTGCTTTAACTAAGTTTAATTTGGCCTCAAGTTCTGTCCCTTTAATGATCTTATAAATGCCATGAGCAATGTCAATGCCTTTGCCACTCTCCGGGGTAAAATGGTCGAGGTAGAAATCATCTGAAAATAAATGTAATTAATTTTACAATTAAATAAAAAGGAAGGAATAAAGTTAACTGGACAGTTGTCACTTAAAAAGAAAATTTTTTAAGTAATTGAAATATTACTTTATAGTACAGTAATATAACAGCATAACGCCTATAACTGTATGACAATCATTTCCATTTACCTGGCTCTCCAGTAATGACATAATGTTCCTCTAGGATTGTGGATGTATAATACTTTTCATTTACTTTGTTAACAGCAAGTGTAGCATCCTTTCTACCGTCAAAGCCAATGCCAGTCACTTTTTCAAATATCACTTCTTCCTTCTTCCTTTCAGCTCTCAATTTAGCTCTCTCCCTTCTCAACTTGTTTCTGAAAAGTATTTCAAAAATATTGGCCATGCATTACTGCATTAGCATTATACAAATATACAAAATACAAATGTCAGTGTCCTGTTTGAAACTAATTAATATAAATACAAAATAGAAATTTTGACGCTAATTAAAAATAATAGTAAATCTGGTGATTTAGAACTTATAGCAGAAGCTAAGAAATGTAATATCTAGAGTGATTAAAAACATACTTATCAATAACATTTTGTATGTTATCTGGGGTGATTACTCCAAAGTCCACCAATGTAGCAGAACCAATAGCCGCTCCTGCTCTATCACTTACTTGATATCTGTTAGGATATTTAAAGTAGATTTACATATCTATTGTCAATGAATAATTTATTGGTAATCTTAATCTCTTAGTCACAATGATTTCACTTTAAGCTGTATTAAAAGATTTATCTTTCAGTACTATACCTGTCACATGCTTCAGCTAATGAGCGTAATCTAGTTCTGTTCTGTAATGTTGAGACTTCTGGAACATAGTCTGCATCAAATGAATCATTACAACTGTCGCTATCTGTCAACTCAGGAATGTCCATAGGTTCAGGAGGATGAGGAGGAGGAACTGATTCTTTTGCTTTTTGAGATTGAATAACCCGTGATTTGAATTTTAAGTCAGTGGCTGTTTCTGGGACTTCTTTCAGGGTACAGTAACCATGCCTAGTTGTTTTCTGGTCCTACAAAGTGATTATATTTCATTACACTATAATGTATCTTTTATCTATGGGTCTCTATATGTAAATTGAAATTCTTACAAAAATGAGAAAATACTAAAATATTACTTATCATTAACATCATTAATAGTGTATTATTGATATTACTAACTTATTAAATGCACTTTAAAAATTGTAGCAAATTATTAATAATTGATATATATTAATAATTGATAATTAATTAATATTAATTAATAATTTACAACTTGAAATTCAATCAACAGACCTACCTCATAAAACTGGTAATCAGATTCAGTCATTTTTAGTAAGTGCTTTTTCTCTGTATCTGCCAACAGTTTGTGATCATGTTGATATATGTCAAATAAAACGTTTACAGTTTTCAGAAAATCATCCAGATCTTGATGATATTTAGGTCCCCTTTTCTTTTTGTCATACTTCAGAAGGCGGTTGAATTCCTTTATTTGGGTTTTCAGTCGGCTCTGTATGGCATTTACTGATATTGGATAAACATTATATGTGACCCACAATTTATGCAATTCCTCAGAAGTAGCTCTCAGTACAGCATCTGTTTTATAGTCTCCGAAACACAAACACCTTTCAATAACTTGCTTCAACGTAGGCAATTTCCCTAAAGGAAACTGTTCTGCTGGCATAAAACGTACATCACCAAGTACTTTAGCAACTGTTTTCCTTGTAGAAGTCATACTTTATATTGCAAATGTTGAATTCAATGACAAATTGCAGTTGGAAACTTATAACAAAGGCACCTGAAAAAAAAACAAGTTTTCAATTTATTACGTTTAAAAAAAGTTCATGAAGCAGCCCCACCCTCTATTCTTTAATCAAGCATAATGGATGCAAGATAACAAGGAAAAGTCATATCATGTGATCACTATGTCCATGTCAACATCCTTTTAGGGCAATATTAGTAATAAAAAAGCCAAATCATGCTTATTTTAGAATTTCTTTTGTCACTAAGGTCCGTCGAAAGGGGGTCTATGGGCCCCAAAAATTAGTTTTTCTAAAATAACTCAAAAACTAAAGGTTTTATGAAAAAATACCACACTTAATTATTTGTTCTAAATCAAATTCTGCATCTTTTGGTATGCAAACCATCTCTCTAACCTGTTCAGAAGAAGAGATATTGCCATTTTCCTGATTTTGCTAGTGTGGCATTAGATGTTTTTACAAAAATGGGGGTGGCCGGACACACGTTGGTGGCCACCAATTATTTTTTTCAGGAATCTTATTTTTATATCAAAAGCCAACTGTTAATGACTCTGATTAATTCTATCTTGAGTTTCAGCCCGGCCTATAATAATAATAATAATAATAATGCTATAATAATGAGTTGGCAAATACCAGATGCATGGAGAGTATCAGAAACAAAGATGATACTGAAGAAGGAGAAGCCTACTGCTAAAGATCTGTGACCAATAGCACTAATAAATTATTCATATAAAATTTTTATGAGTATAATAAGGGATAAAATAGAAAAGCATATAAAAAGTAGTAATGAATTGAGCGAGACGCAATCAGGTTTTACACCAGAAGGCAGAATGAAAGATATTTTGATTTTATAATATTGTATAGAACAGCTTTACAAATGGAAAACCATTGGTTCTTATTTCCACAGACTTCAGTAAAGCATTCGACTTGGTAAATAGAGGGAAGATGCTAGAATCATTAATGAGATAGAAGGTTCATCCTGTGTTGATAGATACCATAGTTAGTGTGTACAGTGACTAGTGATGTGAGTCGTTTTTTATTGTGTCGTTTTTTTTGTTTTTTTTGTCGTTTTTTTTGTTTAAAACGAAGGTAGTCTGTTTTTTTTGTTTTTTTTGTTTTTTATTGTTTTAAACTTATTCCATATTTTTTTTCCTTTAATCTAATAAGTATATTAGTATTACCTATAATTTACTATACTACCATGCTTATACGGTTATACCTAGTATATATACTATATAGTCATCTTTTAGAAAAATTGAATCACGCAAAAAGTATATAATAAAGGAAAAACAAACCCTCATTTTTTATATGTATATATATTTTTTAACTAGAACATAAAACATTCTTCCTCGTTTCAAACAATATACATAATTGTGATTGGCAAGAGTACCAGTATATATATTCCAGATAGAAAAGGAAAATATTCACCTTTTTTGAACCTTTTTGTTAACCTAATGTTGTTTAACCTTCATTTCCATGGAAGAATCATCACTAGATTGGGTAGAGCATATATGCTAGTTTCAATATCACAGGTACTGGTATAATATACATAATAAAAAATACATAATACTAGTATAAAACAAAATACATAATTGTGATTGGCAAGAATACCAGTGTATATATACCGTATATATATATATATTCCAAATAGAAAAATTTTAAAAAAAAATATTCATCTCTTTTTTTTAACCTTTTTGTTAACCTAATGTTGTTTAACCTTCATTTCCATGGAAGAATCATCACTAGATTGGGTAGAGCATATATGCTAGTTTCAATATCACAGGTACTGGTATAATATACATAATAAAAAATACATAATACTGGTATAAAACAAAATACATAATTGTGATTGGCAATACCAGTATATATATATATATATATATATATATATATATATATATATATATATATATATATATATATATATATATATATTCCAAATAGAAAATTAAAAAAAAATAAAAGTATTCATCTCTTTCTTTAACCTTTGTGTTAACCTAATGCTGTTTAACTTTCATTATCTGATTCTATTTCCATTGAAGAATCATCATCACTAGATTGATTAGAGCATATAGTTTCAATATCACAGGTACTGGTACTTATTGCAGATTTGGATGTTGACAAAGCCAATGTAGCACCATGTTTTACTTCACTTTTTTGGAATTTTGCATTTGGGATATAAATACTAGCTTTGCTGCTCTGTCTGTGCTTAATTGGTTTCTTTTGGCTGTATGGATATTACTGTATGTGCTAAATGATCTCTCTACTGCGGCAGTGGTTGATGGCATTTTCAGAATTTTAGTTGCAATTTTTGTTAGTTCTTTGTTGGTACAGAATGCTTTCCACCATGCAGTTGAAGGTACAGTAGAAACTGAACTCCATAGAATTTGTTTAGAAAAATGTTCTTCCTTCGCTGAATATAACACCAATTCTTCTACAACTTTATTGTTATCAATATCCATTCCATTATCTTTTAGTCTCATTGCAAGCTTATTTACAAATTCAATCACTTCAACTTTTTCATCTTCATCAAGATCTTTTCCATATAGCTTTGGATCTAAAAAATTAGCTACTTTGTGAATATCTTTAACACAGAATTCTTTTCTCTCTTCAAATTTCCTAAGCACAGTTTGCTCTTCTGAAATTAAGAATGGACTCTCTCTGATGGTAAGTTTTAAATGTCTTTCTAAATTATTAAAAATACTTGGAACTTTTGCAAGGTTTGGCTTATCTTCTTCTAGTTCAATGATTGAATCTGCAATAGGTTGGAGGATTTTTATAAAACCATCATTTGCACTCCAAAATGAGTCTGCTAAAATTGTGTTCCGAACTTCTGAAGACATCTGAATATTGGTATCATCAAGTTCACTAGATACTACAATTTTCTTGAGCACATATTTATTAGTTTGAAGACTTTGTAAAGATTTAACAATAGATCCCCATCTAGTTTTCACCGGCAATTTAAGTGAGCAGTTTATATTATCCTCTCTCTGACTTTTCTTCAATAATTCAACTAAAATATGTTTATTTGTTATTTCCTTGACTATAGCCTTCCCCTTGGATTCATGTTTTCTTAAACTTTCAATTTTAAGTACATCTGTAAATATTAAGTTGAGACCATGAGCAACACAACCATAACAAGTCAAAGCAGTATGCTTTTCTTCTAAAATTGCCCAAGCACGCTTCATATTTGAAGCATTATCACTAATAAATCCAATTATAGGAGTCTTGGGCCTCTTGGCTTCAGTTACTTTCTGAACATCGGTAATAACAGAAGATATTTCATCAGCTATGTACTGACCTGTGTGCCTATTTAACTCTGTGTTAACAGATTTTAAAAATATGGGGTCAGGAACACTTGCAACATAATTGATTATTGGTTCATGGTTGATGTTACTCCAACCATCACACATTAGTGTAATACATTCTGACTCTGCTAATTTTTCCTGTGTATTTGCAGTAACTCTGTTAAATTCTTTATCAAGCAAGCTATTAGAAATTTTGTGTCTGGTTGGAACAACAAAGGAAGGCCTCAAGGCTTTAAAAAAGTCATGCCACACACAATTTTCAACAATTGACAAAGGAGTCCCACTGACATATATTGCTCTTCCAAGCAGCATATTTAGATTTTCTTGTTCCTGTTCACCCATTCTGTCCATAAAGAAATTAATAGGTTTTGTTTTCTCATTAGTCTTTGTAATATCAAAGAGTAATTTCTTTCCTTCAGAGAAGCATGAGGGGTTGTCAATTTCAGGTAGTTTTAATTTCCCTTCATTTTCTGATATTGGTTTATTAACAATTTGTTGTTCCTTGGGTAGTAATCCATAACTTTCTTTAATTATATTTGGACATGAATTGCAAATTTTTATGATATTCCATTCGAGAACCATTTTTAGCAAAATCTTTCTTGCAAAAATTACATTGTACCCTTGGGACTTTACTGTTACTATGAAAATCTTTAGAGTTCACTAACTTTAGCTTTTTTTCTCCCAGATTTGGTACACATATTGCTCAATTTTAAGTTTGCAAAGTATTTTTAGCACTTGAATCTTTATAGATTAAATTAAAAGTCTACCATTAATTAACTTAATAGGAACTAAAATTGACAAGAAAATGTTTAAAACTTTAAAAAGCTGAAAATCTGAAATGAAATAAAAAGGTTAACTTAAATGAGGTAGGACCTTACCGGTATATATGTGTTGTGGCGAATGCCACAATAAGCCTACCTGAAAGGCCTAACTTAGAGTTAGGACCTAACACATGTGCCCATTTGTAGCCTATCTTTTATTCATAAGTAAAACTGAAAGTATGAATAAGGTGGCCGAACATCTTTTATATGGCGGGAATAAAATAAGATCATCTATATAATATATTTAACTTATGGGCATTTTTTTTACGTGTAAGGCCAGTTTGTGGATTCTGCCATGGCCATCATGTTTGTTTACATAAAAGCGAGAGAGAATTCTCCGAAATCCGCGAGAAATTTCCCTCCAAGATCGCGGATTTTTGGAGGTAATGAAAGGGCGAAATAGAGGTGTATGAGTTTGTGTAGGTATATATGTGAGTATGCATGCATATCTATCTGGAATTCTGGATGTACGCATGTGTATGGGGTATACAATAGAAATAAATGTGTATATAAGTATTTAGGTATATATTGGTATATATGTATATGGGTGTATGTATATATATATATATATATATATATATATATATAGATGGTCTCGGGGGGGAAAAAATGTCATCGTGGGTCTAAAGGATAGTTAAGTGGGAGATTCAAAATCTGAGGCATGGATGGGAGAGTCCTGGAAAGGTTGGACAATGGGCAGTCAGCTCCCAGCCAGTGTTCTCGCAAGTTTAACGGATCTCAAGATACAAGACTTTCAGTGCAAGAAAGAGGCCAGTTTTTTTCTGTAAATAGGCTGAAAAGGACATTCTATACTGGTACCATATGGCCTATTTTTATTATTATTCATTTATTTTTATAATATATATCATTGCAAAAGTATACCTTATAATTAAATTGGCAATATCTATATTAATTATTAAAAAAAACAAAAAAAACAAAAAAAAACAAAAAAAACAATAAAAAACGAAAAAACGACAAAAAAAACGAAAAAAACGACATGAACATAAAAAAAATGGTTTTTTAACATCACTAACAGTGACTGTACACTGGAGATAGAACTAGGATAAGGATTGATGAAATCCCTGTAACTAGTGGTATCAGGCAAGGCTGCACAGGTTCTACTCTTTTGTTTAAATTGGTGACATATATGAAGGTGGAAGAGAAAGGTAATGGACTCAGTAATGATTTGATAAATATAAACACAATCTTCTTTGCCAATGATGGTTTGCAGACAAGTGATGAATGTGGTTTGCAAATAAATAGGGAGGAAAGTAAAGTAATTATATTTAATATGAAGGAGCAACCAGATAGTATTGAAGGAATACAGGTAACAGATAGTATAGTACACTTAGGACTGCATATTGCCAACAAGAGAAATTGTGGAGCAAGTGTAGTTTATGTCCCCCTGTGGTGCCTAGTGTAGTTTATGTTCCCCTACATTATCCTAGTGTAGTTTACGTTCCCTTATATTATCCTAGTGTAGTCTGTGTTCCCCAACCCCAACTTTGTCCACCTATACCTAATCAAATAAAACCTTAAAACTAACGAAAATATTATGACTTAATGTTATAAATCTGACTAAGGCAGCAATTGAAAAGTTGCGGAGGATTGAAAATGGTGTCAAGGCAAATTTTAGGAGCACCAAGATATGCACCAATATGTACTTTGCAAGGCAAAATAGGTGCTTCATCCATAGAGTCCAGAGTTAATAAAGGAAAGCTACAATACTTAAAATCAATATTACAGGAGGATGTGAATGGTAGGGTGAGAAATGAATTGCTGAAAGTAATTGTTGAGGATATGAAAGGGAAGGGAAAGAATAAGTGGTTTAAAGGTTGAGAAATTTATGAAAGAGGTTGGTATATAAACATGTAACTAAAACTGCTAACTAAGGATGAGGTAAAGGAATGGGTAAAGATTTGGGATTCAAGAAGGTGGAAGGATGAGGTGACATCAAAGACTAGTTTACAATTATATAGAGAATGGAAGCAGGAAGTTAGGGGTGAAGAGGACATATACGATAATATCCTCGGTATTATCGTATAGGTATTATACCATTCTCAAATGGTGATACCAATTGTCAAGTGTGTGGAACTGATACAGAAGATTTAGAACATTTCGTACTTTGGTGCCCAGAATACCTAGAAGAGCATAGGGTAGATTAGATGGTAGACTTCAGCAACCTTATGTAGAAAATAAAAAAATACTTGGGGGAACTATTGTTTGATGCAAATAAAATAGATTGAACAAAAATAATGCTCTGCAAGTTCTGGAGGAGGAGAGAGAAAAGACTGAGAAGTTAAGAAATAGGGGTGCCACTGAAAAGGCAATGCCCTGGAGTAACATCATCATGACTACATATACAGTGTATATATTGTTACACATTTCTTTACTATATATATATATATATATATTAGGGTGGTCCTCCCTTATAGAGGCGATATTTTTTTTTGGTAATTTACATGCTCCCACCCAATAAAGTTGTTCCACTTAATAAGAAAATAATTCTGCTTCAATTTGAGCTTGATTGGATAATAATTAGAGTTGGCTGTCGAAGCTCGAAGTTACCACAAAACTGCAAGGCGGGGGTTTTCTATTGACCCCCTGAACAATCTCAATTGGCCCCCAGGGATCCATGGATCACCACTTGGGAACCACTGATATAATGTGTAGTTAAAAGATTTTTATTTTGCATATATATTTTAAATTATAAGCATTATATATAACACTGATGACGTACTATTTTGAATTGTCATGGCTGGCAAGACCACTCACTGTAGCTCACTGTTTAAGATGATCTTAGTAGGTTCAGGATATTTCTTCCTGTGTTGCTCCACGACTTTCAATAGGTATTGAAGTTGTTCTTCATTCTTAGTGTGTTTTCCACTATAATCCTGGATAAGTGCAATCCCGCATTCGGCATTGTCATTCACGACCTTGATGTTTTCAACTTTCCGAAGAGCCTCTTGAAACTCATCATCTGAGTGACTGAGTCCCATGTTGACGGGTCTTTTTGCATAAATGCAGTATTGATATTGAGGGCCCGTATAAGCTTGAAAGAGTTTCTCGTGCTCAAGGAATCCAATGTTGGGAGATGATCTTGATGAAGGCTCACACGTTTAGGACATTTTAGGCTGCCATCTGTCTCATTAATTCCCTTTACAATTAATCTTTTTGTCTACTGATACAGAAGCATCAAACAGTGCCAATCCCACCATTTCCTCAGATAGGTACCACAAGTGGCCAGCAAATTTAGATGCTGCAGATTTTGCCCATTTTAAGGATTTCGTTCAAACTTTAAAGTTTGACAGCCACCCCTAAATATTATCAGATCTGGTAAAAACTTTGCCAAAATAATTTTTTTATGAAGTGGAACTACTTTATCGGGTGGGAGTAGTAAAAATAAAAAATTCGTTTTTGAGGACCACCCTAATATATATATATATATATATATATACATACATACATATATGTGTGTATATATATATGATACACACAGACCGTGCATGGAACAAGGAACTCTTCTGGGATAATTAAATCCACTATAGTCCGAATAAGTAATGGTAAATGACAAATACCACGACAAATAGCGGGTGCCGGAAAAAATCCCCTGGCGGAAAATAACCACCCAGGAAAAAACCCACCCAGAAAAAAACCACCGTGGAAAAAATCCCTCAGAGCACAAAGTAAAGTCATTTCATTATAAAATAAATTAAATAAAATCAAAATTGATTCATTTAAGTTTAATTTGCCTAAGTGGAAAAAAAACACCTTTATAAAATAAATTAAATAAAATCAAAATTGATTCATTTTAAGTTTAATTTGCCTAAGTGGCAACATTTGTTCGTTGGTTAAAAGGAAACCTAAAAGATATTTTAGTTTCAGTTACGCTTGGCCCATCATGGAGTTCATACAGTCAAATAAAGGTGGATTTAAATTGTGTTTTGAAGGCTATGTCTACATTAAGCAAAAAGACTTAGCAAATGATGTAACATCGTACGAGTGTGTACATCGTCGTGCCAATTCGCAGTGCAAAGCGCGGGTAAAAGTGAAAGAGAGTGAAATTGTTGAAAGACTAAATGCACATACACATGGAGCGGATCCAAGTAATGTTCAAACTCTTAGTGCTTTACAAAAAATGAAAGCTAAAGCAAAAACCACGCACGACACTCCTCAGCAAATAATTGCACAAGAAATTGAAGGAATTGATAACGAAGCGGCAGCGAAACTCCCAACTATCAAGCACTTAAAAAGAAACCTCAGGCAGTGTAGACAAAGAAGTCAGAATTCTATCCCTTTGCCACTAACTACCGAAGATCTCGTAATTCCAGACGAATTCAAGGTTACTAAAGATAATGAAAATTTTCTTTTGTATGACTCTGGTCCGATAGGTCAAAGACTTTTGATATTTGGTACTTATAAGAATCTATCGTATCTTGAATCTCATAAAGATTGGTTTATGGATGGAACATTCAGTGTAACTCCATCTCTGTTTACACAAGTATATACTATACATACTTTTATTAATGGACGTGCAACACCTTGTATTTATTCCCTTTTACCTAATAAAACCGAAGTCACTTGCACGCTACTGCTTGAAAAAATTAAAAATCTCAATGGAAATTTAAAGCCAACTAGCATTATAGTAGATTTTGAAAAGGCCATGCATAAAAGTATAAAATCAGTATTTCCCGAAACAGAAATTAAAGGTTGTTTCTTTCACCTATGTCAAAACATCTATAGAAAAATTCAGGATGCAGGACTTTCACAATTATATGCTATCAGTCCGGATTTTTCTCTAAAAATGCGCATGATTTCTGCTTTAGCCTTTTGCCCACCAGATTATGTATTTGAAGCATTTGAAACACTTGCTGATGATTTCCCTGAAGATGCAAATTGCATCCTGGATTATTTCGAGGATACCTACGTTGGGAGACCAAACAGAAGGAACAGGAGACATCCAGTATTTGATATCAATATATGGAATATGTATATGAGAGCTAAAAGTGACCTCCCAAAGACCAACAATGCCATCGAAGGTTGGCATAGAAGTTTTCAAGCAAGTATTGGATGCTCCCATCCAAATATTTGGGTCTTTTTAAAAAGCATTCAAAAAGAGCAGGCATTGCAAGAAGTTTATATGGTACAGGCTTGCGCTGGTCATCTTCCAACAACGCAGAAGAAGAAGTACAAAGATGCAGCAACTCGCATTAGAGACATTGTTAGCAGCTTTGAAGATCGCTCTCTTTTAGACTTTTTACGGGGCATTGCTTATAACCTAAGCTTTTAACTTATTAAATGTTTGTTTAAATGACAATTTTAAGCTTCTTTACTTGGTTTTACTTGGTTGGATTCCTTGATTTCTAACTTATTAAATGTTTGTTTAAATGACAATTTTAAGCTTCTTTAATGTCGTCCAATAAATCATTTTTATCATTACTGTTATTTTCCCTTCGGTAGATTTTTTCCACGGTGGTTTTTTTCCGGGTGGGTTTTTTCCTGGGTGGTTATTTTCCGCCGGGGGATTTTTTCCTCCGGGGGCTTTTTTCCTAGACCCCAAATAGCTGGTGAGGTAATTTACCAATAATATTCCAGACCTGAGTAGAAGTAGCATGAACAAAAGAAAAATGGGTACTTACGTATTATCAGGACTACCAAACTGTTTACAGGTGACCCTCGGTATACACGGGGGTTAGGTTCCTAAAAATGCCCGTGTAAACGGAAACCATGCATACAGGGACTAATACCTTATGGGAAAAAATACAATCAATCCCTAGACCAACTGACCCTCTCCCTACCAACTATATTTCCTCATACATCACTAAAACATGTACAGAAACACCAAAACACATACTATACATAAATGTATATTTATATATTAACTGCACATAATATTATTACTGCAGTAACAAGAAAAAAATGGTTTAACTTACAAATAAAGGTAGGCAGATTAGGTAGAGTTACTGTGGACAATGTTTCCTGGTGAGAGTGTTGTTATTTATTGTGATTTATTTTTTTAATTGTAGTACTAATAAAGTATAAAAATACATTGTAAAGAAGTTAAAATCATTAGATGCATATATTTAACATAATGATTAATTAAAATATTGAATAACATCCTTTATGTGATGTATAATTTGTAAATTTGCAAAATTGGTAATAGAATCCTCACCACAATTAGGGTAGGGAGGGGAGGGGTAGAGTGACAGGCCACCACACACAGCTGTGTCGGCTCATGAAACCATGTATGGACGAGATCCCCTTCCATGTATACGGAGGGGGGGGGGGGAGCAATACCAAAACAGTGTATAGCTGAAACTGTGTATACAGAGGGTCACCTGTATTATGTATTTTTTCTCTCGTCATTTTCATTTAAACTAACGAAAATATCAACTTAACCTAACCAATCATCAAGGGCGTACAATTGACCTAACATGCTTAGATACGCCAGTCTTTCCTTATATGTCAATTGTCTTAGAGATGGGATCATCCTTGTTGCTCATTTCTGTACTTTTTCCAGTTTTTCAATATCTTGTATCAAATAGGGACTATTAAATTGAATGCAGTATTCGAGGAGGGGTCTCACATATGAAATGTATAGTTGCTTTATAATATTGGGTGATTTGTATTCAATGTGTGTCTGCATGAGATTGAGTCTAGCATTTGCTTTATTTCTGATTACTGTACAGTGATTTGAGGGTTAAGTTCATTAGTCACAGCAACACCCAAGTCTTTTTCTTTATCATCATTTTTAATCCAAATTCCATTCATACTGTATTCAAATTCTGGATTTTTTGGCCCAATATGCATGACCTTGCACTTATCAACATTAAATTTCATCTCCCACTTATCTGCCCAGGCTGTTACTCTAAGTCTTTTTGTATTGTCATTGCTCCTGCTACTGACTTAACATTATGGCCTAATTTTGTATCATCAGCAAATTTTAAGGTTTTACATGATAGGCCCTTCTCTAGATCATTTATATAGACAACAAAAAGCAGAGGTCCCAGCACAGACCCCTGTGGGACTCCGCTCAATACAGGTCTCCAAGTAGACTTATTTCTATTTAGATGAACTCTGGCTGAGAAACAGAAAACATTCTTCTATCCAGTCAGCTATATGACCTCTTATACCATGGGCTCTAACTTTTACCAACAATCTTGCATGAGGAACAGTATCAAATGCCTTTGCAAAATCTAAGTATACTATATCTACTGGCTCTTTATTGTCCAAATGCAATAGGACTCCATCATACAATTCAATCAAGTTGGTTAGACAGACCTTCCATTTTGAAAGCCATGCTGGCTATCATTTATAAGGTTACACTCTTCAAGGAACTCAGTAACTTTACCTCTAATGATACTTTCGAGTAATTTGTAAATAATGGAGGTGAGGCTGATGGGTCCGTAGTTTTTTGCCAAGTTTCTATTTCCTTTTTTAAAGATTGGAGCCATATTTGCTTTCTTCCAATCCTCTGGAATTTCAGTACATATCAATGATTTATTAAAAATAATTTCTAGTGCCTGTGCTATATTCTTTTTGGCAGCTTTTATGACTATTGGAGATTTTTCCATTTTTAATTTATCTATTGCTTTTAGGATATCTAGTTTTGTTATCCTTAATTCATTTATTTCTCTATCTTGTCCTGGTAGTATAAGATCAGGAATATTATTTAATTTTTCATTTGTGAATACTGATGAGAAGTATTTGTTTAGTTCTTCAGTTATTTCAGTTCTTCATCTATATGGAGGGGGCCAATTTTCTTTTTCACTCTACTTTTCAAATTGAAGTGACTGAAAAACTTCTTAGGATTGTTTTTTGAATTCTTGGCTAGGCTTTTTTCCAGGTCTCATTTGCTATCTCTGATTGCTTTCTTGCAAATGCTTCTTTTATTTTTATATATTTTGGAGTCTGTGCCATTTTTAGTTCTTTTGAATTTATGAAATGCTTTTGTTTTTTCTCTGATTGCTCTTTTTACATTGCAGTTTATCCAAGGTTGCTTTTTATTTCCAGTTCTGATTTTACACTGTGGGATATGCTTCCTTTGTATGTTCATTATTATACTTTTAAATTTTTCCCACATACTAGTTACTGTCTGTTCAGGCTGTAGAACATCTGTCCAATTTATTGGACACAGATCATTTACTAGTCCATTTATATTTCCTCTTTTAAAATCTGGAACTTCTACTTTATTTTTACTAGGTCTTGAATTACAAACAGTATTAAACCAAAGGATACAATGATCACCTGAACCTAGTGTTTCTGAAACTGAGATATCCTGGAGGTATCTGGATTATTTGTTAGAATTAAATCTAGAATGGCATCAGCCCTGGTTGGCTCCTTTACTAACTAGGTTAAACCATTCTCAATTATACAGTCTAAGAATCTCTCATTACTTTCTGGTGTTTGTAATATTTCCCTGTCTATATGCCTATAATTGAAATCTCCAATAATAATAATATTGCTTGTCATTGCTTTATTTATTTCATCAATAAGTTTATTTTCTACATACCGATTTTCTTCTCTACTTTAGGGGATTCCTCCAACTGAACATCCCTCAGGTCTATAAATACCCACTATCCTGATTTTCCTGGCATTTTTATGCCCAATATCTATCTATACCAGTGGTTCTTAACCTTTTTACTACCATGCCCCCTCTAGGAATTGGTCCTTCCCTCCACGCCCCCCTTGGAGGGGGATACTTTTGAATTTTTTCATAAACTTCTCAATATTAGCCCATGCTCTCGTTAAGAGAATAACAAATACAATTAGTGTTTTTCCCCAAGGGATCGCGCCCCCCCTGGAAATTACCAGGGGGGCACGCCCCCCAGGTTAAGAACCACTGATCTATACAGATTCAACTATTTCCTCTTTAACGGAGGTAACTTCAACTGGATTCAGATTTGTCTTGGCATAAATAAATACTCTGCCACCCTCTGAATATTTACGTTCATAATAAAAAAGTTCATAACCATCAATTTCATAAGTAAAGGTATTATCTCTTTCACTAAATGGACTATTTGGTATTGTACTGAATTTTGTCCAATCATAACATCAGGATTTTCAATACCTATGTATGCCTTGAATTCATTTATTTTATCTCGGATACTTCTTGCATTTAAATAGAAAAATGACAAAGAACCCTTGGAATATTTTGCTTGTAATTTAGTCTGGTTCTTGTTCTGTGATGGTATATTATTTGCATCTCTTTTACTTTCTTTGTTGACCTTTTTCTTTTGAGTTTTGATTATATTTTTTATTAATTTGTTATCAAGAGTATTGGTATTTGTACTAATTTGGCCTATTCCTTTGGTTTTTAGTCAATTATATGATACAATCTTTGATAGTAAATCAGTCCCTTTACTATTAAGGTGAATTCCATCCCTGTTATAGAACTCTTTTTTTTGTAAAATTTATGGTATTATTATAGTATTACACCTGTCTAACGTCCAGCAATTATTATATGTTCATTAAGTAGATTTTTTAATTCTAAGACACTTTCCTTCTATAGCGTTTCCGTCGCAAATGCTTCATTTTCGAGATATAAACATTTTTTTGGTGTGTATCTAGTGTGTTCGTACATTCATTTGTGTGTTCATACGTTCGTTTGTGTGTTCGTTACATGTCTGCCCAATCACTGCGCTCCATCCATTTCGAATTACTTTCGTACCAGAATGGAACACTCATTCCACTCATTCAGAAGTACATTAGGCCTGGCTCTGTGATTTATAGTGATTCCTGGGCTGCCTACAAGACTATAAGTGATTTAGGTTAGGATAGGTTAGGATAAGTTAGGTCAATTTTTGAAGGTGAAATTTGTTTTTCCTATGGTTTTTGATGTTTTAAACAAATTTGACCTTCAAAACCGTCGGAAATGACTCGTTTTCGATTGCCAGCTGGGGGGAGGGGGGGTTATCTCAAAAAAGAGTCATTTCTGACAGTTTTGAAGGTCAGATTCGTTCAAAGCACATCAAAAACCATAGGAAAAACATAAATTTCACCTCCAAAGGGAGACGGGTGTAATACTATAAATTTACCAAATTTATTCCACAGTTTGATATATGTAATTTCCATGCTCTGACATAGTGTCTTAAGCCTACTATTTATATATAATGCTTGTGAGTACCACTTATTATTCTCATGTATCCTGGGAATTATACCTGTGATAGATGTTTTAAGGTTAGGTCTCCGTTCCTTTAACTTCGTTAATAGTTGTTTATATGACTCCATGATTTCTTCGGAGTGCTTATCCTTTATATCATTTCCACCTATATGTATAACCATATTCTTTGGTACAGTTAGGTCAATACCAGATCTTTTTCTATAATTTTATTACTAATTCTATTTATCTTAGTATATGGGCCTAGGCCTAATTGGCCAAGCCTTAGCCAGGCAAAACCTGGCCCTTTGAGGTAACACTTAGACCCTGCACTTACTATAAGAAAAGTGGACTATTAAGTTTGGACTTTGTTAGTTACACAATCAGGGTGTAAATTGTATAACCAAGCCTTAAACTAACTGCTTTCAGTAATCTAATTTAAACTCTGTTTTCAAGCAACTTTAAGTATCATATACGACGTCCGATAACCACAAAGGTTCACCGAAAAACTGGGTAAATATTTACTATTACACCGGTCTCCGGTAGAAAGTTTTAAAAGCTGGTTTTCAATGTTTTTCAATGTGCTGAATTAAAAAATGATACTCATTTCGGTTATTATTCATTTTTTGACCCAGTCACACCCAGCTATAACAGCAATATATATTGAATAACCAATCAACGCTGAATAAGAAAATATATATTATCTTGTGCAAATCTGTATAAAATGTACTTTTTAAAAAATATACTTTCTACTTTCTAATATGTATGTATATAAATTTTGGTTGGTTTGTTTATTTGGGCTACCTTTTTTGGCTACTTTTTTCTTTGGCTACTTTTTCTGTTTCTGGTCAGTATGGTGGTTTTCATTCTACTGGTATGACATGTGAATCTTGTGAAGTTGATTTCGAGGACCTAATCCACCTTGTTGGCCTCGATGAAAATAAAAGTTGGTTTTTTCCAATCACGGCATAATTCCGACATCCGTGATTTGCCCTAAATGTAATACTGCCTGTATTTTAAGACAAGACTCGAAGGTGTTTAGGTGCCGTAAAAAAAATGGAAGGATGTGAAATCGTGGGTTTTACGTGCTGGAAATAGACATCCTCATTACCGGCAGAACATCCTGACGATTCTATAGTTCTGCATCACTTCCTTACTGCAATTGCAAAACTACATCCTCCAAAATAAGGTGACTGGTTAGGTTAGGTGGTTAGGCTAAGTTAGGTTAGGTTTAGCACGAATGCAAACTTTTCTGGTCGATTTTGAGGTGTTTTGCACGAATCTGCCATCCGTTTCCTGTGCAAATGCGTAGTTTTTGAGATGATGATATCTCAAAAACTACGCATTTGCATAGGAAACGGATGGCAGATTCGTGCAGAGCACCTCCAAATTGACCAGAAACATTTGCCCTCATTATAAAAAGTGACTGGGTCAAAAAACGAATAATTACCCTCATTTCCGCCGCAAATGATTTGTTAGAGAGTTATTGAAGCTTAAAGCTTTTAAAACTTTCTACCCTTTTTTACCTGGGGGACCCCCAGTGGGAACCGGGAGTTTCTGGGTGGGGAGAATCACAAAAACGAGTGGTTTCCGAAGATTTTGAAAGTCAGATTAATACAAAACACATCAAAAACCATAGGAAAAACATAAATTTCACCTTCAAAATTGGCCTAACCTAACCTAAAACAACCTAAGCAAACCTAACCTAACCTAACCCCTAATGTTATCCAAAATTATAAAAAATTTAAAAAAATATCTTAATCATATAAATTGCCATGTCCACTAACTGATTCAAATTAAAATCAGTGGAAGCGCCATTTTTTTTACCCTTTTTCCGTTAGAGAGTTTAAGCTTCAGTAACTCTTTAACAAATCATTTGCGACGGAAATGAGTATCATTTTTTAATTCAGCACATTGAAAACCAGCTTTTAAAACTTTCTACCGGAGAAAATCTTTTGTGAAAGAGGAACACACACACACACACACTTGATTTTATTTGTAAGATTTAGAATTTTTTTTTTTAATTAATTATTTGGTTAATATTCGTTTTAATGCTTTGTTCGTTTTCGATAGGAGACATTCTATGACAATTTAACATATAAATTCATATTCAGGACACCTTGAAACCTCAGGGAAACTGATAAAAATCAAGGAAATGTAATAATTATTTTTTATGGAAAAAATTTTTTTTTTTTAATTTAGACATAAAAAGCAGCCATTATAGGCCATTGACTGAGTATTTAGCTTTTAACGCTGTTAAAATTTTAACGAACGTCGCCTCTCCAGTTTTATGGGAGACATCTCTTGGCAAAATTAGGAAACATAGGTCAAAACAACCAATTAAAAATCGTTTTTGTTTCACGTGACCTTATCCGACCAATCAGAGACGTACATTTTGAATCTCTCATAATGCATACTCATTTAAGAATGCTTTTTCAGTCTGGTTTTCATTTTGGTTTGCGGAGGTTGTGATTGCCTGGGTTTTTGGTACCTTGGAACGCAGTTCCAAAAAACTACTGTTGTTTGCGGTTCCTCAGAGACGCAACAACTCTTGTTCGCCTGATCCAGCAACATATTAGGCCTGGGACTACAATCTATTCCGACGAGTGGCGTGCGTATTCTCAACTTGGAAATCTAGGCTACATTCACTGGACAGTCAACCATTCACAGCGGTTCGTGGAAGACACCATTCACATTCAAAATATTGAGCGTTGTTGGAAAGACGTGAAAAGCTGGATATTACGGTCTGGCAACAAAACCCAATCAGGTTAGGTTAGGTCTGTTTAGGTCTGAACCAAAACACATTTTTCTGGTGTTTTTTGGTGTGATTTGCTCAAATCTGAACTTCGTTTCTTTAGTAACCGTGATTTGTTCAAATATGACCTCCATTTCCGTCGGAAATGAGATCCAACAAAGTTATAGTACTTTGAAGTTTGGCTCATTTTCAAGGGAAATGGAAAGCAAAATCTAAGCAAAACACATCAAATATTACTAGAAAAATGTATTTTGGTATTAATTAACCTAACCATGGCTAAACGAGCCTAGAGTATTACCTTATTATGGATTAGGTGGTGGATACAGACGAGAGCTCGTTTAGCCAGGGTTAGGATCGTTTAGCCAGGGTTAGGCTCGTTTAGCCACGGTTAGGTTAGGTTAGGTTAGGTTAATTAATACCAAAATACATTTTCCTAGTAATATTTGATGTGTTTTGCTTAGATTTTGACTTCCATTTCCATTGAAAATGAGCCAAACTTCAAAGTACTATAACTTTGTTGGATCTCATTTCCGACGGAAATGGAGGTCATATTTGAACAAATCACATCAAATACTACTAGAAAAATGTATTTTGGTGTGTAAAATGACTGAGTGGGATAAAATACATAATTACCAAATTTTTTTCTAATTTTTTGTTGTAACCGTTGAAGAAATCGTTTCAATTTGAAAAAAATTTGGTCTTGAAAAAAAATCAGAAAATCTTTTGTCCCGCATGGGCATTTGAAAAATTTGGTAACCCTACCTGTAAGCAATATGATTAAGGAAATTTTGCTGTCGACAAAAATATCAAAGGTACGATATTATTTTGAACTATACATAATGTTTTTATGTTCTGTTAATTATGGTTTTGTGCATTCAGTAAATATAATTTTATGTTACAATTTATTTTATACCAGTAGGCTATTGGATGTAAGCGAGCGCAATATTTTCTATTCATTATTTCAAGAGATATCCCGCTTTTAACTCCAGAAAACATTGTCACCTTAAAAACTCATGACTTGAACAACCTCGATAGGTCACATTGGCTACTTGTTTTGCACATGAAATGTAATGTGATGTAACGTCAGTGTTGCCACTTCTCAAGAATGAAATTCCCACGTCACCCACCAAGTTTTTCCCAAAATTCCCAGCAATCTCCCACAAAAGTAAAGCTCAATGAGCCTGGAAATAATGAATAGAAATAATGAGTAAAAGCTGCTCGGCGAGAGAGTCATGGTTACTCTAGCGACGAGGTAAAAGAGAGTCATGGTTACTCTAGCAACGAGGTGAAAGAGAGTCATGGTTACTCGGCATTTTTACTATGGCGACGAGGTAAAAGAGAGTCATGGTTACTTTAGTGACGAAGTAAAAGAGAGTCATGGCTACTCGGGTTTTTTACTAAGGCGACGAGGTAAAAGAGAGTCATGGTTACTCGTGTTTTTACTATGGCGACGAGGTAAAAGAGAGTCATGGTTACTCGGGTTTTTTACTATGACTGGTCGGCTGATCGGCTGATCTCGTCGGCTGATCGGCTGAGCTGGTCGGTTGGTCGCCTGAGCTCGGCGGCTCGTCGGCTGAGCTGGTCAGGTGATCGGCTGATCTCGGCGGCTCGTCGGCTGACCGGCTGAGCTGGTCGGCTCGTCGGATGATCGGCTGAGCTGGTCAGGTGAATGACCTCAGCTATAAGCTCCCAGAGAAAATACAAACATCCTTCAAGGTTTAATAGTACCAACGTTTCGGAATGCACTAATTCCATCTTCAGGGCTAAAACAATAAAATGCCAAATCACATACAAAATAAAATTTGCTTAATAACAATTTAAAATAAATTTAAAAAATTATAAAAAGTAGCTAATTAAATGTAAAACAGTAAAACATTAAAACTAAAAGGTAAATAAATGTGAAGTTAAAATTATAAAAAGTAAAAGCATTAAAACTGAAACGTAAATAAAATAAACTAGTACCTTAACCAAAACAGCAGATCTATCGATGATTCGTCAGAATTTAGGTCTGGTTTTAGTTTATAAATAAACAGACTCCATAATTTTAAGCTTAAGGTCAGAGCTTCCGGCAGCAAGAACGGCGAAATTAGAATGTGAAATTGGGTGGTTTTTGTTGTGCGAGTGATTACGTACGAGAGAATTAGGTGGTTTGCCCAGGCATTATGTATGGCCTTCCTAAATTACACAAACCTAATTGTCCACTTAGGCCAATTTTATCGGCTCTAGGAACTTTTAGTTATAATCTTTCAAAATTCTTGGTTCCCATGCTATCACCTATAACTTATAATTTGTATACAGCACGGGATTCTTTTTCTTTCGTTAGAGAAATTACCTCATTAAATAATAATTCTTACACAATGGCTAGCTTCGATGTAAAATCTTTATTTACCAATGTGCCTGTTGCAGAAACTATTGATATATGTATTGACAATCTTTTTAATAATACTGATACTGTGCAGGGTTTTAATAGAGGTCAAATGAAAGAACTACTAAAATTGTCGGTGGAAGACCTTATATTTATATTCAACGGTGAATATTTTAAACAGACTGAAGGTGTTCAAATGGGTCTGCCTCTTGGTCCAACCTTAGCTAACGCGTTTCTGTGTCATCATGAAGTCAAATGGTTGAATGAGTGTCCTTCCAACTTTAAACCGTTTTTTTATAGAAGATATATTGATGACACTTTTCTCCTGTTTAAATCACCAGACCATATCCCTTTGTTTCGTAATTACCTTAATTCTAAGCACCCTAATATTCAATTTACTTCAGAAGTTGAATCTAATAGCTCTCTGTCCTTTTTGGACATTAAGATAATAAAAACTAATTCCTCTTTTGAAACTTCTGTTTACCGAAAGCCGACATTCACCAATCTTACTACGAACTTTTCTTCTATTATCCCTTTAGGTTTCAAACGAAATTTAATTTCGACTCTGACCAATAGAGCTTTCAATATCTGTTCAGATTACTTTAAACTACACGATGAACTAGATTTCATCCGAAAACTCCTTGCCAAGAATAATTTCCCTTCTAGACTGGTGGAGACTACAATAGGTAGGCTGACCATACGTACCGTTTTGAACGGGACAGTACCGTTTTTTTTATGGGTTCTGTATGGGTTCTGTCACTGAAGAATAATTGTAAGCTCAATATGTTTATGTACTTACTTTTTCATGAATACAGAATATTACATAAAATTGCTCAAGGAATTCTACCCACAACTATGTATAAAAATTATATTCACCCCGTCTAAATCGATTTACCATTTATTTAAATACAAGGATGTTATTCATACACTTCTTAAGTCATCCATAGTTTATCAATACAAGTGTGACCACTGTATGGGGTCATATATAGGTAAAACTAAAAGACATTTAAAATCCCGTATTTACGAACATCTCGGTAAATCGGTCCGTACAAATTTACCCCTTGGCAAACCACCTAATTCTCTCATACGTAATCACTCGCACAACAATAACCACCCAATTTCACATTCTAATTTCGCCGTTCTTGCTGCCGGAAGTTCTGACCTTAAGCTTAAAATTATGGAGTCTGTTTATTTATAAACTAAAACCAGACCTAAATTCTGACGAATCATCGATAGATCTGCTGTGTTTTGGTTAAGGTACTAGTTTATTTTATTTAGTGTATGAACTGTCATTGTATTAATAATATTTGTCATATGGACTATAGTCTGCCAATAAACATTTTCATTTTCGTTTCAGTTTTAATGCTTTTACTTTTTATAATTTTAACTTTTTAACTTCACATTTATTTACCTTTTAGTTTTAATGTTTTACTGTTTTACATTTAATTAGCTACTTTTTATAATTTTTTAAGTTTATTTTAAATTGTTATTAAGCAAATTGTATTTTGTATGTGATTTGGCATTTTATTGTTTTAGCCCTGAAGATGGAATTAGTGCATTCCGAAACGTTGGTACTATTAAACCTTGAAGGATGTTTGTATTTTCTCTGGTGTTCCTGTTTATTATATATATATATATATAAATAAGCTAACACTTCACGTTCATGTTTCAGAAGCTTCTTTAAATCTCTCAAGGTAGACAGGTATAGCTTTCTCTCTCCACTTTTTCATTCCAAACTGAAATGATGTATTGGTATGACATATGGCATATAACAGATGAAAGATTTACTACGACTGGTTGATAAGGAAAAAGATTTGACATGATTATCCAGAAACGCAGAAACACTTTCAGGCCAGTGAGGATTTGTCAAAAAACTGGTGTCCCCGAAACTTAATATTTCGACTTTTTTTTTTAAATTATCAAAGTACTTTGTCTTTTTATTCATAGTTCTCTTTTCGTATACCAATTTCATAGATTTAAGTTCTGCATCGTTGCCCAGTTGTATGGAAACCTAATATATGCGTTTTAAAGAATAGCTATTTCTGCTTTTCTCACCCCAATTCATTGGGAAACGAGATTTGTGTTTATGTATGTATGTATGTATATTTTTAGTCTTTTTACCTTTTTATTCTTGTTTTTAGATGACGATAAGGATTCTTTTCGAGAATCCAAATTGGCTGATGTTTTATTCTCTCTCTCTCTCTCTCTCTCTCTCTCTCTCTCTCTTGAAGGAAAAACAAAGTAGTATAACTGATAAATAATTTTATTAAAAAAATACATTATTATTTGGTTTTGTACTAACATTGAAATAATTAATATTCATATGATACATTCTTAAATGACAACTGTACTTTTATTACACATTCACGCATTAGGAGCCTGTTTAGTTTATTTTCTGTTGGTTTTTCTCCTCGTCTCCTTAATCCCTTTCATATCGAGCGCTTTCACTTCATTTAAAAATCAATTCCACTAAGTCTGAACGAATTTCCATTCAAATTCGTATTGAGTACAAAATCATCAGAACCAAAACCATTTACGAAGAAGCCTTGATCATTTCTACCACTATTCGGTTGTCGCTGTTGTTGTAGTTGTCGTGGTTGTTGTTGTAGTTGTCGTGGTTGTTGTTGTTGTGGTTGCCCTGCCTTATTTCCCCCTCTAAATGCATTAAGAATACCCCCGTTCCCTACAAGTTTACCGATGAGCTCGAACGGACTCGGTTTGTTTAATCTGCTTTGGATGAGGGGGCCGAGTATACTGAATAGGCCTTGGAAGACTACGGGATCCACGTTACCCACAATGGCGGGCACATCAATGATACTTCCAACAAATGTTTGAGGGCGTTGTCTTTGTTGCCGGAAGTTATTATTGCTGTTGAATAAGCCTAGTCTACTGAAATCTTGAGAAACTACAAGAGCTACTGCCAACGAGAAAAAGAAAACTAGCTTCAACCTGGGTGGAATTAAAAAAAATAAAAATTAATATAAACAAATAAACAAAAAAATCTAAACAATTTATAAGTTAAAATTGTTAATATTATTATAAATAAAACTGTTTATTATTAATAATCAAATGTATTAAATTTTTTTTTATTTTCTGGTGTTATGGGTGATTTATAGATCACACTGACATAACGCTCGTTAGAGTCAAGGAATTAACATCTGTTATCTGTAGAGCGACAGATATGTTAAATCGTTTATATTATGAACTTAATTCCCTCCCCCCGACACAAATCATTCATCATCCGCAACCTTTCTTTTATAATGAAAGGACTGGACAAGACCCCTGCCGGCGTCACTCGCAGTCCACGAAGCTTTTCGAGGAAGGTGACCCTCTTCTTTCAGGCGATAGAGGAAACTAAGAAGTAAACGTGCAAAAGAATTTAATTTTCTAAAAGAATCGTTATGCCTCTGTCAACTCAAAACGGCGCAAAATGTTCCGAGGAACGGGTGACTTTGAAAGACAAAAATTAGTGAAAAATGAAGGCGAAAAGTTCCGTCTGTAATATTGAATTTATCCGTATTTCTTATAATAAAAGCTTAGTACGTTTACCTTTTTCCTTATTGATTTTTAAAAGTAATTTAACTTTATTGATATCTACATTATGGTATCTGTCCAAACGATGTTTATGCAAGGCCGAGTTATCATCTACCGTGTTCAGATTGTATTTATGTTGGTAGAACCGTCTTTTAAAATCAATAGTTTCGTCTCTGTAACTTTCAGAACAATCCCTGCATTGGATTTAGTAAACTTTAGAATTGGAGGAACATTTTTATAGTTGATTTTTTTTTTTGCAGGAGACCACAGGTAGAACAGGGGATCTGTAAGACCAGGTGAAAAAGGAAACAACATCCCGAAGTTACTCAGCGTTAAACGTGAACACCAGAGTAACCCTAAAACTCGTAATATTAGTAATATAGCTATAGAATTTCTTCTTAGCAGAAATAAGAGGTTTTTCGCGAAAAATGGGGGGGGGGGATAACCCAATTTTTGAAAAGAATCTTTAATGTAGTAAAGATCAGATTCTAAATAGGAAGGGCTGCAGATCCTGAGAGATCTCAAGAACATACCATAAGAATGCATTTTTTTGTGGATATACTTTGTGAAGGGAACCAGTGGACGTCAACACTGGAGTGATTAGCTTTTCTGAATAATATATATATATATATATATATATATATATACTGAAAACACACTATCAGTTTGAACTTTTGCAACAACTCCAAAATTGATTCTATGGTTTTTGGTAAAACTTTGCAGCCAACCCAAATATTCCCTCTTTAATACACGCTGTGGTCCTTTTTTTAATACCCAATCAAAGATTTCATTTGTGAAGCAAAATATTTGAGATAAAAAATTTAAAATCTAAAATAATTAGTAAATAATCCTACAAAGTTAACCAAAATCAGTAATATCTGCTTAGCTTAATTTATAATAATAATAATAATAATAATAATACTAACATTTTGCAATATTTTATCTGGATGATATTCAGAACCTTCCCAACAACGCCGAGAAAGAGTCGTTTTTGAGACTGTCGAAATTTTCTGTTGACGAGCTTTTAAAAGTTGTACTCTGCGGAATTGACCTTCGTAAGTCGGAATAAACTGGACGAAAAAGCAAGTTTTGTGTCGATCAATCTACTTAAAAAAACTAGACGTAACGTGGGCAAAAAAATAATAATAATAATAAAATACAGCTGGACTTTGACCGTTTCCTGAAGTCTGTTTATAGTTAATTAAGTGCTTTGTACATCGACAAAAAAAAAAAAATATATATATATATACAGTATATATATAATTATGCATTTAGGGTTGCGTAAGCGCATGCAGCTATAATTTAAAATTATGCATAGGTTTTTTTATGATAAATCGTAGTTTTCTACTTTATAAATTGAATTCTGTTCAAATACAAAACACAGAATACTGTACCGAGTACAGTAATTTTAATGTTTATAACGTTTCAGATGTCCAGTTTCCTGTCATTACAGGAAAGTTTTCCTGTCCTTATTCTTATCATTGTCAGTATGAGAATGTACAACATTCAAGACTGTAAACTAACATTTTATACGAAATCATAATAATTCTTCAAGAACAGCGTTCAGACCATAACAATGCGGCCTCTCGCGCAAACTTCTGGGGGTTACCAACACTTTCGAAGTCGAACAAGGATCGAATGATGATATGAGAAGGGTTAACATTCCAAAACAAGTGATGGATATTTATATACAGTCCTCCCCCGATTTACGAACGAGTTCGTAAATCGAAAATTCGTAAATCGAATTCGTAAATCTCCCATTATAAAAGTTGAGATAAGTTCCTACGAACAAAAATCACTTCCCCAGAACGTCTTAAAATGCTACAAAAACATGTTTTTGCCCACAGTGTTTGCTGTAAACAATGTTTTTAGATCTCTACACTAATAAATATATGTGAAATATGAATAATAAATGCAGTTAAGTAAAACTGTAATGATTAATGTTGCTTCCAACCATTAATGACAGAGACCATTCACAACAGTAAAGACAAAATATTTTGTCTTTACTGTAGTGAATATGGTTTAGTAATGAAGGTCTTAAATACATTTAAAACATTTTATATGGTTTAATTTTATTTTTTAGTAATATTTACTACTACCAAAAATATTGCAGTCACCTTCAAACATCTGCTGCTGCTACGAAAATATTTTGGTGCTGGTCTAATGTGCGGTCTACCGGCGTTTTGAACGGTCTAATGTGCGGTCTACCGGCTTTCGAACAGTCTAAGGTGCGGTCTACCTCAAAAATGAAAACTATCATATCATAAAATTTATTTATTTAAAAACAATCACATCATAACATTTGTTTATTTATTAGATATTTATTAAAATTTATTTAGTTAAAAACAATCATATCATAATATTTGTTTATTTATTAGATTTATTAAAAGATTTAAAATTTTTTATTGAAAGGTAAACCAAAAAATTAAAAAAGGAGCGGGAAGTTTGGCAACCTTTTTCGGGGCAACGAAGAATAGGGCGAAACTCTCCACCTCTATCTCGCTTACGTTTCTCCTGCATTTAACTGCCACAACGATGACATGGTTCAGCGTCTGCAACTTCACGAATGAGGCCACGCTCGCGCAAAAAAAGTAACGGCACTCTGTTCGGATGCACTAACAGTTGTATAAAATTCACGTAAACGCATTTTTAAAAAGGGCTAAAAACAAAAATTAAAAAAATGGCACAGGTGTGTGTTTTCTTTGAAATCTCAGATGTGACTGTCTGGAATTAAATTTTTTTCCCGCCTTTTTGATTTCTTCTTTTTCTTCTTTTTCTGGCTTCCGGGTCTATGAACTAATTATCTTAGGCAGACCGCACAAAAATTAGAGGTAGATTCACTTTGCTAGGTAGACCGCACATTAGACCAGCACCAATATTTTGAATTTAACGAACATTTTTGTTCGTAACTTCGAATTTTTCGTTCGTAAATCAAGCCTTCGGACAAAATATTTTTGTTCGTAACTTCGAAAATTCGTACAGCGAGCGTTCGTAAATCGGGGGAGGAGTGGGTGCTACTGTAGTATGCGGTCTACCTACGATTGGTTAGGTTTAATCATGATATTTTCGTTAAAACTAACGAAAATCATGACTAAACCTAAACCAATCGTCAAGGGCGATTGACAATGGGATGTAAACAAACAATTAGTAAACAAGATAAGAAGCTATAATTAAAAGGTAGACCGCCGAATCGTAGGTAGACCGCATACTACAGTAGCACCGAGGAGGGTGAGGAGTGTATATATGTACAGTATATTCGTTTAATATAATTTAATTTTCTACTTTATTTGTCCCAATAAATAGATTCAAAGATTCTTTTAGAGAATCAAAGGAGATATACCAAGTTTGAAAAAGTACTGCAGTACAATAATTTATAAAATGTAAATTAAATTGAGTTCAGATACGTTAATGTAAAATAACTGATATACAAGTTAGATTCAGCAGTGGTTCCCAACCTTTTTCAAGCCAACGGCCCCTTATGTCCATCAATAGTTACTGGTGCCCCCTCATAAAGATAATAATATAACAGGATAAGTGATAAATGATTTTATTAATAGAAGGTAACAATTTTACAGTTTCCTAGCGTCCCCCTAAGATTCTCAAACGCCCACTGGGGGCCGGTGGCGCCCACGTTGGGAACCATTGAGTTAGAGTAAACTCAACAACACGTATTTGTTGGATAAAGAGTGATTTTCGGAGGTATGTTTTCCTTAATTCTCATTTGTCACCAGATGCGGTCTTTGAACTTGAAATTCAAATGAATTAATGCAATTGTTCTTGGAGTAGAGAACGGTTATATAAAATATATTCATATATTTTCATAAGCTCTCGTTTGAATAAATGACGTGACGTGTAAAATTAATATGATTATTTATATTCATACGTAA